>WNYA01000320.1:0-189436 GCA_019512145.1 Engystomops pustulosus | reverse complement strand
GGATATATAACGAGCCGTGCACCTGTGTGACATCACATGACCAGGGACTATATCTTATCCACAGGAAGTGAACAATGAAGCCTCCTATAGAATGACAGCATCAACAGATCTAGAAAGCTGAGGAATTGATACAGAAAGTATATTGAAAAATTGTATAACTTTTCATTACACAAAACAAATATCAAATTATTTGATGAAAGTGGACAACCCCTTTAATTTTATTGTAATGCAGGGGATATAATGCTCTATTCTTAGTTGTAAATGATGGGTTTGAATTTCAAATAAAGCCATGCTTTACATCTATCACGCAGCAGACGAGGAAGCAGCCTGTACAATAGTAGGTGCGGCTGCAACTTGGGGGGGCTTCGCTATGACTACTGGCGATAGGCGCTGTGACTACTGGCTACAGGGGAGATCGCTGTGACTAATATTACGATTGATAACAGTAGCAAAATTACAGTTATGAAGTAGAAACAAAAATAATTTCATGGTTCCTCAAAATGAGGAACTATAGTAAAGGGTCGCTGCATTAGGAAGGTTGAGAACCACCTACTAAATCCTCTGTAGAGAGGGAGGTAGCCATTTACATCTGAGGACATCATTTTGGGCCCAATATTTTAATTAGTTGCAGTTAGAATAAGCTTAGAAAAGTTTCCAAGAAGAGGAAACCCCAGGGAGCATGGCAACCATTCAGCTGCTTGCGCCATAGTTTCCCATGGATGTTTTGGTGTACAAGTAAAAAAAAAGTCAGAGAGGAGCCGAAGGCTATCCGCGGTAATCTGTCAGCCACATGAAGCCTGATTAATACATGTCTGGGTTTAAACTTCTCAAAGAACATTACAAGCCAAACTGCTGTGATGATCCTCGAGTACAGTCATCTGGTTAAGCTCTCCAACAAATAAAAATTCCACAATTTCTTAAGCTAAATGTGTCCCATTTCTGGTACAGGTGGAGAAATAGAGGCCCATATTTATACGAACCGCATTTTTGGATTTATCAATGCTGAAATAATTACTAATGACGTGTAATCATCTTTTTTCTACAAATCCTTGAACATATAATACACATGGATGTCGTGGGTCATGAGAAAGCAGAACTAGGGACTTCCTGTAATGCCCTATTCTGTTGGTTACCAGTTGATGGAGGGAAACGCTCACTCTTATGGTGTAGGGGAGCGTGGATACATCCACTACTCCAATCACCAATATGGTTATGATGGATGGGGCATGCAGACCGTAATGACACCAATTGCTTGAGTTAGCAGGACACAGGTCTTCCCGGGAAGTCAAAAAACAAAGAGGCCCAAAACAAACTTTAACAGGGCAAGTTTAATATGGATATTACACTAAACATTAACCGGTTATGTTTAAGTGGCAAACCACTTTAATTCAAAGTTGGGTACTTGCTTCAGAGATACTACTGTTGTCCTAAAAAGGATCAACGGTGTAGTTTTGGCACTGGGCACACATCTAGCAAGGCTCAATGCTGAGGCTCTTTAATTTTTAAATCCCAGACAGCAAGGCAGTGGCAGTGGAATATTGTTTGTAACTTCTAAACTGTCCCCCATTGGAACTCAATTACGGTACTTTGTCATGGGACTGCTGCATTTCCTCCTTAAAAAAAAAAAAAATACATACATAAATATCTTACATTAGCAGTGGGGTCCAGGCCCGGGGAGTCCTGTAGCCTGACAGATGCCAATTTGCACCTCGGCCTGTGGGAAAATTGGTTCATGACACCATGAAGTACAATGCCTGATGGGTTCACTAGACACTCTAGTAGGCATGTGGACAGGGGTCATCGTGAAGTAACCCATTCCATCAAATTAGACAAATTTCTAGATAAACATAATTAAAATATTGTTCTTTATCCACCTGACCTAGCCCGAAATTCTCAGCAGAAGTCAGACTTAGATTTCTAAACAACAGATAGCGTAACAAATTTCCCTTCCTGTCTGCAGATTCCAAGGATCCATGAGCACAAGAGAATGAGCCCTGACTTATAGGAGTCAGTGACCCGGATCGGAAACATAAGACCACACGCCTTAAACTTTGGAAGTAAGCACACAGGGAGGCCGAGGTTTCCCTTCTGCATTACAGAGGCACAGGACAGATTTAGCTTCTAGCCAAAAATGAAAATCCCCTGTCTAGATTGAAAATACATAAAAACAGATTACTTTTAAATACTAGAGTCTATCCTGCCATATTGTGCTATTCTCTACCAGATGTAAGAAACCAAAAAATGAGCCAATTTTTCAGCAATGAAAACTTATTTAGACTTTTTCCTGTGCTCATTTCTTTTACAGAAATTGAAAACCACGGTCTGTAGTAGGACAAGCTTGCATTTTAGTGCACAGTGCAGTAACCCGGCGTTGGTCATACAGAGTGTCATACAATGGAGATGCCAACACTGTAAGGCAATAATCTCCAACAAACGACTTCCATCTACAACCTTGCAACTGAGGCAAGGTACTATCCCTGCCAAAAAGCACATGCATTTAGATCTGAACGGTTGCATTTGGCAAGAAGCAACACATGTTTTGCCGTCACTCCCTATATAGACAACTTTACAGTACTTTAAGATAACATTGTTTAAAGGGGTTTTTCATTTTATTGAAATAAGTAAAACAGTCCAGCCCTCTTAAAAAGATAAATCCTCCATCACTTTCCTGGTGCGGAGCCTAACAGTAAAATATCCAGCGCTAGTGAAGAACATCCAAACTTATTTATGGAGAACAATGGGCCATGTAGAAACTGCCATAGGATCTTTGAGGTCCAGCAGGGTGGCCTTCATTCATGGTCTAAAGCCTATGGCAGATTCTATACAACCTGTAGTGACATCCCCAGAAGATAAGATGGGCAGCCTTGTCAGTAAAATATCTGGGAGGCAAGCACATTTTGTTTAATTTTATTTCCATGGCAAACCCCTTTAAACAACTTAACTTCCATATTATATCAGCTCTATCCCATATTTGTAGTTTTGTTTAGAACATTCAAAATTAATATCACTTTTTTTACTTTTTTTTTTTAAAGATATTTGCAACGAGCATAAAATCAGGAAGCAACTTTGATATGGAATGTAAACTAATCAGGGAGCAGCAGGGAAGTCGGGCATCAGTAATTGTTGCATAATAATTACAGCAGATAGGAAGCAGCTAAGCCCCGAAGCAGTGCGGAGCAGCAGGAATACTCTGCAGACATGTGGGATCCATTAAAAGGCATGTGTTTTCCATCTCATAACTCCTCCCATTAGGAAGCTTTAGACATCGGATTTGTCTGAGCTTCCTTTTCCCCCCCATAGTTAAATGTTCAATAAATTGATCAATGTTTTTTGTAATCTACCGCACCAAAAATGAGGCTGTTTTGATGCAGCTTTTGGAAGCCCAACCATAGACAATCCATAGTATATTAGATTTTCCTAAAATACATTTTTGAGTAAATTTTTTTCATTATATGAAATGGCTCTATTTCCTATAGACCTTTTCCTCTCCCCCATCCACAGGGATATGATCAAAGAGCTCCTATGGGCAATGCTGTTCCCATGCAAAGACCCAACAAAGAACCAGCATTATCAGCAAACAAGGGTCATACAAAAAGGGTGAAAGATGAAACAAAAGTTGTCTCCTTCTATCCTGTGTAGCAAAACATAGCACTGTATGTAATGAAAGGGTTTAGCCTGATCTTTGCTATTGGGGCCCCCTCTGTGACTACGGACGTGCTCCAAATTTCTAATGTGCTCCGTGTTAAAATTCAGTTTCCGAGCACCATCACGGGATGATTGTTGTTTCTTCAGTCCATGAATGAGGCATAAAGGTTACCGGCCAGAAGCTCATTGGTTTTCTCCAGTCCTGCTTTAGTAAGCATTTCATTTTATCTTAAGAAAGTAAACAGTATTACAATGCCCATTCATGGTTATACGAAGAGATATGCAGAAACCCAGGCTTCCTGCAGAGACAGATTCTAAGTAGGTTTTACTCAATGAATGTGACAAAGATCCCCTATTTATAATGGATCTACATAGATTTGTAGTTTAAAAGCTATATTTTACATTTTTAAGTTACAAAAAAAGTGAAGGGCAAAAAAATAAATACATAAACTGGTCCATAATTAAAGGAAATCTACCAACAAAATCAAGCATGATAAACAAGGGACCCCTACTCAGATACAAGCACCATGACTGTGGTAATCTTATTAGGTTTCTTATGCATGGCCTGCTTGCTTCTAAAATTAACTTTTAAAATGATGCTAGTGAGCCTGAAGGACTACCCTAGCCCCTCTGTGATCTAGACCATTACACTCTCTTACCCTCAGCACAAATGAGATCAAAGTGGGATAAGGGTAGACCATCTGGCTCATTAGCATAATTTTGGAAGTAATCATTAAAAAGATAAGTATCACCAGTGTCCGGGTGCATGGATCTATGAGTAGGTGCCCCTGGCTTGTCATGATAGATTTTGATGGTAGTTTTCCGTTAATTGGGGGTAGTGGGTTTAACACAGGTTACGGCTAACAACCAACCTCAAGAGCAGTCATTTTTCTTCAAGAGGGTATAACCATTGGAAAACTTGATCACCGGTCCAGATGGGAGTTCAACCTCCGAGACCTCTATCATTAGAAGAGACATTATAATTCTCCATCCACACAATTCCCAATATAGAACAATATAAAAAAAAAGTCTGTACCCAGTGGCTGGACTGCCACTGATCCACCGATGTTTGATGGGTTGTAGTGCGGAATTTAAATCCCCCTCAATTGGAAAAACAGGGCAGCTTCTTGTATCCAATCTATAGAACTTGACTTGGAACCATTTGTAAATTTAGTCTTTAGGCAGAATCAAACAAAATGCCCATGACAGAGCTTTTTGTGACCAGGAAGAAAGGACATTAAATGACCGTCATTGCGTCCAATTTGCATCTGTATGGCATCCTTTTAGCATTGGTGCATTTTTAGCCTACAAGTTGTTTCAGAAGTGTATATTAACAATTATCGGATTTTCAGCGATGGCAATCAAGTGTCTTTATTTTAATCATTGGCCCATTGACTTCTATTGGGTCTACAAATGGCTCAGTAAAAGTGGTTCAGACTAGGGCTACATTCACACGAATGTGAGAGGAGGAGGGAATGAGCGCTGTAACGCAGGGAAAGATAGGACATGCCCAATCTTTTCCCCGGGTACGGAACGGTACAATGCCGCACGTGTGCAGCACCGTACCGCTCCATACGGCTCAGTGCCCCCATTGCCGGCCTAGGGGGGACGTATATACACAACGGCAGAATATATATCCCCCAACGGTTGTGTAAATGTGGCCTAAGACAGGTCTTATTTTTAATGGAATGGACACAAGGTAAAAACAGACCTGTTCACTGATCAACTAAAACCATTTTCATTAAATTTAGTAAAGCTATGTGCTGTCTGTCTTCACTGTCAGTGGCACGATCTCCGGGTGTACCGGTTTAGACTCCATATTTCATCCGTCCCTTTCACAGTGTTTGCTGAGGTTATCCATGCACATGTCTAGCATGAAATTTATCTTCAATTCATTGAACCAAAACTGAAAAGAAAAAAAACCCAAAAAACCCAGAGCCCAAACCAACAGATGAGGCGGCAGTGAATAAAACACAAAATCCAAAATGAAATCCTCATGAGCTCATCCACTTTGCAGACTGCACGCGCTAAGTAAGTTAATTGTGTATAGACGGCCTCTTATGGTCTGCTTTATGATGTATACATTCTACAGAATTACATCAAGCCAAGCCTCAGATCTCTGTTATGAACATATTAAACAGGCCTTTCTGGGACCAATTTCACTCGGAAATCCAATCCAGCTGAGAAGAGATCTGTATCTCCATCCTACAAAGTGTTTTTCAGGTACCTGCATCTGTTTTAATAGACAACAGGACTCGACTGTTCTGAAGGGAATTATATTCTTGTCAAACTACATTCATTCTTGACCAATCTCCTCCTCCCCCTCGGTTAAATGAACAAAACAGGTATTGTGACAGGAACAGCCAATACTTTGTCCAAATGTGCATTCACTCATTGAAGAGCCCATATAAAAAAAAAAGAGGGCAGTGGTGTTGGGTTGCCATATTACACCATGGCTAATAATCATCTAAATCTGCAACACTATGTAATACCGTAAACCTGCCATAAATATTCCATGGTCTGTGGTTCAATAGCTCATAAATCTAACTAATCCAAGCTCAGCACAGATACGAGGCCTGCGGCGGAGATGGGCAACGTAAAATGGCTCTGGATGGATGAAGTCAAATCTCTCCAACAACATCTGCTTCAGGATGAACCATCAGGCTCCGTATACAACACCAGATCCTCCCGTCATGATACAGCGGGATAAATGATACTCCAGTGACCAGGCCAGAAGCCTCGTTTCCTGAATATGTTTAGCAGAGTTTTCATTATGGTGAGAACAAAGGGCTGTCTGTGTGTAGTGACTCTGGCTGATACCCTGTAACACGGGACACGGATTCCAAGACAAATCCAAGATTTGCAACAAGTGAAAGGCTTCCATCCATACAAATGATTAGGTGCTGCTGCTTGGAACGACAAAGACCTTTCCGAGTTTATCCGTCAGGTTTTTATATAACAATGTTAACAAGTTCTACACTTTTAAAAAATATATAATAGGTTTTTGGCTATTGGAAATGGTGTCAGATGATCCATAATACTTCCACTGGAAGAGTCCGATTGTTAACGGACATTGTTTTCATGGTGACAGACCTCAGGCTGATAGAACAAAAAAAAATTACATAAAACAGCGTAAATTTTGTTTTAATTTTACCCATGTCAACCCAGTAAATTTTACCACTTTAACACAAAGTGGTCTGTTGTACCCCAAATAAATGGAGTGACATGAGCGACGCAGCTCCATTCTCCACCGATCAGCAAGTTAGCCCATATTTTGACTGGACAAGCACTGCAGACATCTCATGTGGCAGGTTATCTCCCATGACAGAAAAAGATTGAGTTTATTGAAATCCAACTTGGAGAATACTCCTTTTATTCTTCTAAACCCCCATAAGTATTACATATTTGGCAAATCAAGACAATGGGTTTGGCCAACACTTGCCTTGTATCTATAGGCACCATGGGGGAAATTTATTAAGAACAATAATTATTTTATTTACAGCGCACACAGATTCTGCAGGGATACACAGAGCTTGCCAAATCAGTCCCTGTTCCCGATGGGGCTCACAATCTAATCAACCAACAAGTAGGTGTTAGAGTGTGGAAGAAAACCCACGCAAACACAGAGAGAACATACAAACTCTTTACAAATGTTGACCTGGATGGGACTTGAAGCCAGGACCCCGGCGCTGCAAGACTGTAGTGCTAACCACTGAGCCATCATTATTAAAACTCCGCCCCTTCGGCATCGGTAGAGGCTGGGCTACACAGGACACAATTCTACATCATGCCCAGGGCCTTCAGCTTGAATGGTCACAGGCTATAAACGAGTAAAGGGGGGAATAATCACAATGCCTGGCGGTATGCAAGGCATTGTAATTATTTCAGGGCTTGTTCTAAAGAAATCTGGCGTACAAGCCCTGATAAATATCCCCCCGTGTTTTTGCAGGCTCATAATACAGAATCTAAGGGACTGGGATACCAAAGCAATCAGATTTAGAATCAAAACAGAGCCAAATAGATCAATCCGGATAATTGTTGCAGTTCAAATCTGCCACTTTTTATAAAATCCTAAAATAAAAGAGAACCTACTATGAAATACTCATAGAATACATAATACAAGTCTATTTCTCTTCACCACATTTTATTCAGGAATCATTCAATTTCTGGGATGAACGCACACTTGTAGCCGAATTTACCTTCTTCCGCCAAGGTTACACCCTATGGATCTCTCACATTATAAAATACTTAAAGGGGGGGGGGGGAGTAGCCGGTTGAAAATACCCATTTTCCTGAGGATTTGTTATAAGTACGCTTGAAAGCGAGCCAAAACAAAGGATTGCGTGATACATCTCCACTCAGATGCTAACTCGTAATTACTGTTTTTGTGCAACTAAAAGGTCCTCAAAAGACGTGGAACTCGTCTGTTAAACGCAGCATCAAACACGGGTGAAGTCAGAACATGCTGAGAGATGCAGGTTGTGATGTGGTCGTACCGGGTTATCATAAGCCAAAGCCGTCTTCCTGGCATGCACGGCTTATCCAAACACTGAAAGGAATTATGAGGATTCCTAAAATTGTGCGAACAAGGAACTGAAAGCAATTATACATCCACCTTAAGGCGCTGCAGGGGTCTATGTCTCAGGTCTAACTTTTCTTCTTGTGCTACTGTAAATTCTGTGGCCGTCTTTAATCCTTCATGTTAAAACTACTTTTTATTGCAGGGATGATACAAAGGACAATAACTTTGTGTCACTTCATTTGCTAGATGTAGCTTTTGATGAGATACCCTGTCAATGGGACGTTGGTAAAGCCATGATTGGGGGTCAGCAGGCATGACTTTTGCAGGAAGAGGCTCCCCCCTCTCGACTCCATGCATTCACTGGAGTATAACATACAAAGTTTATCTTTTTGCAAGAGACTGAACCTGCTAAAAAGTAGTTGTAAGATTCAGCCATGCTAGTGGTGGTGGTTTTGGGCATTTATTTTTTAAATATCTAAGCCAAAATGAATTATTAGGAATTAAAAAAAGGAGAATGCCATGTTTACACAAATGAAAATTAAAGATAAAAAAACAAAAGTATCCATTTTGTCAAGTATGGATAAGGTAGAATTTGATATTAAAGGAATTTCCAATTTGCTCGTTAATATGTAAAACATATCACAATATCCTCTAACAATCCATACTTTTGATCACTGGGGTAATGTCTTGCCAAGCTCGCATTGGCTGCACTAAAACTCTACATTTCTGCAGACTACGTCTGAAGGCATTAACCTGATTAACTCTTCCTTTTACAGTAGCCGAAAAAGATTGATCTTGCAATTGTTCTACTTCCTAGTAAAAATAAAGTGCTAACATTCACTTGTACTAAATCGGAGACTAGACACTCCAGGTCCGTCAAAACTATGGGAAAAAAACCCTTATTAATTATCTTCCTATCTGTACGGACTTAGCTGAAATAGGATACTTCTGCCCCTTCTCCGGCGATCAGAATTGGAAATATTCCCTCTCTCAGTGGCTTGCCAGTTTCGGCTCCCAGAGTGATACAGCAGATGTCATCCAGTACAATAAATTCCTTTATTAGACATAAATTTGAGACGCCTTCTGGGGGTTGAAGCGTTTGGTTTCATGCTGAAAAAATGTAATGGTATCTACAGATCGTCAACGCACAGTCCAGGCCAGGGGTCTTTGATCGCAGGAGGAAGAAAAAATTTAAGCTTTACCCAAAATATTTACCAGCCATGGCACTTTAAAAGGGATCCCCACCTGAGGACAGAGGCATATCTATCTACGCCATCCGAAATAGGACGCTAATCTTAGGAAGGGCTTGTAAGAGGAGCTTCTGGTATCATTCATACCTATGTTAATGTGTGTGGGGTGAGGGTCTCAGAACTTGAGCTTTATGTCATGATGAAGGGGACAGATTTTTTTCCCCGGCGACTGACCTTTTATGGGAAACAATAGTGTGCTTTCTCGTGCACAAAAATGACTATCATTTCTTTACTGAAAGAGAAAAAAAAACGTATAGCAGGATATTTACGTGCAAATGACTTTACCAACCTTGCAAAAATGGTGTGGAAAAACCGTCAAATGTCAGGTGATACTTTGATTTTTTTTTTTACTGGATTATTGCACACCCAACGCCTCATGTGAATTGCCACATTACAGCTGCAGAGAAAACTAAGCGCAGTAAAGAGCCGAATTATGGCATCAATGAAAGTTTATTGGGCTGCACAATACATCTCGATGCCTGACTGCATTCAGATGCAGAGGGGTATTTTCTCCTGCTCGTAACATAACATAAAAAACCACAGTAGATAAAAAATGGAGAAGGGCCTCTTGGACAATATATTATGTAGAAAGGCTTTGAGAAAACAGTGGGGCACATTTACTAAGGGTCCGCATTGCGGTTTTCCGGCAGGTTTCCTGAATTTTTCCGATCTGCGCCGAATTGCCCCGGGATTTTGGCGTACGCGACCGGATTGTGGCGCATTGGTGCCGGCTTTCACATGACAGAAATCGGGGGGGGGTGTGGCCGTCGGAAAACCCGATGGATTTGGAGAAATTTAAAAAAGAATTTGTGTCGCAAGAATAGCACTCACATACACCAAGACGAAGGAGGTGAACTCCGGCGGATTTTAGCGATGTCCTAGTGGACATCGGGCGCACGACCTTAGTGAATCCCGGCAGAACCAGAATCAGCGTTGGAGAACGCGCTGCTGGATCGCGACTGGACCGGGTAAGTAAATCTGCCCCAGTATGTCCTTCGTATGACATTGTAGTATTTCAAAGATACAAGCGTAAAGGCAGTGGTGCCAGGTCTAGCCAACTATCTTATGTGTCTGATGGCATCTTGAGAGATGTTATGAAGATCCAGCCATGTTGAAATTCAATGTCCGATCCTGCAGTCTTCAAGGGTAGGTTCTAGTAATGACATATTCCTTTGCTTAACCAAACCTGATGTGCAAGTGTATGGGGAAAGTCTACAATAAATTACCTTGGTGGACAGCTACTCAAGTTTGCAGTTGGTCTCCATCAATGGAAAAATTCTGTATTTGATGTGCACATGTATTCGCAAAATACTAAAAACGCTGTTTGACTACAAAATTATTATTCAAAGTTATTGTAATGCACAAATAGATTTTCCACTTGCAGAATTTTGTCAAAATTTTTAGCAAATCCACCCCATTCACCGGGACACTAACTGCAAAATACAAAAATGCTTTTGATATAGGCTACAGCACAATGCCTCAAAATAGTCACCCTAGTTGGCTTCTCTGATCATCACTTATATGGGATAATGAAGGAGAAAAAAAAAAAAAAACCCCACAAAAGGACACAATCCTTTACAGTTCGACAGCCAATTAAACAGCCTGGGAGAACTTTTAATACCTTCCCACTTCCCTTTGGCAACGCCACACAAAAGGTATATTAATTTCACCGATAATTATAAGCTACTTAGATCTACCTGGTGTTTAGAGTGATATTATGTCCATGGAATGTGAAGAATCCCCGGTAGTGAATAATAATATTATAAAACCTACAATAAAAGCGCATTCTACTGCAATGATTCATGCGTCTAAGATAACGGTTTACAATGTGCACTACAATAACAGAGCATTTACGGATTAAGAGTCTGAGGGTACAGGATGTATAATGAAAGATGGAGGAGCCAGAATGAAAAGATTAAGAGAAATTATTATTTTTTTTTTTTTTACAGGAAGAATTAAGAGACCCGGGAGATTTGGAAGCCGGTTCTGTTCTGAAGGGAATGAGGCGGTATTCCTCTGCTCGGCTAAAAGCGACCGCATCTCCACATGACACTTCACGCTTTATAGTTTTGACTTAAAAGGGAAACGAAAAAAAAGCTGAATACTGTGATTATGGGGCTATTTGCTGATATTTAAGCTCCATCGACTTCACATTGTTCTGGCCTTATGAATAAAAGATGGCTCCTTTGTTGAGGATCTCTTTTTTTGTACGCCAGGGAACAACTTTTCACCTGTTAAGTCAGACGCCTTTACTTGAGGTTTCACGCTGACCTTTTATTGGAGTCAAAATTATATGAGCCCACCCCCCTAACCCAATCCAAAAAAAAGCGATACAGAAAATCAAATGGGAAAGTTGCACATTCACCAAGGCATTCTCTGTATATGAAAAGAAATGGTTACGTTGTAGTCTTTTCTTTCACAAAATTTCAATACATCTGACTCACTGGTTCAGTGCAGATGCGGAATCATAAAGACCAAAACCGCTCAACCTTGTGGCTCCATGCCCGGTAGTTGTAGATAATCTAATACTTTGCAAATGGTTAAAATGACGAAACACATGATCTGGTCACTCTCAATTTTTATTAGTGGTGTAGACAAAGATCAGCATAGTTGGACAGGACAACAAACTGATTAAGGAAAACATTTTTAAGGAGATGCAACAAGCTACAAAAATGCAAGACGTTGGCGAAAAACTGTGCCGATTATTCCGATCAACTTTGGTTCTGAAATTTGGATCCTTCGCTTTGATTCTTTCATTTTGCAAGATAAACCACTCTCTCTGCATTCAGAATACATGCATGCATAGCCAAACCTATGCTGGAATCCGGGGTAAGGGCCATTGAAGATATATGGCTTCCTTTAGGGTCATATCTACATTCCAACTCCATAAAAGTTCCTACATGCACGGACCTTACTTTTTTTCCAATGACTTTACACTCCAACTTCATAGAGTCATACAATTTTTTTATTGTATGATTCATAGGGAACCATGAAATTTTCAGATATTAAGCTAGTAGGTCAAGGTGCATCAAACATTTTAGGCCCTGCCAATTGCTAGCAAGAAGACATGAACATGATCTGGAAAAATAGGTTTTTAGATTTTTCAAGTTGAAAATTTTATAACAGATAAAGACCTTCTGGACCAACAGGAGAGGTGAGAAGTGAGAAGGAGGGGGGCCTGTGGCAGTAGCCATTATCATTTATCTCTCCTCTAGGGAAGCATCTCAGAGACTGATGTTGTACAGTTCTTGCCAAATGTTTGCAATGAGCATTATTGTATGTTCAGGTGTCTGGGGACTACAAGAAAAAAAAATTATATATATCTATATATATCGTACCTATATACAGCTATTTGTGAAGTTTTACAAAAGCTTGGATAACCATTCTTAATGCGGACTCACATCAAGTTTTTTTGCACATCATATGCGCCCGGATAGCTCCTGATGTACACAGAAAAAGTGGCCATAGACTTATATTTCCCTACACTTCTATTGTTCTATATGACTGTTTGTACTCTGTAATGTCTTATTTTATTTGTACATGTCCCCTATGAGTTGTAAAGCGCTATGGAATAGGATGGTGCTATATAAATAAAGATGATTATTATAGCAAGCTGCACTTCTGGCAGCTTTGTACCCTGTCCCTTTTCCTAACAAAGATGCACGTGGGTATCTGGAATAAATATAATGAGGCTACTATATATTAAGTTCAAGAACACACACATAGGCAACTTCACTCGTAATCATTTGGACTTGTTCTCATAAACAAGGTCCAGTGCAAGGGGCAGAAATACTTCCTAAAAGCAGACATTGGGGCAGATTTATCAAGCAGTCTGAATGTCAGAATATTTCCAATTGCCCATGGCAACCAATCACAGCTCCCCTTTAAAATATTCATGAGCACTGGTCAAATGAAAGCTGAGCTGTGATTGGTTGCCATGGGCAACTGGAAATATTCTGACATTCAGACTGCTTGATAAATCTGCCCCATTGTATAGAAATGTTTATAAACTAGTTATTGAGATACAGCAGCCTCTGAGACACAGCGTATTCATGTCACATCATGTAACATATTTCAGAAAACCTGACCAGCGCCTCAGTGGTAATACAGAACTTTATAGTATAAAAGAAATATTTCCATTAAAAAAAAAAAAAAAAAAAAATTGTTCTGCGTTGTAATGATTTGATGGTAAAGATGTAAAATCATCATTGGGTATTATAGGTTTATGTTGCAGCTTAGAAGGGTTATTATGCATCATAATATTATGCGTTTTCTCCTCTAGGATTCTGTTGTCTAAAGGGGTTGTTAGAAAACTTTTTTTTTTAAGTTTGGTTTCTTTCAAAAACAGCGCCACACCTGACCATGGTTAGTACCAGTATTGCAATTGAAGCTCAACTGTATAGAAATAGATGAAACTTAGTTGCAATGCCACACATTACCCATGGTAGGAAATGAATTCGTTAATTTGATATTGAATGCTACCCAAAAATCCTATATATGACACTATGGACAAAACTTTCTCAGTTCTATTTTTGGGGATATAAGCCAACACCTTCCTACTGAGGACATGTGTATTGTTAACCAGGATTGTTCAACCAGCAGGGACCCAACGTCTATCCAAAGTACACAAGTTCCTTTCCAAATTCTACTTAAAATTCTAGTCTAATTTTACAGTACAGCCACTACTTCCCCAAAAATTGTATACCAGTGACAATTATTTAGAAGTATCGGCTACACAACTCTTGTCATTTGACCAACCCTAGTCTGCAAAATGTTTAACATTTACTCAAGTTAATACAACTACTCAAGAATATCCCCCATAATAGCTCCTCATGCTCAGTTTTTGTATTTTTTTTTACATTTTTTTTATAAATGTTGCAAACAATGTAGAACCTTAACGACATAGGAGTTTTGGGCCACAGCTCTCAGAACCCAAATGGAGAATACACAAGTTAAACATTTGCTATAACTTGTGTTCCATGTAAGATTATTGCCTTTTTTGTAGCGAGTTTAACAGAAGTACCTTTGTGTCCAACCAAAATCTCCAGACAAGGGGCATACAGGAAAAAAAAAAAAATACTTGGTGACGCCAATCATTGTCCTCCAGGGGAGGGGGGCATTGTCCCTTAAGACTTACGATCATTCCTAGAGATGGAGAGTAAAGGGGGCAGCTCTGGAGTGACAAGCGCTGGCCAGGTCTCTGTGTGACACCATTGTCAGGACACAGGTACAGATAATTGTCGTCTCAAATTCCCATAGTATCCAACAAGTTTGCTTTGAAAAAGCAAGAGAATGGACAGCGACGGGTGACCATAATAATTTCCCGCAGGGTCACCTCGGAAACATCCGAGACGGGAGGTGTGTGTGTGCGGGGGTCTCATTGTGCAGACACTATTGCAAGAAATCCCATAAATCCATAGTATATAAACTCCCCCTTACATGAACAAGGTTTATATGGGGGGTTGGGGGGGTGGCTTCTTTTTCAAGCCACAGGAGAGAATTGCTTTCATTCAAAGCCAGCCAACCAGGGATTTTCTCACAAGACTAAAGTCAGGAGAACCACTGACTGCAAGACTGCATTTCAATTCCATCATTCGGGCAAAATGCCAGGGAAAGTAGCGACCTGCCGGCCTATCACAATACTTAGAGACTCGCAAAGGGGCATGCGGACCACTTCTCACAGTAGCAAATGGGCGAGATGGATCAACGCAGAGCATTTTTCTTGGGTATCTATTTAATACCAGCTTACCGAGGCAGAGACCAAGTTTAGTCTTATTTGACTCACCAGCCATACCACAATACACTATTAAAACTCACTATCTGGACACCATTCAATAAGTTTACAGATATGGCCTGTGTTTCGGAAGACAAGAAGATAGTTGATATGTTTTATGTAAGCTCCAGTCTCAGACTCTTCCAGCTATAAAACCCCACACTTTTAAGTGGATGCCAAAGGACACATAGTGCAATCGGGTACAGAAAAAAAAAACCTCAAAGCAATTATTTTTTATCATACATAAAGCACTGTGTGTGATCACTTGACTTTCGCACGTCGTACTTTATTGTTTCGAAATTAAGGTTTCATAATTTTATGGCAGTCACTCCGCCCGACTGTTATGAAATATATTGGAGGGGGATTGTCATAATCAAGGTAGTGCATGATTATATTTATAATGATAAAAACGGGTGAGATATAATCAGCTAGGACCTTAACTGATGTTTTCTGTGGTTTACAAAGAAGGAAGTTGAGTGGTGGAGCCTATTTTAAGGGCATCTACCATCAGGATGAAGGACTATATGCAAATGAGCTCCAATCCGACCCTGTCCACACCTTCTCACTGTTCAGACAGGACAGGATAGGTCACTTCAAAATAGCAGGGCACTACTTGGACTGCCTGAGACTGCAGGAAGGTGCCATGTCTTGCAAACTCTGTGCCTGGGAGATAGTCTGCGTGCCCATAGAGAGTTCTCTGAGTGCCATCTCTGGCATCAGTGCCATAGGTTCCCCACCACTGTCCTAGGATATCCTACAGACTACTAGAAAACTAGAGATACCGCAAGCAAATTGAAGAGGTGGCAAATCTGCCGGAAATTCTTCTACTCTTGGCACCTGCACGGATGACGGAGCTGGTTTCAAACAGAAAGGTAGTGATTGGTTACCTGGTGCACAAGTCTGCTTCCCAAAGTTCATATCAGGTCCTTTTGACTGTATTGTTCCATTAAGCCATTTTATTACCTAACCTCAAACCATCTAATAATATAAGACAAGACAAAACCCAGAAAAACAGACTGTGGCTGCTCTTCCAAAACCCACAGAGAGGTATATAGAAGAAGGAAGAGATGAGACAAGTTTCTGGAATCAAAGCTTCGGATCTGGACTTGCACTAGATGGGACGGCAACGTTACCTTCCAAATCGTTGGCAGCCGGGAGTATGGAGCCCCAGGGTGTATTCATATTTCACAAACAGCTCGCTACAGCTGTGCGCCTGACATCTAAACAGTCTGAAACACTGCAGACACAAAAGCCCGGGGAGGAAGATGACGCCATTTCCACACACAGTTATGTCAGTCGTGTTGGACTTTTAACCAAAGCATCATCCGGATTAATGGCAGAGCGGGATAAGTACAGGAGATTCATCTAATATTAATAGGGGGAAAAAAAAACTAACAAAAAACATTGTGATGTCTATCTTGACAATATTGTGTAACAAAATAACCAGGGCCCAACTAGAACCAAAATTCACCAACTAGTTCTAAAAACGGAAAAGGGATTTTTACATGGAAAGGGGTGGCAGCAGGGGGCGAGTCTACAGAAACTGCTTCATAAGTAAACAATTCTTATAATTTGTATACAATAAAAACTAATACTTTTACGATTCAATACAATATCTATATAGTGTAGACCCCTACACCGCCTACACCCTTGATACTACAGCTTAGTACTGTAATTACTTTTTATCATAGAATCACAGATCCCAGAGCAATGTTTAGTCCAGGAGACATGACTGTCGTACTTAGGGTGAAGACACACGTGGCGTTTTTAGGCCGTTTTTTACTAAGTGCGTTTTCAGATCGTGAAAAACGCATGCGTTTTTAACGATCTGAAAACCCACTAACTAAAACGGCCTAAAAACGCCACGTGTGTCTTCACCCTTAGGCTGTGCCACACGCACAGGCTTTGTCTGCGTTTGAAAACGCAAACAAGCCGCCCCCCAACGGGCCGGGTCTCGGCCCGTGCGCATCGCCTTTTCTATGGAAACCCTGCTATCGGGATCAAAGCTGCCGGTGTTTTTGCATTAAATTAACGCAAACACCGGCGGCTCGTTCCCGATTGCAGGCGTTTCCATAGAAACGCCGATGCGAACGGGCCGAGGCCCGGCCCGGTGGGCGCGGCTTTGTCTGCGTTTTCAAACGCAGACAAAGCGGTGCGTGTGGCACCGGCCGTACAGACCAAATTCATGCCGTCAGGTTTCCAAAATAAGGCCAGCGGTTTTTTGGACCCTTTTTTTGGCAGTCCGTTAAAAAACGCAGTCGGTTTTGACCGGTTTTACCAATTATGTTATTTAAAACAGGTCAAAAACGCATGTGTTTAACGGACTGCTAAAAAACTGCCCCAAAACCGGTTCAAAACGCCATGTGTGCCGCCGGCCTAACACCGCTACCATTCCTGCTAGTCACAAGAAAATCTAAGTAAATGAAGCCAATTAGCGCAGCTTGCAACAGAACACATATAAAACTTTACATCTGCCTCCTAAGGGCCACAGAACAGGAGCAGTAATTTAGTCAATTTGTGTATATTTTTGCGTGCAACAAATGTAACCAATTTGCATCCTTCCAACATCCAATAACGCTTGCGGTGTAAACCTTTCATCCTAGTCAGCGGTTTCACCTATGCTGTAATCATACATTGTGCCACAGGCCTTACTTTGCAGGGTGAAGAGGTTAATTGTAGCCTAGTAAATTACCAGCTCCACAGACAAACACATGCTTGAACTAGGGCGAAATGAGCTTGTTCCTGGTGCAGATCTGCTTCCTGATTTTTTTAACTGATCTGCTTGAAGGGGCAGCTGTTTCCCATTATGCGCCCCTTTAAATACCCCAGGTTTAATTATGCCACGTCCGTATCACGCTAGCATTAACAAACAAAGTCAAAACCTGAGGCCCAAGCATCCAAATAACGTAGTAAATGTAAGAAATAATGAGGGGGGAACTCCTAAAACACAAGGCGTTAACATGAGGCGACTAAATGGTGCAAGGGCAAAGGCAGTCGCCCTAACCTCTTCCATGGGAGACTAACTACTATTGTAATCGTGTTGCTTGCAGAGACCTAACTGAAAGAGGGACGTCTTTGACTGGAGGAACATTTTACAGTGGAAGCTTAAAAAAATTAAAAAAATGAACAAAATAGGAAAAGAAGTAGGATCTAGGATGCGGAAATTACAGTGCAAAAAGACCAAAAAAAAAGTTAGGAAAAAGTGCTACTATTTAAAACAGAGGTTGTATCTGGTATTGCAACTGTCTTTAGGGCGCGTTCGCAGGTTGCATTATGGTTACGTTTACATTGCGTTTTTAAACACAATGGGGCTCATTTACTAAGGGTCTGAACGCCGGACTTTCATCGGGTTTCCCAAATATTTCCGTTTTGCGCCAAATTGCCCCGGGTTTTTGGCGCACGCGATCGGATTGTGGTACATCGGTGTCGGCTTGCACGCAACAGAAATGGGGGGCGTGGCCGTCGGACAACCCGACGGAGTCGGAAAAACCACAGAATTTTAAAAAAAAACGAATTGTGTCGCAAGATCAAGCACTTACATCCACCAGGAAGAAGAAGGTGAACTGTGGCGGACCTCGGCGCAGCAGAGACACCTGCAGGAAGACGGGCGCACAATCTTAGTGAATAGCGGCAGACCCGGATCCTCGTCGGACAACGCACCACAGGATCGTAACAGCACCGGGTAAGTAAATCTGCCCCATTATATCACCTGAGGAGAGGTGATTTGCGCAATTACATAATTGTTAACATTTGCATTTACAATACAGTGTAAACGTGATATTAACACATATGTTAACAACATTAACAGTTGCATTTTGTAAAAGCTAAGGTAAACGCAAGTCAACAGGATCATGTGAATGCAGTCTCACTCCAACAAAATAGACCCAACATTTTCCCAGTTACAAAGATTTAGAATGAACAATTCAAATTTCCGAAATTGTCTGACCCTATACCAGGGAAACGTGACAAAATCTAAAATTACATACAAGAATTAAATGTGGGGATTTTGAGTCATTGATGGTAGCATAGCTTTATTGCTTTACCAGTCAACACAAACAATCTTCTGGGGATACAGTTTTAGGGAGGAATTTTAGGATTTATTAGTTTATGGAAAAGTAGAAGCCCCTTAAAACGTACAGTATAAATTCTCGTTTCTACAAAGCAAGACAATGTGGAATATCAATTAAGCCTTCCGAACAGCCAAAAAGAAATTACATTTACTGCCCCTGTCTCACAAGGGAGGGAATTGACAATATTTAACTTTACTTGGTAATTGTCCCATCATTTATACGTGGACACGTATGACTCACACATGATTCCATGCAATTCCCTCAGATATTGTGCTGGGATTGCTATGGTTAGGTTTGGGTTCATGCTTTACAAAACCAAGGTTGCACAGGATTCAAAACACATGGCTTCCTTCTTCCGAAAAGAGTGACACAACTGTCTACGGATCGTGGCTGGTATCACAGCTCAGCACTTTTCATTTTTAATGGAGCAGAGCTGCAATATCAGATATAACCAGTGGACATGAGTGGCGCGGTCTTGCAGAGGGCAGTATAACACTATTGAAAGCTGAATGTTCATGTGGCTAACAGCTATTTCTCCACATTGTACCCATTTCCATATACTTGCACACTTGGAATGACCATGTATTCATGGACAGAGAGAAAAGCAGGATACATGAGGCAACTCAAGCTTTCCAAGCGTGCATCCACACATTCAGTTTTTCAGGTACAGTTTTTGATGCCCAAAACAGGAGTGGAGTGAAAATAGAGGAGGAGTAGTACCTCTTAAGGATAAGTCATCACCCATTATGATCCGCACCTGCTTTTGGCTTCAAAAACTGCAACGGAAAAACTGAACGTGTGGCTGCACCCCAAGGGCCAAAGTAACAAGAATATCAGGCTATCCACAGGTCAATATGGGGAAAGAGAAACACATGCAATCGGTAACGAGTGTCCGGTGTTTTGCATGGAAACACGGTCCAAAAACGTGAGGTGTGGCATCACCCTAAGGCCGGTGCCACACGCACCGCTTTGTCTGCATTTGAAAACGCAAATGTCCCGAGTGTGAGTCTCTGTGTGGTGGACAGGGTGCCGGTGATGATGGTAGTTGTAGTAGCAGGGACCAGACGGAGACAGAAGTTGACGAAAACAACTTACAGTTCTTTATTTGAACCGCAGCAAACGTGCCTTTAACAAGTTGGTGGAGTACTGGAGAGGTATTTGAGAGGGCCTGACTAGGACCGGCCTCTTCTCCCTTCTGGGAGAGACTGCTCTCCTAACTCTCCTAAGAGAGACTACTCTAGAACATTCCTGGCCAGAGGTTTTATTATATATATATATACACACACACACACACACATACAGACACTGTACACCCTTGATATAGAGGACAGTTGTTGCATTAGGGTGGAACACAAGTAAAGTTACTTAAAGGGAACCTGTCAACAGGAGACCCATTTTTAGCACTCCTCCAGTCCCCACAGAGCATTGTACATACACTGCCAAAGTGTTTTTGTATTAAAAATTGATTTTACAGAAAAAAAAAAAAGACATGTTATATTGTACCTTTGTACCTGAATGCTCCTTTCCAGCCCCTCCCAATTGGCAACTGCCTAGTCACACAGCAGATGCTAATGAAAGGTACAATATAACATATTTTTTTGTTTTATACAAAAACACTTTGGCAGTGTATGTACTATGCTCTGTGGGGCATTCAGTTTTTCAGGTACAGTTTTTGATGCCCAAAACAGGAGTGGAATGAAAATAGAGGAGGAGTAGCACCTCTTAAGGATAAGTCATCACCCATTATGATCCACACCTGCTTTTGGCTTCAAAAACTGCAACAGAAAAACTGAACGTGTGGCTGCACCCCAAGGGCCAAAGTAACAAGAATATCAGGCTATCCACAGGTCAATATGGGGAAAGAGAAACACATGCAATCGGTAACGAGTGTCCGGTGTTTTGCATGGAAACACGGTCCAAAAACGTGAGGTGTGGCATCACCCGAAGGCCGGTGCCACACGCACCGCTTTGTCTGCGTTTGAAAACTCAAACAAAGCCGCGCCCATCAGGTTTCTATGAAAACTTCTGCTATCGGGAATGAGCTGCCAGTGTTTTGCATTAAATTAACGCAGATGCGATCGGGCTCCGGCCTCCCCGGTGGGCGCGGCTTTGTCTGCGTTTGCGTTTTCAAACACAGACAAAGCGGTGCGTGTGGCACCGGCCTAAGGGTGCAAACAAATGCATATGGGATCTGCTGTGGCCCATCCCAGTGAGTTTCGATTCTGTTTCCAAACTGATTCAAAACGCTACTGCGCGACAGCAGCCTTAGGGCCTATGCACACGAACGTATGGGGGGGGGGATGTATATCGGGCCGCAAATTTACAGCTGCATTTACGTCCCCCATAGTTGTCTATTGCGCCTGCCTTCGGTACGGTGAGCACAACGTGCGATTACCGTACCATGCGGTTGCCGCAAAAAAAAAAATAGAGCATGCTCCATCTTTGGCAATGAGAACAGTTGTGCGCCACTATTCTCTATGAAGAGGGGAGGGGCGGGCAAAATAGGACCACAAATAAGGTAAAGTTTGTTGCCCATTTAAGCCGCTTTACCCCTTCCATCTCGGGAGTGCACCAAGCATAATAGAGGTCAATGGCTGTAACATGGAGAGGACAGAGTTTGTTTAGGACACCGACCCACAGTTTCAGAAGGAACTATGGATGGCTCACTGTGCCAGAAGTCTATGACTGACTCCTAGTGAAGGATAATCGGAAGTGGCCAAGATAAAAGACACTGAACACCCTTGATACAAGAGGACAGTTGTTGCATTAGTGTGGAACACAAGTAAAGCTGTTAATTGGCCGTCTAACAATGTAAAAGGCGGCTGAACAGTTGTTCTAAGGATAATGTGATGCTTTGATCTTTAGGAGATCTGATAAATATATGGTTTGCTTGTAGTTGGCACGAGAAGTGCTCTTAAGTATGCCCTTTATTGTATCGTTGACCTCATATATATGAAACCCATTACACCGCTTCCTCTTGTGCTTTGTAGGACAGTCACTAAATAAATACCAGTACAGACAGTCCCCGGGTTACATCCAAGATAGGTTCTGTAGGTTTGTCCTTAAGTTGAATTTGTATGCAAGTCGGGAACTGTACATTTTATAATTGTAACCAGCCAAACATTTTTTTGGTCTCTTTGACCATTGGATTATTTAAAATGTTGGGTTGTCATAAGAACCAGGATTAACAATAGAGTTGCAGACACCTCTGATAACTGTTATAGCTCTTTATTGTGACCCAGGGTTAAAGTACAGTCGATTTATTACCAACATCCTGAGGGCCGTTTGTAGCTAGGGGTCATCTGTAAGTCGGGTGTTCTTAAGTAGGGGACCACCTGTATAAAAATGAATAAATATATATATACATATATATATATATACACATATATACATACACACACATACATATAGATACCCCATAAAAAAAATGATCAGAATTGCTTCATTTCTTCAAAAGACACTGTACACCCTTGATATAGAGGACAGTTGTTGCATTAGGGTGGAACACAAGTAAAGTTACTTAAAGGGAACCTGTCACCAGGAGACCCATTTTTAGCACTCCTCCAGTCCCCACAGAGCATTCTACATACACTGCCAAAGTGTTTTTGTATTAAAAATTGATTTTACAGAAAAAAAAAAGATATATGTTATATTGTACCTTTGTACCTGAATGCTCCTTTCCAGCCCCTCCAATTGGCAACTGCCTCGTCACACAGCAGATGCTAATGAAAGGTACAATATAACAGATCTTTTTTTCTGTAAAACCTATTTTTTTTTATACAAAAACACTTTGGCAGTGTATGTACTATGCTCTGTGGGGACTGGGGGAGTGCTAAAAATGGGTCTCCTGGTGACAGGTTCACTTTAAAGCAGCAATTGGCCTATTTGGGCGGAATCATTAACAATACGAGCCCAAAGATATCAGTGCCAAGAACCAGATCAGATTCCATCATGTGTAATTAGGAATAATTTATCCAAAGATTTCCTGATTGCAAATGACACGATCTGATCCCTCTGTGAAACACCAGGCCAGCAACCTGCACAACATCAATGCTAAAAAGTTCTTCAGAACAAATGCATATAATGAGTGGGGATCTGGATCTACATATAAATAGGGTATACACATAAGGATTTGCCGTTTTACTGTTCCCACTAAGGAACGGTTTGTACTGCCGTTACATTGGATCCATCCTGCTACATAGAAATCCGAAACACACCTAGTTTCCTCCTGTTTGTACCATTAAACATTTATCCTGGGGTCTTGTTTTCTCATTTTTGCTTTATCTGCAAAAAAAATCCTAAAGCGTAACTCTCTTTCCAGATGTCAACAAGATCCAGGCAAAGCAGAAAAAAAAAAATCCTCTCCCCCTCTCGCTGACAAAAACCATACAAGTTCAAGTCAATCCTGAAGGCCAGATCAATCCACATGTGCACAGCTGCCAGCGAGGGCAGAAATTCAGCTTAATCCCGCACGATGCGGCCAGATCAGCGGTGCCCGGCTCATATACACAAACAGCAGAAACGTCATTAGCCAGATTAGGACCTGGTTTACATTTCATTCTTTGATCACATTTAGATTTTATGGTAATGGGTTTGGAGATTTCTCTGCAGTCTGAACCCTGACCTTAAATGCCTTTTGTGACAATTAGTTTTAGAGAAGTTTTATTTCCACCCCAATAATAAACCTTCATGCAAAATGTGTCACATTGTTGTGTCCGATTGAGGAATATTCTGATCCGTCTGCGCACGGTGCCGGGACGCACTGCATTTCAATCAGTCTATAGCCCTGCACCGTGTTGAATGACAGCGGGAAGTGGCCTGTGGTTTAAAGGGGAGGAAATGAAAAGGAAGTGACTTCGCTTCCTATAGGCACAACTTCAAAGGCGGCCCTACCCCAGAGCAAACAATATGTTAGAGGCCGTCAGTCATCTAATAGACCTGCAATCCTATTCAGGGTTTACCCATAGGCTTTTACAATGCAAAGGTGGACAGACAGAAACAAGTCATGCAGGTCTGTCCGAAAAGTCTAGGATGATCCGCCGAAGAGGAGACAGTGTATTTGGGGACGAGACGCTGCTCACAAGAATGTCACGCAAAACAAAAACTTTTCTCAAGGTACAACAGAAACCTGAGAAGAGCCGTATTATTCTCATAATTATAACACTTCAAAGGGCTTGGGTTTCGCACAGATAGTGTACAAGGGAATTCAGCGTGCGGAAGTAACTCAAGACACGTTATTAACTTCAAAGCACTTTTGGCAGGTTTGGTAGACATGCACGGGCATGGCACAACTGTCAAAAGTGCTGCTCTGTGGTAATCTGTTACCCATGGCCTCCTTCTTCCAATCAACTTTTAAAATTATGCTTATGAGCATGAAGGGTTACTGGGGTGATTCCCAGAGCAACCCGTGCTGTAGATTTACAGGTTGTTACACTGTACAGAAGTACTTCTCCTCTCACTGTGCACTGAAACTTCTGATGCAGTGATGTTACATCAGAAAGAGGGAGGGTGGAAGTACTGAGGGTGCAGAAGGATGGGAAGACAGTGTAACAGCCTGTGAACCTGCAACACAGAGGGGCTCTGGGAGCCACCCCTGTAGCCCTTCATTTCATTTGCATAATTAACAGTTTATTTTAGAAGGAAGGAGGTCATGGACACTTGGGATTGGGAACGAGCAACGCATATTTTACATTGTTTACTAGAAAAAAACATGTGTCGCTTGTCCCCAATCAAAAGCATTTAGGCCTAAAAACATCTACAATTGGAAAACAAGCTCCACCCCACCGCAAGGCCCCAGAATCCTCAAGGAAGGTGCACACCTTATACCTGTGATGGCAAACCTTTTGGAGATAGAGTGCCCAAACTACAACCAAAACCCACTTATAATGCAAAGTGCCAACATGACAATTTAAGCAGTCACTTATTGCTCCCTGCTGTATCACAGGTTTCAATCGTACTGGCATCCTGAGGATACCAATACAATAAAAAGATGGAGAAATTTGTAGCTTCCCTTTAGGGTCCCCTGAAGAGGAAGAATCAGGGGACCCAAAGCAGGAGCACCAAATATAATCCATCTCTCTCCACACCTTCTTGCTCCTCCTGTAGTCCTGGCAGCCAATGATGTCTAACTATAAGCTGACTTATAATGTGGTCCATTAGGCTTCCTTTCCAATATTCATATTCCATACCCATCCATGTACCATACAGGACTTTTTTTGGTCCCCGATTTATGACTGAATTGGCAATGCATGTGTGAACATCGCCCTATTAAAATGCTTGCCTGAGCAGGCCCACATTTTTATGGATATCTCCTACACCAAAGAACATGACTGAGAAGATAAGAAATACAGCGATCACCTAGGAAGCATCAGACCTAATAAAATATGTAACTGAGACAATTGACCTCTCCTTGTCCTAGAAAAATCCTATCCACACGAGTGATCTGCCCTCGGCATTCATCCCTACACACTCTGGGTGACCCTATTATCTCCCTGTCAGGAAGCTCTTACTAGTTGAACACAGTCTGAGGGTGATGAAAAGGCTTCTTCAAATGACTTCTTCACACTCTTTGGTTACAAGATATGTGTCCCGTCCTGTCTGTGATACTCTGGAGAAGAATGGAAAGTCTTATCTTTTTTTGGGAAAGGGTCTGTTAACAACACCCCCCTCATGCCAAATTACCTGCACAGGTACAGAAAGGCTAATGCAACATTACACAATGTCTAGTGACTATAATGATTGGAGTCACATAACTATGTATATATGGCGCAATACCAAGATTCCCCCCCCTCCCCAAATGCCAACCTAAAGTACAATCAATACAAAACCTTATAATTATCATATTTGGCTTATTCGACCCACATACAGCAAAACCAATACACACAAGAACATGTGAAAGACATTGACAACCCCTATTCTTCAGGAAACTATGGCCTTGCACATGCACACAGCTGTACGACACGTCTACGTTATAAAGAGCACATTTCGATGTAACTCGTAGTTGTGAACTCACTACTACATATGCATCTTGATACAACTATGGAGTTTCTTCAACTTAAACTAAAACTTAATATGGCATTGCTTATAGCGAGCATCAAGCAACTATACATCCATATACCATAGGCACAAAACCTAATGCGGCAGTCCCCGGGTTACGTACAAGATAGGGTCATTTGGTTTGTTGTTAAGTTGAATGTGAATCTAAGTCGAAACTGTATAGTTTATAATTGTAGAACCAGACAAAAAAAAAATTTTTTTGCCCCAGTGACAATTGGATTTTCAAAATTTATCTATAGTAACATCCAGAGAGGTCAGTCTTTAACTAGGGGTCGTCTGTAAGTCGGGTGTCCTTAAGTAGGGGACCGTATATATATATATATATATATCCTTCAGACCATATATCTGCAATTGACATTGCAGTGTAGAAGAATCCTTACAATAACTCTTCTTATTCATTTCTATAAGAGGAAAAAGAAAACTTCTGACACCATCATAAAAGCTGCCCCCAAGCTACATAGGATGAACTGTATATACAAAAATATAACCTGGATCCACTTATGTAGGAAAAATCACTGTCACAGCAGTCAGTACATTATACAAATCCATCACTCCGGACCTGTCAAAAATGTCCAAAAAACGTGGAACTGAAGCAGATGTAACGCAGACCCTGCTCCCTTCCATCACCACATACACTATAAGAAGTGTCAATCATAGATATCACCATTTCCCATCCCTACGGCTATGACTTATACCGCCGCTGGGCTGACTACTTGCTAAAAACTGAGTTACACATCCCATGTCAATGTCATTGTGCAGAGAACTCTACTATAAATCAGAGATTTTACATAGTGGTGGGGGTGGTCCAAATTTTGGGCTTTTTGCTTGATCTCTTTTACAGTCATGGATAGACCTGTGATTGTATTATATAAAGTTACATAAACAATTGATACACTTGGCCTGCAACAGTTAAAACTGCGCAACCAGAAATCACATGCAATAGCAACTTTTGATGCACTTTAGCTGCAAGCCACACGCTTAGGATACGGTCACACAGGGCGGCGCTCAAGGTCAATTCTTCTATGTGCATTTTTAAATGCACTATAAACGCATGCGTTTCTGCATGTTTACCATGCGCTTGGCAGGTTTAGATGCATTTTTCAATCACTTCTGGAAGTTTAAGCAGCTGTGAAAAAGTTAATACGGGATGTAAATCAGCCAAACGCATGCGTTTAAAAACATTAGGCATTACGTCGTGTCGCAACGTAGCAAGCGCATTACCGCAACGTTTCGCTCTATGTGCAATTCACAGTCATCAGACACGTCGCAAGTTTGCTTTTCCTCTTGCAACCAATGGATCGCAATTGCGTTGTCATTTGTCGCAACTCAACTGTCATCACAATTACTTTTAGCGTTACATTGTATTCTTCTTGTCAATACTGCCAACCATACAAAGGCTAAGGTGTAATACAAAGTATATAATAAACTATATAATAACTAATCTGGTAAGTATATATGTAGCTACACACCTATAGTGACCCTACAGCACCATACAATCCTCTGCACAGGGGTCACATCCACTACTATACAGATACACAAGAGTTTACAAGTCCGGGCAAAACTTTCTGCAAACTTTTTCTTGTGAATGTCTCACAGCCAGGGGGTGGGACACTGACCTTGGGTGCACACGAGTCCGCAGGTGCTCTCCGGGAGCCGCCGGTGGCCGCACAGCCCGGGTCCGGGGATATTAATACATTTACAGATACCGCAAAGATGAGGAGACGCAGACACCGTGCCATGGTCTGCAGCCCAGGGAGAAGTTGTGTGTGTGCCGCGCACTGCGCATGCGCCCTAGAGCCGGGACAAGCTCCGCCCTCTGCTGGAGCAGAGCCCACACTACAGCCTGAGCCCAGTGTGAGTGAGGACTGGGGAGACCCCTCCTCTTCAGGGTCCTACATGGAAGCACTGCCACCCCTCACTCTATCATTACACTGCATGGAACTACAGCTGTCCCAGGCTGCCGTAATAACCACTGGCCTATAGCGCGTTCACACATTGCGTTTTGGTTTAGCATTGTTTAACAGCATGTGGCTATAGTGTCCAATATACAAAAGTTGTATGTTCCATATGTACAGAATCCTAAACATTGGATGGGATATGAATCATTTGGATGGTGGTCATCCACAGTCAGTGTAGTGATGGATGGTACAAGTCCTAGTACATTATACAGGAGACACAGGACCCGGGTCACACTGCGTATCCCAGATTGTGGCTGGATATCACAGACTACAGTGCAGAGGATGGGAATCCGAGCATCATAGTGATGATATATATGGAAGGAGTTTCTTCCTACAAGCAGAACAGCGCATTGATTACAAATATGACTATATAAATATCACTTTGATGCATGGAGTCACATTCTCTGTACTGTAATCAGTGTTTCTGAAGCTATAAAATATCACTCTGCTCATGGAGTCAATCCTCTGTCTGAGTCGGATTCCTGAACAATATAAATATCACTATGATGCATGGAGTCACATTCTCTGTACTGTAATCAGTGTTTCTGAGCTATAAAAATATCACTATGATGCATGGAGTCCCATCCTTTGTACTGTAGTCAGGATTCCTGAACAATATAAATATCACTATGATGCATGGACTCCCATACTCTGTACTGTGTAGGATTCTAGAACAATATAAATATCACTATGATGCATGGGTCCCATCCTTGTCTGTAGTCAGGATCCTGAGCTATAAATATCACTATGATGCATGGACTCCCATCCTCTGTATTGTAGTCAGCATTCCTGAGCTATATAAATATCACTATGATGCATGGAGTCCCAGCCGCTGTATTGTACGTCAGCATTCCTGCTCATATAAATATCACTAATATGCTGAGTCCCATCCTCTGTACTGTATCATTATTGCTGAGCTATATAAATATCACTATATGCAATGGAGTCCATTCCTCTGTATGTACAGATCCTGAGTCCTTATATAAATATCACTATGATCCTGGAGTCCCATCCCTGTACTGTATCAGTATTGTTCGATATAAATATCACTATGATGCATGGACTCCCATACTCTGTACTGTAGTCAGGATTCCTGAGCTAGATAAATATCACTATGATGCATGGACTCCCATCCTCTGTCCTGTAGTCAGGATTCCTGAGCTATATAAATATCACTATGATGCATGGACTCCCATCCTCTGTGACGGCAGGTGTGTGTGTGTGCGGGCTTGTCTCATTGATGCCGGACACTATTGCAAGAAATCCCATAAATCATAGTATATAAACTCCCTTACATGGAACAAGGTTTATATGGGGAGTTGGGGGGGGGCTTCTTTTTTCAAGCACAGGCAGAGAAGTGCTTTCATTCAAAGCCAAGCACCAGGTATTTTCATCACAAGACTAAAGTCGGAAACCACGGACTGCAATACTGCATTTCAATTCCTCATCTACGGGCCAAAATGCCAAGGGGAAAGTAGCGAGCCTGCCAGCCTATCAAAATACTTAGAGACTTCGCAAAGGGGCATGCGACCACTTTCTCACAAGTAGCAAATGGGACGGATGGATCAACGCAGAGCATTTTTCTTTGGGTATCTTTTATACCACGACCCTACGATGCATCAGACCATTTATTCTTATTTGACTCACCAGCCATACAAATACCTATTAAAACTCCTATCTGGTACACCTTATCTCAATATCAGTTCTACAGATTGTCCTGGTTTCGTGAAGTACAAGAAGACATAGTTGATATGTTTTAAATGTAACTCCGTCTCAACTCTTCCCGACTATAAAACCCACACTTTAAGTGGTGCCAAAAGGAACACATATGCAAATACGGGTACCTACAGAAAAAAAAAACTCTCAAAGCAATTATTTTTTTATCATACATAAACACATCTGTGTGGAAGTCACTGACTTCGCCGTCGTACTTTATTGTTTCGGAATAAGGTTTATAATTTTATTGGCAGTCACTGCCGCGCCGACTGTTATGAAATCTAGTTGGAGGGGATTGGATCATACATGCAAGGTAGTGCATGACTATATTTATAATGATAAAAACGGGGAGATATAAATCAGCTAGGACGCTTAATGATGTTTCTTGTGGTGTTTACAAAGAGCGAGTCTGAGCGTGGAGCATTTAAAGGGCCATCCTACCTCAGATGAAGGACTAATATGCGAAATGAGACTCCAATCCGAACCCTGACCACACTTCTCTATGTTCCGACAGACAGGCGGAGTAGGTCACTTTCAAAATAGCAGGCTGCACTACCTATGGGACTGCATGAGACTGCAGGAAGGTGCCATGTCCTTTCGCAAACCGTTGTTCCTGGGGAGATAGTCTGGCGTGCCCATTAGAGACTTATCTCTGAGTGCATCGCATCTGGCATCAGTGGCCATAGGTTGCCCCCACCACTCAGTTCCAGCATATTCATAACAGACTACTAGAAATCTAGAGATACCGCAAGCAATAACCTTGAAGCGGTGTGGCAAAATCTGCCGGAAAATTCTTCTACCTGGCACCTGAACGGAGACGGAGAGCTTGGTTTCAAAACGAAGGTATGATTGTGTTACCTGGTGCACAAGCTTTCTCGCTCCCAAAGCTTCATATCAGGTCCTTTGACTGTATGTTCCCAGATTAGCCAGTTTTATTACCCTAACCTCAAACCATACAATAATAAAGACAAGACAAAACACAGAAAACACAGACGTGTGGTGCGCTCTCCAAAACCCACAGGAGAGGTATATGAAAGAAGGAAGATGAGAAAGTTTCCTGAATCAAGATCGGACGGACTGTGAACTAGATGGGGCAACGTTACCTTCCAAATCGTGCAGCCGGGAGTTATGGAGCCCAGGTGTATTCATAATTTCACAAACAGTCGTACACAGCTGTGCGCGCCTGAACATCTAACGGCTCTGAAACAACTCGTCAGACCAACAAAAGCCCGGGGAGGAAGTGGACGCCATATTCACACACACAGTTTGTCAGTCGTGGTTGGACTTTTATTAACCAAAGCATCATGCCGTGAGTAAGGGGCCAAGGCGAGGGAAGTACAGGAGATTCCATCTAATATAATAGGAGGAAAAAAAAACTAAACAAAAAACATTTGTGATGTCAAATCTTGACAATATTGTGTAACAAAATAACCAGGGGCCCAACTAGAACCAAAATTCCACCAATCGATTTCTAAAAACAGGGAAATAGGTATTTTTAACAAATGTGATAGGGCTGGATTCGCAGCAGGGTGCGAGGTCCTACAGGAACACTGGCTTTAAGTAACAATTCTTTATAATTGTATCAATAAAAACTATACTTTTACGATATTCAATACAATCACTCTATAGCATGTAGACCCCACACCCCTTGATAGAACTACAGCTTAAGTACTGTATTACATTTTTATTTTCATAGAATCCCAGATCCAGAGCCAGTTTAGTCCATGAAAATGACTGTCCGTACTTGGGTGAAGCACCATGGCGTTGTTTAGGCCGTTTTTACTAAGTGCGTTTTCAGATCGTGAAAACGCATGGCTTTTAACGATCTGAACCACGCACTAAACTAAAAACATCGGCCTAAAAACGGCCACGTAGTGTCTTTCACCCTTAGGTGGTGCCACGACGCACAGGCTTTGTCTGCTGTTTAAAACGCAAATAAAGCCGCCGCCACCGGGCCGGGTCTCGGCTCCTGTTCTTGCATCGCCTGTTCTATGAAGACGCCGCTATCGGGATCAAGCGTGCCGGTGTTGTTGGCATTAAAATAACGCAATACACCGGCGGCTCGTCTCCGATTGGCAGGCGGTTCCATACGAAATCCCGATGCGAACGGGCCGAGGCCCCGGACCCTGGGCGCGCTTGCGGCCTCGCTGCGCCTTTCAAACCAGACAAAGCGGGGGTTGGCACCGGCGTTACAGACTCAAATCATGCCTCAGGTTCAACATAGAGGCGCCAGCGATTTTTTGACCCTTTTTTTGGCAGTCCGTTAAAAAACGCATCGGTTTTGACCGTGCTTTTACACATTATGTTATGTTCAAACAAGTCAAAAACGCATGGTGTTAACGGATGCTAAAAAACTGCCGCCCAAGCACCGGTCATTAAAGGCCAGGTGTGCCCGCCTAGCTGCTTCATCAACCGCAACGCATTCCTAGTATCACAAAAATTCTAAAGTAAATGAAGCCAATTACCGTTCTGCCTGTGCAACCAGAACCATATATAAACTTTACTATCTGCCTCATAAGGGCCACGAACAGCAGCAGTAATTAGTCTGATTTGTGTATTTTTTGCGTGCAACAAATGTATACCAACTTTGCATCCTCCAACATCCATCACGTCTGCGGGTGTAAACCTTTCATCCTAGTCAGCGGTTTCACGCTTGTAATCATAACATTGTGCCACAGGCTGGTACTTTGCAGGTGAAGATTGCAGAGGTTAATGCTAGCTAGTAAACTTACCCGAGCTCCACAACAAACACCAATTGCTTGACTAGGGCGAATATGAGCTTTTGTCTGGGATGGTGCAATCTGCTTCCTGATTTTTTAACTGATCTGCTTGGAAGAGGCAGCTGTTTCCCCATTAATGCGCCCCTTTACAATACCTCCAGGTTTAAAGTATGACCACGTCCCTATCACGCTAGTCCAGCATTAAACATACAAAGTCAAAACCTGAGGCCGCAAGCACCAATTAACGTAGTATATATGAGAAATACTGGGGGGGAACTCCTAAAACACCAGCGACGTGCAACCATGAGGATCACTGAACTGGTGCAAGGCGCAACAGGGCAGTGGGGTCGGCCTCTAACCTCTTCCATGGGGTTAGGAATAACTACTAATTGTAATCGGTTGCCCGGAGACTACTGAAGGGGACGTGCTCGACTGGAGGGAACCTTGGGATTTTACAAATTTATAACAGGTGAAGCTTGATAACTAAAAATAAAACAAAAGAACAAAATACTGAGCAAAAGAAGTAGATCTAGGGATGCGGAAATATTACAGTTGCAAAAAGCCCAAAAAAAAAGTTAGAAAAGCTTGAGGCGCATCGCTATTTTAAAACAGAGGTTGGTGTATCTGGTATTGCAATGTCCCTTCAGTAGGGCGGGTTCGCAGGTTGCAGTTATGGTTACGTTTAACATTGCGGTATTTCCTTACAACACAATGCGGTGCTCAATTTACTTAAGGCGCATCTGAAACGCCGGACTTTCATCCGGGTTTTCCCAAATATTTCCGTTTTGCCGCCAAATTGCCCAACGGGCGTCCTTCAATTTTTGTCACCCCGCTTGCGCTAATGTCGATTGGCGCGGTCGGCGACGCTGCGGTCGCGGGGTGTGAGTCTGCGAGGGTGGGGTACGAGTCGTGCGAGCTGACTGCATCTGCAGGGACGAAATGGGGCGGGAGCGTGCCGTAGACAACCAGACGGAGTCGAAAAACCACAGAATTTTAAAAAAAAACGAATTGTGTCGCAAGATCAAGCACTTACATCCCCAGGAAGAAGAAAGTGACACTGTGGCGGACCTGCAGGCAGCAGCAGACACCATGCAGGAAGAGGGTGCGAACACATCTTAGTCATAATAGCGCAAGACCCGATCCTCGCGGACAACGCACCACAGACGTAACAGCACCGGGTATAAAATCTGCCCCATTTATCCCCTGAGGAGAGGTGATTGCGCAATTACAATAATTGTTAACATTTGCCATTTACAATGACAGTGGAAACGTGATATAACACATTTTTAAACAACATTAACAGTTGCATTTTGTAACAAGCCTAAGGTAACGCAAGTCAACAGGATCATGTGAATGCAGTCTCACCTCCAACAAAATGACCCAACATTTTCCTCAGTTACAAAGATTTAGAAAGAACAATTCAAATTTCCGAAATTGTTGACCCTATAGCCAGGGAAACGTGACAAATCTAAAATTACATACCAGAACTAAATGTGGGGATTTTGAGTCATGGGTAGATAGCTTTATTGCTTTACCAGTCAACCAAACAATCTTCTGGGGATACAGTGTTTAGGGGAATTTTAGGATTTATTGTTTATGGAAAAGTAGAAGCCCCTTAAAACGTACAGTATAAATTCTCGTTTCTACAAAGCAAGACAATGTGGAATATCTTAAGCCTTCCGAACAGCCAAAAGAAATACATTTACTGCCCCTGTCTCACAGGGAGGGAATTGACAATATTTAACTTCTACTTGGTAATTGTCCCACATTATACGTGGACACGTATGACCACACATGATTCCATGCATTCCCGCTCAGTATTTGTGCTGGGATTGCTGGTTAGGTTTGGGTTCATGCTTTACAAACCAAGGTTGCACAGGATTCAAAACACATGGCTTCCTTCTTCCGCAAAGATGACACAATGTCTACGGATCGTGGCTGGTATCACAGCTCAGCACTTTTCATTTTAATGGAGCAGAGCTGCAATATCAGATATAACCAGTGGACATGAGTGGCGGGCGTCTGCAGAGGGCAGTATAACATATTGAAAAGCTGAATGTTCTGTGGCTAACAGCTATTTCTCCACATTGTACCCATTTCCATATACTGCACACTTGGAATGACCATGTATTCATGGACACGAGAGAAAAGCAGGATACATGAGGCAAACTCAAGCTTTCCAAGCGTGCATCCACACATTCATTTTTCAGGTACAGTTTTTGATGCCCAAAACAGGAGTGGAGTGAAAAATGAGGAAGTAGTACCTCTTAAGTAAGTCATCACCATTATGATCCGCACCTTGGCTTTTGCGCTCAAAAAACTGCAACGAAAAACTGAACGTGTGGCTGCACCCAAGGGCCAAGTAACAGAATATCAGGCTATCCACAGGTCAATAGTGGGAAAGAAACACTGCAATCGGTAACAGAGTGTCCGGTGTTTGCATGGAAACACGGTCCAAAAACGTGAGTGTGGCATCACCCGAAGGCCGGGCCACACGCACCGCTTTTCTGTTTGAAAACTCAAACAAAGCCGCGCCATCAGGATTTCTATGAAACTTCTGCTATCGGAATGAGCCTCCGGGGTTTTGCATTAAATACACCGACTCATCGGGCCCGATAAAGCCGTGGGCGCGCTTTGTCTGTGTTTGCGTTTTCAAACACAACAAAGCGGTGCGTTTGGCACGGCCTAAGGGTGCAAACAAATGCATATGGGATCTGCGTGGCCCATCCCAGTGGTTTCGATTCTGTTCCAAACTGATTCAAAACGCGACTGCGCGACAGCAGCCTTAGGGCCATGCACACGAACGTTTAGGGGGGGGGGATGTATATCGCGCCGCAAATTTACAGCTGCCTTTACGTCCCCATAGTTGTCTATTGCGCCTGCCTTCGGTACGGTGAGCACACGTGCGATTACAGTACCATGCGGTTTGCCGCAAAAAAAAAAATAGAGGCATGCCTCCATCTTTGGCCAATGAGAACAGTTGTGGCGCATCTATCTCTATGAAGAGGGGAGGGGCGGGCAAAAATAGGACCACAATAAGGTAAAGTTTGTTGCCCATTTAAGCCGCTTTACCCCTTCCAACTCGGGAGTGCACCAAGCATATAGAGGCAATGGCGTAACAGGAGAGGACAGAGTTTTTTGGACACCGACCCACAGTTTCAGAAGGAACTATGGATGGTCACTGTGCCAGAAGTCTATGACTGACTCCTAGTGAAGGATAATCGGAAGTGGCAAGATAAAGACACTGAACACCCTTGAACAAGGGACAGTTGTTGCATTAGTGTGGAACACAAGTAAAGCTGTTAATTGGCCGTCTAACAATGTAAAAGGCGCTGAACAGTTGTTTAAGGATAATGTGATGCTTTGTATCTTTAGTGAGATCTGATAAATATATGGTTTGCTTGTAGTTGGCACGAGAAGTGCTCTTAAGTATGCCCTTTCTTGTATCGTGACCTTCATATATATGAAACCCATTACACCGCTTCCTCTTGTGCTTTGTAGGACACTCATCAATAATACCGTACAGACAGTCCCGGGTTACATCCAAGATAGGTTCTGTAGGTTTGTCTTAAGTTGAATGTATGCAAGTGGAACTTACATTTTATAATTATACACACCAGCCAAACATTTTTGGTCGCTTTGACCATTGGATTATTTAAAATGTTGGGTTGTCATAAGAACCAGGATTAACAATAAAGCTTAACTGCAGACACCTCATATAACTGTTATAGCTCTTTATTGTGACCCAGGGTTAAAGTACAGTCGATTTAATACCAACATCCTGAGGGCCGTTTGTAGCTAGGGGTCATCTGTAAGTCGGGTGTTCTTAAGTAGGGGACCACCTGTATAAAAATGAGTATGTATATGCAACATCCCCCACCGGGGCCTAGCCCTTTGCTTTGGGCCTGGAGACAGCCGGGGCCCGCAGTACCTGAGTGGCTGGCGGTTGCGGCCTAAGCACGCTTGTGTCACGGTGCTTGGTACCTGTTAACCGGAGGGCTGTCCTACAGCCTGGCAGGTCTCCAGCAGGGTGGTGTTCGTGCAAGAATGATGAGAGAAGGCTGCTATAGCGGATCTCCCTGGGGCAACCCTTGTATGTCCCGGTGTGCGTCTCGTGTGGTGGAAGGGTGCCGGTGATGATGGTAGTTGTAGTAGCAGGGACCAGACGGAACAGAAGTTGACGAAAACAATTACAGTTCTTTATTGAACCGCAGCAAACGTGCCTTTAACAAGTTGGTGGAGTACTGGAGAGGTATTTGGAGGGAGCCAATGTAGTGCACCAGCCTGGATTGGAAGGCAGGCTGGGGACAGCTGTGCCTAGAGGAGGCTTCAGCTCGGTCCTGGATCTCTTCAGGTCTACCCTTGAAGGTAGGATGATACCCCTTTCCTCACTACACTAACATCGTCTTATTCTCCACTTCAGGCCAGGGGCTAGGCTTCCTGCACTGCTCCGGTGTGCTAGAGTCCTGAGCCTACTGCTCAGCCTAACTACTCTCTGCATGTGTCCTGCAGACCCAAGGGTGACTAGGACCGCCTCGTTCTTCCCTTCTGGGAGAGACTGCTCTCCTAACTCTCCTAAGAGAGAACTACTCTAGAAATTCCTGGCCAGAGGTTTTATTATATATATATATAACACCACACACCCACACATACAGACACTGTACACCCTTGATATAGAGGGACAGTTGTTGCATTAGGGTGGAACACAAGTAAGTTACTTAAAGGAACCTGTCAACAGGACGACCCATTTTTAGCACTCCTCCAGTCCCCACAGAGCATTGTACATACACTGCCAAAGTGTTTTTGTATTAAAATTGATTTTACAGAAAAAAAAAAAAAAGACATGTTATATTGACCTTGTACCTGAATGCTCCTTTCCAGCCCCTCCCAATTGGCACTGCCTAGTCACCCACAGAGATGCTAATGAAAGGTACATATAACATATTTTTTTTGTTTTATACAAAAACACTTTGGCGTGTATGTACTATGCTCTGTGGGGACTGGGGAGTTGCTAACAAATGGGTCCCTGGTTGACAGGTTCACTTTAAGCAGGGAATTGCCTATTTGGGCGGAATCATAACAATACGAGCCCAAAAGATATATCAGTGCCAAGAACCAGATCAGATCCATCAGTGTAATTAGGAATAATTTATCAAAGATTTCTGATTGCAAATGACACGATCTGTATCCCTCTGTGAAACACCAGGCCAGCAACCTCACAACATCAATGCTAAAAAGTTCTTCAGAACAAATGCATATAATGAGTGGGGGATCTGGATCTACATACAATAGGGTGTACACAAGGATTTGCCGTTTTATGTTCCCACTAAGGAACGGTTGTACTGCCGTTACATGGATCCATCCTGCCTACATAGAAATCCCACACATCCTAGTTTCCTCCTGTTTGTACCATTAAAATTTACCTGGGGTCTTGTTTCTCATTTTTGCTTTATCTGCAAAAAATCCTAAGCGTAACTCTCTTCAGATGTCAACAAGATCCAGGCACAAGCAGGGAAAAAAAAATCCTCTCCCCCTCGTCGCTGACAAAAACCATACAAGTTCAAGTCAATCCTGAAGGCCAGAATCATCCATGTGCACAGCTGCCAGCGAGGGCAGAAATTCAGCTTATCCCGCACGATGCGGCCAGATCATCGTGCCCGGCTCATATACACAACAGCAGAAACGTCATTAGTCCAGATTAGACCTGTTTACATTCCTTCTTTGATCACATTTAGATTTTATGGTAATGGGTTTGAGATCTCTGCGTCTGAACCCTACCTTAATGCCTTTTGTGACAATTAGTTTTAGAGAAGTTTTATTTCCACCCCAATAATAAACCTTCATGCAAAATGTGTCACATTGTTGTGTCCGTTGAGGAATATTCTGATCCGTCTGCGCACGGTGCCGGGACGCACTGCATTTCAATCATCTATAGCCCTGCACCGTGTTGAATGACAGCGGGAGTGGCCTGTGGTTTAAAGGGGAGGAATGACAAGAAGTGACTTCGCTTCCTATAGGCACAACTTCAAAGGCGGCCCTACCCAGAGCAAACAATATGTTAGAGGCCGTCAGTCATCTAATAGACCTGCAATCCTATCAGGGTTACCCATAGGCTTTTACAATGCAAAGGTGGACAGACAGAAACAAGTCATAGCGGTCTGTCCGAAAAGTCTAGGATATCCGCCGAAGAGGAGCAGGTATTTGGGGACGAGACGCTGCTCACAAGAATGTCCGCAAACAAAAAACTTTTCTCAAGGTACAACAGAAAAACTGAGAAGAGCCGTATTAGTCTCATAATTATAACACTTCAAAAGGGCTGGGTTTCGCACAGATAGTGTACAGGAATTCAGCGTGCGGAAGTAACTCAAGACACTTTATTAACTTCAAAGCACTTTGGCAGGTTTGGTAGACATGCAGGGCATGGCAACAACTGTCAAAAAGTGTGCTCTGTGGTAATCTGTTACCCATGGCCTCCTTCTTCCAATCAACTTTTAAAATTAGCTATGAGCATGAAGGGTTACTGGGGTGATTCCAGAGCAACCCGTGCTGTAGATTTACAGGTTTTACACTGTACAGAAGTACTTCTCCTCTCACTGTGCACTGAAACTTCTGAGCAGTGATGTTCATCAGAAAGAGGGAGGGTGGAAGACTAGGGTGCAGAAGGATGGGAAAGACAGTGTAGCACCTGTGAACCGCAACACAGAGGGGCTCTGGGAGCCACCCCTTAGCCCTTCTTCATTTGCATAATTAACAGCTTAATTTTTAAGAAGGAAGGAGGTCCAGGACACTTGGGTGGGATCGAGCAAACGCATATTTTACATTGTTTACTAGAAAAAAACATGTTTCCGTTGTCCCCCAATCAAAAGCATTTAGGCCTAAAAACATCTACAATTGGAAAACACTCCACCCCACCGCAGGCCCCAGAATCCTCAAGAGGTGTCACACCTTATACCTGTGATGCAAACCTTTGGAGATATAGTGCCCAAAACTACAACCAAACCCACTATCATGCAAAAGTGCCAACATGAAATTTAAGCAGTCACTTATTGCTCCCTGCTGTACACAGGTTTCAATCGTACTGGCATCTGAGATACCAATACATAAAAGATGGAGAATTTGTAGCTTCCTTTAGGTCCCCTGAAGAGGAAGAATCAGGGGACCAAGCAGGAGCACCAAAATAATCCATCTCTCTCCACACCTTCTTGCTCCTCCTGTAGTCCTGGCAGCCAATGATGTCTAACTATAAGCTGACTTATATGTGGTCCATTGGCTGCCTTTCCAAATATCATCATATCCATACCCATCCATGTACCATACAGGACTTTTTTTGGTCCCCGATTATGACTGATTGGCAATGCATTGTGAACATCGCCCTATTAAAATGCTTGCCTGAGCGGCCCCACATTTTTGGATATCTCCTACACCAAAGAACATGACTGAGAAGATAAGAATACAGCGATCACCTAGGAAGCATCAGACCTAATAAATATGTACTGAGACAATTGACCTCTCCTTTGTCCTAGAAAAAAATCCTATCCACACGAGTGTCTCGCCCGCGCATTCATCCCACACACTCTGGGGACCCTATTATCTCCCTGTCAGGAAGCTCTTACTAGTTGAACACAGTCTGAGGCTGATGAAAAGGCTTCTCAAATGAATTCTTCACACTCTTTGGTTACAAGATATGTGTCCCGTCCTGTCTGTGATACTCTGGAGAAGAAATGGAAAGTCTTATCTTTTTTTGGGAAAGGGTCTGTTAACAACACCCCCCTCATGCCAAATTACCTGCACGGTACAGAAGGCTAATGCAACATTACACAATGCTAGTGACTATATGATGGATTCACATAACTATGTATATATGGCGCATACCAAGATCCCCCCCCCTCCCCAAATGCCAACCTAGTTCAATCAATACAAACCCTTATAATTATCATATTTGGCTTATTCGACCCACATACAGCAAAACCAATACAAAAAACAACATGTGAAAGACATTGACAACCCCATTCTTCAGGAAACTAGGCCTTGCACATGCACACAGCTTACGACCTTCTACGTTATAAAGAGCACATTCGATGTAACTCGTAGTTGTGAACTCACTACTACATATGCATCTTGATACAACTATGGAGTTTCTTCAACTTAAACTAAAACTTAATATGGCATTGCTTATAAGCGAGCATCAACACTATACATCCATATACCATAGGCACAAAACCTAATGCGGCAGTCCCCGGGTTACGTACAAGATAGGGTCATTTGGTTTGTTGTTAAGTTGAATGTGAATCTAAGTCGAAACTGTATAGTTTATAATTGTAGAACCAGACAAAAAAAAATTTTTTTGCCCCGGAAATGGATTTTCAAAATTATCTATGTAACATCCAGAGAGGTCGTCTTTACTAGGGGTCGTCTGTAGTCGGGTTCCTTAGGGGACCGTATATATATAATATATATATCCTTTCAGAACCATATATCTGCAATTGACATGCAGTGTAGAAGAATCCATTACTACTCTTCTTTTTCATTTCTATAAGAGGAAAAAGAAAACTTCTGACACCATCATAAAAGCTGCCCCCAAGCTACATAGGGATGAACTGTATAACAAAAATATAACCTGGATCCACTTATGTAGTAAAAATCACTGTCACAGCAGTCAGTACATTATCAAATCCATCACTCCGACCTGTCAAAAATGTCCAAAAAACGTGGAACTGAGCAGATGTAACGCAGACCCTGCGCCCCTTCCATCACCACATACATATAAGAAGTGTCCATCATAGATATCACCATTTCCCATCCCTACGGCTATGACTTATACAGCCGCTGGGCTGACTACTTGCTAAAAACTGAGTTACACATCCCATGTCAATGTCATTGTGCAGAGAACTCTACTAAAATCAGAGATTTAGAATAGTGGTGGGGGGTGGTCCAAATTTGGGGCTGTTTGCTTGATCTCTTTTACAGTCATGGATAGACCTGTGATTGTATTATATAAGTTACATAAACAATTGAACACTTGGCCGGCACAGTTAAAACTGCGCCACCAGAAATCACATGCATGCAACTTTTGATGCACTTTAGCTGCAGCCACACGCTTAGGATAACGGTCCACAGGCGGCCTCAAGGTCAATTCTTCTATTAGCATTTTAAATGCACTATAACGCATGCTTTCTGCTGTTTACCATGCGCTTGGCAGTTTTAATGCATTTTTCAATCATTCTGGATTTAGCAGGCTGTGAAAAAGTTAATTACGGATGTGAAATCAGCCAAACGCATGCGTTAAAAACATTAGGCATTACGTCGGTCGCAACGTAGCAGCGCATTACCGCAACGTTCGCTCTATGGCAATTCACAGTCATCAGACACGTTCGCAGTTGCTTTTCCTCTTGCACCAATGGATCGCAATTGCGTTGTCATTTGTCGCAAACTCAACGGTCATCACAATTACTTTTAGCGGTACATTGTATTCTTCTTGTCAATACTGCCAACCATACAAAGGCTAAGGTGTAATACAAAGTATATAATATACTATAATAACTAATCTGGTAAGTTATATGTAGCTACACACCTATAGTGACCCTACAGCACCATACATCCTCTGCACAGGGGTCACATCCACTACTATACAGTATCACAAGAGTTTACAAGTCCGGGCAAAAACTTTCTGCAAACTTTTTCTTGTGAATGTCTCACAGCCAGGGGGTGGGACACTGACCTTGGGTGCACACGACTCCGCAGGTGCTCTCCGGGAGCCGCCGGTGCCGCACAGCCGGGTCCGGGGATATTAATACATTTACGATACCGCAAAGATGAGGAGACGCAGACACCGTGCCATGGTCTGCAGCCCAGGGAGAATTTTGTGTGTGTGCCGCGCACTGCGCATCGCGCCCTAGAGCCGGGACAAGCTCCGCCCTCTGCTGGAGCAGAGCCCACACTACAGCCTGAGCCAGTGTGAGTGAGGACTGGGAGACCCCTCCTCTTCAGGGTCCTACATGGAAGCACTGCCCCCCTCACTTATCATTACACTGCATGGAACTACAGGCTGTCCCAGGCTTCCGTAATAACCACTGGCCTATAGCGCGTTCACACATTGCGTTTTGGTTTAGCATTGTTTAACAGCATGTGCTATGTGTCCAATAACAAAGTTGTATGTTCCATAGTACAGAATCCTAAACATTGGATGGGATATGAATCATTTGGATGGTGGTCATCCACAGTCAGTGTAGTGATGATGTGTACAATAGTCCTAGTACATTATACAGGAGACACAGGACCCGGGTCACACTGCGTATCCCAGATTGGGCTGGATATCACAGACTACAGTGCAGAGGTTGGGAAATCCGAGCATCAGTGATGAATATATGGAAGGAGTTTCTTCTACAAGCAGAACAGCGCATTGTTACAAATATGACTATATAAATACACTTTGATGCATGGAGTCATTCTCTGTACTGTAATCAGTTGTTTCTGAGCTATAAAAATATCACTATGATGCATGGGAGTCCAATCCTCTTGACTGTAGTCGGATTCCTGACAATAAATATCACTATGATGCATGGAGTCACATTCTCTGTACTGTAATCAGTGTTTCTGAGCTATAAAAATATCACTATGATGCATGGAGTCCCATCCTTTGTACTGTAGTCAGGATTCCTGAACAATATAAATATCACTATGATGCATGGAGTCCCATCCTTTGTACTGTAGTCAGGATTCCTGAACAATATAAATATCACTATGATGCATGGACTCCCATCCTCTGTCCTGTGTCAGTATTCCTGAACAATATAATATCACTATGATGCATGGACTCCCATCCTCTGTCCTGTAGTCAGGATTCCTGAGCTATATAAATATCACTATGATGCATGGACTCCCATCCTCTGTATTGTAGTCAGCATTCCTGAGCTATATAAATATCACTATGATGCATGGAGTCCCATCCTCTGTACTGTATCAGTATTGCTGAGCTATATAAATATCACTATGATGCATGGAGTCCCATTCTCTGTATAGTAGTCAGGATCCTGAGTCTATATAAATATCACTATGATCTGGAGTCCCATCCTCTGTACTGTATCAGTATTGTTGATATAAATATCACTATGATGCATGGAGTCCCATCCTCTGTACTGTATCAGTATTGCTGAGCTATATAAATATCACTATGATGCATGGACTCCCATCCTCTGTATTGTAGTCAGTATTGCTGAGCTATATAAATATCACTATGATGCATGGAGTCCCATCCTCTGTACTGTATCAGTATTGCTGAGCTATATAAATATCACTATGAGGCATGGAGTCCCATCCTCTGTACTGTATCAGTATTGCTGAGCTATATAAATATCACTATGATGCATGGACTCCCATCCTCTGTATTGTAGTCAGGATTCCTGAGCTATATAAATATCACTATGATGCATGGACCTCCAGACAACCCTGGTTTTAACAATTAAGAGTCCTTGTCTTATGTTCTAACCTATTGATTCCATTGCGTTTTTGTGCAACACAAGACAACTCCAATTTTCCATCCATTATTCAGCAATGTGAACGCACTCCTATAAACTAAAACAATGCTGTAATTTTCCGATGACCTCCCCTGGCAGAAGTGCTCACGTGTGAACTGCACTTGTCATTGTTGGATTGCTTGCTTCTGTTTTGTCTCAGTTTGGGAGCCATAGGCATGTAATCAAATGGTGTTTAGGGAGAAACACTCAGAGGAACTGCTCAGGATCCCCTGCTGAGTATGTTTGCTGAAGAACTTCCTGCCAGGGTGAGAATTTTCGCACCTATTCATGGCTGTCATGAAAGACAATAGATTCTCTAGTCTCAAGTGCTTGTCATAGCGGCGCTTCCCTCCTGCGCACCTTCTCCAATGTTTATGTATTTGTTTCCTTGGGGCAGTTCTGTCTTCTTACAGCTCTGGACTAGTAAATAGCAGCAATTTAATCCATCTGCAAGTGAGCGGCTACTTTCCTACTGTGTAGAAGTAATGTACAGTTCTGCCTCTGTTCACACCAAATATGAGCCCTCAGTCCTATTGTTATTTGTATAAATCCAATCATTTTATTTGTATATTCCCTATGACTTGTAAAGCCTATGGAATATGATGGCACTATATAATAAAGATATTATTACATCTGAGCCTTCCATACATTTGTATATATAGGCAGCCACGGTTAATATTCAAGATATGTAAGATATAATGCAGTAAAAGTAAGATATACATTATTCAAACGGGTGTTATGGGGAACAGAGGCCACTTGAATGGTGTGTATATATATATAAATATTTTGTTGTAATGGGACCAAGGATGATCAATAAAGCTCATAACAGACACTTTACAGCTGATCATTGCAGCCTGGGACTATAGCAAACTCCAGAGAGCTTCACCAACGGTCATAGTGGCAGGGGGGTCCGTCTTTAACTAGGGATCATCTGTAAGTCGAGTGTCCTTAAGTAGGGGAACTTTAACTCTAAAAATAGGTGCAATGTCAACAGGGCTGCCACTAGGATGTTTGGGGCCCCACAACTGGCAATTTTTTGGGCCCCACACAAAAGATAATCTGGCTCTGTTTTCTGTGACTGTATGGCCCTTCTCCTCTTCAGGGCCCTGAACCAGTCACACTAAACCCCCCTGATGGCGGCCCTGAATGTGAATATACCCAAATTTAGTGAGAAAATTTCCACACCTTCTTACATGTGGTATGGTGTGAATAGGAATCAGTAAAATCTATATGCACATCCTTTTCTACTACTTGTAGATTCCTTTCTAGTAGCAAATAACGCTTGTATCTAGATGGATGCCATCAACAAGTGGTATGGTACTTGCTGTGACAGATCTGCTCCCTACAGAAAACATTGAATTCCTCCTCAATGCCAGCATGGAAAGCAATCACTGAGTATTGTTTCCGGTCTCGTGTGCTGCATATTTTCAGAACATTAGGGGAGATTTAGTAATGAAAATGCAAAAGAAAGAATTCTGATGCAAATGTGCCAAAAGTCCTGACATACTTGTCTCACAACTGATTTATTAAAGGTATATGCCAACTTGGACATCTATGACATTTCTATTAAAATTCCAATAGATGAGTGTCTGACCTCTGTGACCCCTATCACCATCAAGACCCCAAGCATGGGAAGACCCATTAGCTTATCATGTAAGCGACCAAACACGGCTCGGCACCGCAACTCTAGCTGACCGGCTTCATCGACACCAGAGCCCCTCAGCTTGGGTTGTCACACGATCACAGAGCGTCACATAGTGCCACCAAGACAACAACAATATGGCATGCTCCTACGTCAAACCCCAAGCCAGCACCTGACGGCTCTGGATCGTCCCTACATGGGTGCAATAGAGAACCGATCCGGGAAGCCAAGAGCACCAGTAACGGGCCAGATCAATGCCCCAATAGACGTCTATGGCTCCTGGTGTCGTGAGGTGAGCACACAGTGGGGCTTATACTAAGGCTCCGCGGCGCATTTCCGCCAGGTTTTCAGACCTTTTCGGGATTGCGCCGTTGGGACAGGATTTAGAAGGGCATTGTGTCACACGCATTGGATTTTGCCGCAATCCTGTGACACAAATCGAGGGGCTGTCATCCTTAAGATCCGACGGATTGAGACAAACTTGGGATTTAACTTTAAAATTGTGTCGCAAGCCAAGCACTTACATACACCGGAGGAAGATGGTGAACTCTGGCGGACCTGAGCGGGGATTGACACATGCAGGATATCGGGTGCACAATGTAAGTGAATCGGGGAAAGCGCAGAACCGTGTAAGTAAATGTGCCCCAGTTTGTCACTGCATTATCATATTAATGAATATGACGCACATGGCGCAGCAAAATAAAAAATGTCCGTCCAAAAAATGTTGCAAGGCCAATAATCCATGCCACCACATTTGATGTCATTGTAAATCGCTTATTTACTCAGTGATGTTTCTGGCTTTTGGAATTTTACCGACATTGATGTCATAATTCAGCCATAATGCACACTGTGATAGATAGTAACAGGACAAAAATCACAAAAAAAACAAATGGGGGGAGGGGGTGATTTGTATTTGATTTACAGTATATTGTGGCGCTTAACTATTTGGTGTGACATAAGAAGAAAAATGAGCGTCAGAAATGGTAAAACCACATCGTGAAGGGGGGTTAGCAGTTGCTTTTGTTGTTGTAAATTGCCCGTCGGGGAAACTACAAGTGGAGGAAAGTGTCGGGATTCAAAAGCTGCGCCCAACTTGACCGACAAAAAAAGGTATGTGTGTTGGAAAAGAATCAAAATTGTGGCGCCAATAAATAATAATATGGTGCACAAGTTTAAGTAGCAAAAAAGAGCCGGAAAGTGAAATAATAAATGCAGACCATGATGTCACATTCGACAAAAATGATGTCCCAGTACATGAAGATTGCAATAATGTTATAAACAGAATTAAAGGGAACCTGTCACCGAGACCTCATTTTCACTAAGTCAGGTTGCAGAAGCCTCACACCTGCAGTGCAACTCTGCCCTCTCTGCCTTTCTAAGCATTTGCATTATGTATACACTCCGGCCACTTTATTAGGTACACCATGCTAGTAACGGGTTGGAGCCCCTTTTTTGCCTTCAGAACTGCCTCAATTCTTTCGTGGCATAGATTCAACAAGGTGCTGGAAGCATTCCTCTGAGATTTTGGTCCATATTGACATATGGCATCACACAGTTGCCGCAGATTTGTCGCTGCACACTCCATGATGTCAAATCTCCCGTCCACACACTCCCAAAGATGCTCTATTGGATTGAGATCTGGTGACTGTGGAGGCCATTTGAGTACAGTGTCATGTTCAAGAAACCAGTCTGAGATGATTCCAGCTTTATGTCATGGCGCATTATCCTGCTGAAAGTAGCCATCAGATGTTGGGTACATTGTGGTCATAAAGGGATGGACATGGTCAGCAACAATACTCAGGTAGGCTGTGGCGTTGCAACGATGCTCAATTGGTACCAAGGGCCCAAAGAGTGCCAAGAAAATATCCCCACACCATGACACAAACCACCACCTGAACCGTGTGAACAAGACAGGATGGATCCAGCTTTCATTTGTTGACGCCAAGACTTCGACCCACCTCCATGTCGCAGCAGAAATCGAGACTCATCAGACCAGGCAACGTTTTTCCAATCTTCTCGTCCAATTCGATGAGCTTGTGCAAATTGTAGCTTCATTTCCTGTTCTAGCGAAAGGGTGGCACCGGGTGTGGTCTTCTGCTGCGTGGCCCACGCCCATCCCAAAGTTCGCGTATGTGCGTTCAAGAGCTCTTCTGCCTACCTTGGTTGAACGGGGGCGATTTGAGATCACTGTTGCCTTTCTATCAGCCCGAACCAGTCTGCCCATTCTCCTCTGACCTCTGGCATCAACAAGGCATTTCCGCCCACAGAACTGCCGCTCACTGGATGTTATTTCTTTTTCGGACCTTCTCTGTAAACCCTAGAGATGATTGTGAAAATCCCAAGTTAGATCAGCATTTTCTGAAATACTCAGACCAGCCCTTCTGGCACCAACAACCATGCCACGTTCAAAGCACTCAAATCACCTTTCTTCTCCCATACTGATGCTCGGTTTGAACTGCAGGAGATTGCTCTGACCTGTCTACATGCCTAAATGCACCGAGTTGCCGCATGTGATTGGCTGACTAGAAATTAAGTGTTAACGAGCAGTTGGACAGGTGTACCTATAAAGTGGCTTTGGTGTGTGTTGTTATATTTACACTGCATCCTGACAAAATCCTGGGGTAGTCACAGGGGCTGGACTTTGGTTTGGATGCATTTCAAAAAAACAACATGTGGCTTGTCTGTGTTACTCACTCCTCAGAGCTTGGCCCCCACTCTTGTGCCCCTGTACAGCTCCTCCTCCTGCTCCTTCACAGAGGTCACAAGCCTGGTCAGCCTGACATCAGTGGGGGAAGGACAAGCTGTACAGAAGCACAACATGGAGGACAGCCTGCAGCTCATCAGGTCACATGTTGTTTTTTGAAATGCATGCAAACCAAAGTCAGCCCCTGTGACTACCCCAGGATTTGTCAGGATGCAAGGTATTATAACACAAAATTTATTGTAATGCAAATGTTTAGAAAAGGCAAGAAAGGCAGATTTGCACTGCAGGTGTCATGGGCTGTTACAATCTGCTTTAGTGAAAAATGAGGTCCCTGGTGACAGGTTCCCTTTAAAGAAAAGAATTATGCATCAGAGAAAATGAAGCAGATGTAGCGTGAATCCATATCCACTATTTGTTGTCCCCTTGTGGCTGCTATACTGGCTACCCAGGTAGTAACACCATGCATAGCCATAGAGTAAATAGCATTTTATAGATTTGTGTTTGTTTCTTGGCCCTTTGATTCTTTTTACCTCTACCACATGTTTGCTTCCCCGTCGTGTCTTGGGTTTGAAATGCTAGGGCCAGCTTTCTAGACCTTTAGTCCCGGTCATCATACCATGACAGCAGAACAGACAAACTTGGACCTTGTGTGTGAATTTCTATTCTTGACTGATCAAGAGAAGTTGTGCGGGAAGAGAAAAGAGAAAAAAAAATGTCCAGTGAACTCCCGGCGATGCATGCCATGGAGGGTAGGAGAGTTTTGGCGTGCACTTGAATTAATGCATCTTTTTCCCTGGAGAATCTCAGTCGGATCTTCAGCTGCATACTCTGTCTAAGAAATAACTATGCAAGGGGCCCCAGATTATGACAAACCTGACCCTGGGTGGAGTGAGAGGGATAGTGGGTTAAAACGTAACTTTTATTGCTTGATATTTGAAATAAATATTCACATTTTTGCTCATTAAAGGGAACGTCCACGGGAACCTTATTTTCATTAAAGACTGCAAATGCCCATACAGCTGCATTGCAAATATGTCTTTTTCCTTCTCTAAGCATTGCATTACCAATATACGGTGTGTTATAACTTACCTTGCACCCTGACAGAATCCTCTGTGTAGTCCCAGGGGTTGAGCTTTGGTTTGGATGCATTTCAAAAACAACATGTGACCTTGTCTGTCGCAGACTCCTCAGCTATCAGCCCCCACCTTTGTGCTCCTGTACAGCTCCTCCCTCTCACACTGATGTCAGACACACCAGGCTGTGACCTCAAAAAACAACATGTGACTTGCCTGTGCTGCAGACTGCTCAGCTCCAGCCCCACTCTTGTGCCTCTGTACAGCTCTCCTCTCAGACTGATGTCAGACACCAGCTGTGACCTCTGTGAATGAGCAGGAGGGAGGAGCGTACAGGAGCACAAAGGTGGGGTAGAGCTGAGCAGTCTGCAGCACGGCAAGTCACATGTTGTTTTTGAAATCATCCACCAAGCCCAACCCCTGGGACTAAACACATGATTTGTGCAGGGTGCAAGGTAAGTTGTAACACCACAATTATATTAATGCAAATGCAAGAGAAGCAGAAAGCAGATTTGCAATGCAGCGTAATGGGCTTCTGTAACCTGTCTTTAGTGAAATTAGGTCCTGGTGACAGGTTCCCTTTAAATGCAAATAAAAAAAAATATGCTAACTGACCCCACTTTTTGTGCCAAGGACAGTCCTAGGTATGGTGTGCAAATAAAATTAGAACATGGTAGGCAAGTTTTTAGTTCCTCTTTGTGCACAAAAATGTGGCAAAAAAGTGTTGAGATTACCAGCTGCCCACAAATTGAGCGACCAAAAATAAAAAGTAAGGAGTTTTGGGAAAAGGCCCAATATTGTGGTAGTTGAAAACTCATAAATATGGTCACAAAGGGCAAAAAAGAAATAAAAAAAAAACACAAATACTGTGGGAAATATGTTGTTTGCACATCTGATGTACAGGATAGCATGTGCATGGGGTGCATGTGCTGTGGCTACCTATGCTGGGGACTTTCCTTTGGCTACCTATCTACTGGAGCATGTGCTGCGGCTATTTACATACTGTGGAGCATGTGTTGTGCTACCTATCTACTGAGGGCATGTTTCATGGATACCTATTTACTGGGGGCATATGCTGTGGCTACCTATCTACTGGGGGCATGAGCTGTGGCCATCTAATGTAGTTTATTGTTGTGGCTACCTATCTACTGGTGGGGCATGTGCAGTAGCTACCTATCTACGGGGGGCATGTGTTGGGGCTTTCTATCACTACTGGAGGCATGTGGCTGTGCAGCTATCTGCTGGGGGACATTTCCCGTGGCTACTACTATGGGAGCTGTGCTGGCTACCTATAGGGGGGGCATGTGTGTGACCTATCTACTGATATTTCCTATTACTGGGGAATGTGCTGTGGCTAACTATCTACAAGGGGCATGTGCTGTGGCTACCTATATACTGGCAGACATTTTCTACTGGCGACCTTTCTATGGGGGGATGTGATGGGACTACCTATCTAATAGGGGAACGTGCTTGGTTACATTATCTACAGGGGGGCATGTTCTGGGGCTACCTATTTACTAGGGCATGTGCTGTGGCCAGCTATCTTTTGGGGGGCATGTGCTATGGTAAGCTATCTACTGGGGGAGATGTGCTGTGGCTACCTTTCTAATGTGGGGCATGTGCGGCGGCTACCTATCAACTGGGGGTATGTGCTGTGGCTATTTCTACTGCTGGGGTCTGTGCTGCGAGGTTACCTGTGTTACATGAACACCCCCTAATATGGATGATTAATGCGTATATATAAATGGGGGTGCTGTACTTTCTATAATTTATTCCAGGGAACTATATAAGAGGAGAATTAATTATGAAGCACTCAACATGCATGTGTCATAATATAAGATGGTAACAAAGTGTGACAGCCCTGCCAGACAGTGATACTTGGCAGGAGTGTGGTGAGTGTCAGAGAAACGCATGCTAACGCTTACAATCGCATGCGTTTCCCTGGAAACGCATGTGCGTTCGGGCCGAGGACCTCCCCTGGCGCTAGCGTCGCGTTATGACGGACGCCTAGCGTACGTGTGACCGCAGCCTTACAACCTTGGCCTTGCGCTATCCTGTACACCAGTTCTGCAAGCAAATTATGTGGGGCATTTATCAATTGTGACGCAGTGTCCTTGTTGGGTATGAATTGTGCGGTAACCCTGTTAGCTGTAGACCTCTGTCGTTGCCAAAGACATATGATAAAGTATACTTAATTCACCACCATAATTTGCAAATAAATTCATTAAAAATCAGACAATGTAACTTTCTTGGTTTGTTCTCAGATTTTGTCTCTCATAGTTGAGATTCTGCCTTTGATTTCAATCGCAGACCTCTCTTATCTTTTACGTGGGAAACTGCAGAATGGTGGGTACTAAATATTTTTTCCCCAAGGTATAAGTGTCCTCCTGAGTTTTTCACCTGATCACACTGTGACAAGTCAGAACAGTTTCTGTGTTATCAGTGATGGATTCCAGTGACATCATGTTATATTGGCAATGACCTCTAAGCCGTCTAACATTGCTTCCTGTTGCGTCAATATTGTCTATTGTCTGATGTAAGCTCGGAAATCCTCGCCTCCTATTGTAAAGGATGTTGATGACCTTAGCAAGTCATAGTCTACACCGTATTACTTTCTTCAGTCACACCTGTCACCTTACATAGCCTCGTACATGGACCCAGGGACTGAGTTTTACAATTACTGAGCACTGATCCAATCAAAGACACAGAATCTCAACTTTACACTGCAAAACATTGAAAGGGAACTAGTGGCCTTTAAAGGCCTTTCTTACTAAATAACCCAAAAGAGGTGCCTGACTGAATATAAAGAAAAGATCACCATTGGATGCATAAAGATCCAAACCAAACCATGATCTACAATACCGAACCCCCAAACATTTTGGATCCAGCGGGACTGTCCTGATTTTTAGTTTCTGTCCCACCCTGGGGAGGTACATGCTGGCCATCAACTCTGTTGGCATCCTACAGAAGCTGACAGAATTAATTGCAGTGATATAAGAGGGGAATCTGCTGTGGACGGGCACTATAAAACTGGGAACTGCTGGGGGCACTATAAGAGGTGGAGCTGCTGAGTGGCACTATAAGAGTGGCACCTGCTTGGGAGCACTAAAATAAGAAGAACTGCTTGTGGGCACTATAAGAGGGGGAACTGTTGGCAGGCACTATAAGAGTGGGAACTGCTGGGTGGGGCACAATAAGAAGGGGGACTGCTGGGGGGCACTATAAGAGGGGAGCCTGCTGGGGGACACTATAAGAGGGGACCTGCTGGGTGCACTATAAGAGGAAGAACCGGTGGTGGGCACTATAAGAGGGGAAACTGCTGAGGGCACTACAAGAGTGGAGCTGCTGGTTGGGCACCATAAGAGGGGGGGACTGTGGGGGGCACAATAATAGGAGGAGCAGCTGGGGCACTATAAGAGGAGGGTAGCTGGGGGCACTATAAGAGAAAGAGTGCTGGGGGCACTATAAGAGGAGGAGTAGCTGGGGGCACTATAAGAGGAGCTGCTGGGGGCACTAAAAAGATGAAGCTCCTGTGGTGGGGCAAAATAAGAGGGGACTGCTGTGAGGGCAACATAAGAGGGGGGTCTGTTAGAAGGGCAAAATAAGAGGGGAAGTGTGTAGAGAGGACAAAGTAAGAAAGGGAGCTGCTAGAGAGGATAAAGTATGAGGGGGGCGCTGTTGAGGCAAATAAAAAGGAGGCTGCTGGGGCTGTACAATAACAGGAGCAGATACTGGGGGTGGCACAGAAAGAGGAGCAGCTGATTGGGGGAACAGTAAGAGGAGGATACAATAAATGGCTGAGCTGCTAGTGGGGCACAATGTGAGGTGAATCTTCACAGTGGGCTTTAATGCCGTAAAAGGGGGGCTTGGAGCACAATTCAGAGGGCGTACAAGTGACAGGAAGCTGGGGGGATACAAGTAAGGGGGAGATGGAAGCACTAAGGTGGAAATTATACGGTGTGGGGATCGAGAAAGGGACAGGGCAAAACATGTGGCTTAGGGCACAAAAAAAATCTCTGTGGCGCGCATGCATTTGTCCCTCTTTTTCTCCCGCAAAAGTTGGAGGTATGCGGGGCTAGCGCCATAGTAGATGCATAGCGTATATTTGTACAGTGCATGGTGTGTTTATACACTGTATTATACTGTATGTGTGTATATGTCTACATGTATGTATATGGCACTGTGTTCCGGACACTGCATTCCGCCGGGTTTCCCGACTATTTCCGATTTGCGCCTCATTTAACAGGGGTTTTTGGTGACACACCTATCTGATTTTGGCGCCGACTTTCATGCACAACAAATAGGGGGGGGCCGTCAGACAACCCGACTGATCAGAGTAAGCGTGGGATTTAAAATTCAAATTGTCGGAAGACATGCACTTACATGCACCAGTGAAGATGAATTCGAACTCCGGCGGACCTGAGCGGGGAAAGCGACACTGCAGGATATCAGGAGCAACGATCTTAGTGAATCGTGCCGGACTTCCTCCTCGTCGGACAACGCACCTTGGGGATCGCGACAGGAACCGGGTAAGTAAATGTGCCCTTATGTGTGTATATGCTCTATATGTGTGTGCATAAGTTGCATACACACAGCGACATATATAGCGTTGCATATACGTCCCCATTGGCCGGCAATGGCACACGGCGCCACACGGAGTGGTACGGTGCCGCACACTTGCGGCACCGTACCATTCCATACTGGGGAAAAGATCTTTCCCCGTAATACGGCGCCATGCGCCATGTTTCTCTGTAGTGAGGTATCGTAATAAAGTTGTATGTATAGGTTCAGGAGAGTATATAATAGAAGATTAAGGAAGATAATTATAAAATATCATCTGGACTTGCTAAATGGGACCTTCCGAATCTTCCCGCTTTCCTCCTTTTCAAATCCTGGATTAGAAGTGACTGACGCCACTTCCTGCACCTGTCCCGTGGGTGCACCCACATCCCAACCACACTCCACCAGTTATTCTAAACAAGTGCTTGGTAAATGTTGCCCAAATGTGTCAGGTTACAGAAGGAGAGAGCAGAGGAATTCCTAAGGCACTGAGCCCCTACTGCACAATATAGGTGTTGCACCTCACAGATGAACTTTTGAGAACTTTTATCAATTCAATTAGTAATGATAGTGATTTTCACGATTTTAATCCTCAGTGTTTCATCTATGTAATATATTATTTAAAAATTATTAAAATATCTGAATAAATATTAAATATATTTTATATTGGATGTAAGTACTTTTGGTTCAGAGTTGGAACAAGGGTTAGCAAAAATAAGGCAAAGCAAAGAATACCTATATGACCACCATACATTGGTAAATATCTTTCTGAACCTTCAGCTACACCAACTTATAAATATATTCTATTAATAATGTGCCGCCCCCAATATGTAATACTTTTATTAGATTGCCCAGATATAAATTATTTTCCTTTAAATAATAACCTTATATAAATACAGCCCCCTATGTAATGTCCTCTCATTTAATGCCCTCTTAATATAATCATATATATTGTGCCCTTATATAAAAATAAGTAATATAGTAATAAGTGATTTTAAAAAATGTCTCATAAGCCAGCAGGAACCAAGAGTCCATAAGATTTTGTTTGCATGTTAAAGGTGCACCAAAAAAAATTGCACTCTGTCGGGGCAGTGCAAGGGGTGCCAGATTCATGAAGAACGTGCGCCAGAAATCCTGGCGGCCCCTGCACACACCCCCTGCACATAGAACAGACTGCTCTGTATTTGTGGCCATTGTGTTCTAATAAACATTACATAACAATTTATTTTCCTCCATACCTGAAGAGAATCATTAGGATTTCAATGGAAATCAATAAAACATCATTTTTAAAAATTGCATACAGAACAACCATCCCGATTTGTTTTTTTCACTGCTATCCCGCTTTCCGATTGGGTGATTGCATACCTCCAATTTAATGAGCAAAGAAAGGGACAAAAGATTAAAAAAAAAAATCATTTCAAGATGATGATGTTTTGTCCTAAGCCACGGTTTACCTCGGCCTCTTACTCCACCCCACACAGTATCATTTTCCCCTTAGTGCCTCCATCTCTTCCTTACATTGTTTCCCCCCAGTCACATTGTAGCCCCTCTGGTATTTTTTCCCCAGTTCCTCCTCAAATTAAAGCACCCTCATATTTTCCCCCCACGGCTCACGCTTATATTATATTCACCTTTTATCCATGCCCCCAGCCGCTTCCCATCTTATTTTGCCCCCCCACCATAGTTCCCTAATTTTGCCCACACAGTAAATATTAACACGATACCTGCCTTTCTCCATTCCCGCTGCAGCAGCTTCCTCTCTCCTCTGCTCCTGTTGTATTTAGCACTGAAGCCGGCAGGCAGATGACATCATCACATCATGTCAGCTCTGCAACACGCAGCAGAAGCAGAGTCATAGGGGTAATGCAGCTGCCAGCTCTCTGCATTATAATTACGTTATTCAGCTCTATCCGTGTCCGAAGATCCGACACAGTTGAGGTCTGATACAGACCTTTTGCTGGTTGCGACAGAGCCCGAAAACAGGCCTGGATTGGGGTCAGTTGGGGGATGTATTGTCCTGCTGTTCCAGCCTCCTGCTTTCAGTCCTGACACACTACAGCAGCAAAGGAGGCAGGATCATCCTTCTAATGCCTCTGCCATGTAGCGGATGCTTTAGTAGTACATGTGGATGGAGCCCCTCGCCTAGGCCTAGCCACACCCCTGCTTTCAAGTTAGCTTCATAACGGAAGAAAGGACACGATGCTGCTGGGGGAATGGGGAAAGATTATGAACACCCTCGCCGATGCAAGGCAGAGACGTTGTTGCGAATACGTCCCACCATGTAGCTTGCAGCCTGTGAAGGGTCTGATCAACCCCACAGCAGTCACTAATAACACTAGATAACACAGGGGAACACTGCAGTGGTAGAGTACTGCTGGTAAAGGCAGGAGTTAATTGTTTTATGTGACGCAATCTGCACCAATCATCACATGTGTCATACCTTGTTTCTGTGAGCTAGATGCAATTGGAGGAGTAGCCACCACCTGACCAGTGGGAGTACCAAAACCTTGGTCAGGAAACTTCTAGAGTTCAGAAGAAGAGTTTTCTCTGAGAAGAGAGTCCAGTGTGAGGAGAGAGTTCACTCTCTCAGATCAGAGTAGAGATCTGAAGAGTGCAGTGCAGCCAGCACCCAGACATAGCAGGTGAGCCCAGCTCCTGCTGAGAGTTGTAGAGTTAGTCAGTGAGAGAAAGGGGTATCATCCTCCTTCAAGGGTGATATCTGAAGCAACCAGCAAGTCTGAAGCATCCTACTAGGACACAGTCAGCTTCCGCACTGCCATTGCATCCAGGCTGATGATCTATCCTGTGGCTCCCTCCATGGCATCTCCAGCATTCTACCTTCTGTCCAAGGCACGTTGCTACTGTTTCCTGTCGGTTCCAATAAAGAACTGTAAGTTATTTTTCTTCAACGTCTTCCTCCGTCTGGTCCCTGTTACTACGGCTGTCACCATCACGGGCACCCTATCCACCACACAGAGACTCATACTCTAGACACCAAAGGGTTGCCCCGGAGAACCGCTATAGCAGCCTCTCCCTCATCATTTCTTGCCAACACCACCCTGCTGGAGACCTCCAGCTGTAGACAGCCCTCCGGTTCCCCATACCAAGGCACCGTGACACTAGCGTCTAGGCCGCAACCGCCAGCCACTCATGTACTGCTCCCGGTGCCTCCAGGCCTCAAGAAAGGCTAGGCCCCGGTGGGGTGATGTTGCAATGTGGCGTCAACGAGGACGGATTTATACTTCTTTGCCTTATACTGACACTATAGACTGTCCTTCATTACAAGACTGTGCTGCCTAACCCTGCTGCCATTCGGGTTTAGACCCAAGTTGATTGGTGCATTTCTACATTGAACTGTGTTACTGCTGCCACGTGCTGTCGAGCTCCGCTCCACACTCAGGAGTTAAACCCTGCAAAGAAACTTTGTCAGCTCTTCACATCTGCTGAAAGAGCCACTGCTGCAGAGCTGAAGAGGTTAACCGCTTGAAACTTGCTACGCAGCAAGTGATTCTAGCTGCCAAAAGTCACTGGCGGGACCCCCAGTCTGCATGGCGAAGCTCCGCCCCCTGCGCTTATGGCGCGAATCCTGCCTCAGACCGCTGTGGTGCAGGAAAAAATTCAGGCCCTCACGACTCCTGGCGGGAAAAGAACGACTCAAGCTCCGCCCTCTGACGCGAAACTCTCCCGCCTGCAACGCCAGTGAGAGCCCACGGGTACCTCAGGTCAGCGCACGCTGCCATCCAGCATCAGAGAGGTTACGCCCATCTTGGATTCTCCATGAGCTGTTCCGTCCTGCCGATATGCAGCACAGCCGTCTGAGATGAAGAAGCAGTGACGCTGGCCTGCTCATGAGCCGGCACCTTCATCTCTGCACCGCTTAATGCTGTCTCCCTACCATGACTCCAATGGCGGATTCTCCACAGCGGTGCCTCCTCCGGACCTCCAGAGGACCACCGCGGATGTGAGTACCATGGCCCAGTTGCCTATATCCACTACTGTCCACTTATATCTCCGCTTACGCCCCCTCTGGGGGTACAGTCCGGCCTCCCGGCGGAGGCCAATCTTCTCCCATAGGAGGCCCGGCTACAAGGGACTCTCTTAAAGGGGCCTGAACCCTTATCTAATTGCTGCTGACCGTCCTGTCGGAGTATCCAGACCACCTGCCAAGAGGCCCAGGCTTCCGTGAGAATGCCTGCCAGCTACAGGTTACCATCGCCATGTCAACACGCCCCCAACAGCTACAGGTCAGCTCCGGAACACAATCCTTCAGCTGTCAGCAATGGAGAAGTTACAGCTCTGCGGTCATCATCAGGCGCTCCACACACCCCAGCACTGAAGTCAGCCAGGAAGTGCCTGTCTCCTTACTTTGCTGAGATGCCTGCTGCTCGAGATGACCTCCTGCTGTCCAGCTCCAGCTTCTGGGTGTCCCATGTCCAGATTCGAGTTCTACCACCAGAATGTCTTCAGGTGACGGACCTCAACACTGCTTTCTTCTCACCCAGACTGATGTGTCCCTGCTCAGTTCCTCTCCCATCCTGTCACCATTGCTCTTGAGCAGCAAGATAACCCCTATGGGCTGAAAGCCTACCAGTACTGTGAATATTGTAATTGCCTTATTCTGCTATCCCAATTGGGCTGAGCGCCCTTTAACAACCACCAAAGAGCCAGAAAACTTACCTGAGACTCTTCCCCTATTTACTTATCTCAGTCAAGAGACATACCTTGAACCTCCACTGTCATGTGTCTATGATAGCACCTCTTCCCTGCCACAGAAGAGATTGCCTACAAAGGACTCTGTCCCTCTACATAGAGGAGACCTCTTCTTTTCATTTATTGCACCTTTTCCCCACATCAAGGGCTGTCCCAGAAGATGTTATTAAAGACCTTTTAGAGACTTTGCCAGAACTCACGGAAAAGTTGCTATGACTTATTATATTGCACTAATGTCTTCCTTTCTAGGTACGGACTTTTGCTGCATTTTCCTATGCCTTTTCTTTCCAGGGTAAAGAGACATTCTATTCTGCTACCCTGAGTAGTCTACCTCTGTAAACGTTGCAACGTTATGTTTAGATGTGTACCCATTGGGCTCTAAGCCAATGTGAGTTTAACAAATGTTTGCACACTGTCATTTTGCCAGTAGTTTGCACTAACCTTTTATAGGCTTTTCAGATTGTAGTGGTGTCTGTGTCGGACCGTCTCTATGAAATATCACTATGATGCATGGACTCCCATCCTCTGTATTGTAGTCAGGATTCCTGAGCTATATAAATATCACTATGATGCATGGACCTCCAGACAACCCTGGTTTTTACAATTAGAGTCCTTGTCTTATGTTCTACCTATGGATTCCATTGCGTTTTTGTTGCAAACACAAGACTCAACCTCCAATGTTTCCATCCATTATCTCAGCAATGTGAACGCACTCCTATAAACTAAAACTAAATGCTGTAATTTTCCGATGACACATCCCCTGGCAGAAGTGCTCCACGTGTGAACTGCACTTGTCATTGTTAGGATTGCTTGGCTTCTGTTTTGTCTCAGTTTGGGAGCCATAGGCATGTAAATAAATGGTGTTTAGGGAGAAACACTCAGAGGAACTGCTCAGGAATCCCCTGCTGAGATGTTTGCTGAAGAACTTCCTGCCAGGGGTGAGATTTTCGCACCTTATTCATGGCTGTCATGAAAGACAATAGATCTCTAGTCTCAAGTGCTTGTCATAGCGGCCGCTTCCTCCTGGCACCTTCTCCCAATGTATTATGTATTTGTTTCCTTGGGGCAGTTCTGTCTTCTTACAGCTCTGGACTAGTAAATAGCAGCAATTTAATCCATCTGCAAGTGAGCGGCTACTTTCCTACTGTGTAGAAGTAATGTACAGTTCTGCCTCTGTTCACACCAAATATGAGCCCTCAGTCCTATTGTTATTTGTATAAATCCAATCATTTTATTTGTATATATCCCCTATGACTTGTAAAGCGCTATGGAATATGATGGCACTATATATATAAAGATTATTATTACATCTGAGCCTTCCTATACATTTGTATATATAGGCAGCCACGGGTTACATTCAAGATATGTAAGATATAATGCAGTAAAAGATAAGATATACATTATTCAACACCTGGGTGTTATGGGGAACAGAGGCCACTTGATGGTGTGTATATATATATATATTTTGTTGTAATGGGACCAAGGATGATCAATAAAGCTTCATAACAGACACTTTACAGCTGATCATTGCAGCCTGGGACTATAGCAACATCCAGAGAGCTTCACCAACGGTCATAGTGGGCAGGGGGGTCCGTCTTTAACTAGGGATCATCTGTAAGTCGAGTGTCCTTAAGTAGGGGAACTTTAACTCTAAAAATAGGTGCAATGTCAACAGTGCTGCCACTAGGATGTTTGGGGCCCCACAACTGGCAATTTTTGTGGGCCCCACACAGAAAGATAATCTGGCTCTGTTTTCTGTGACTTAGGGCCCCTTCTCCTCTTCAGGGCCCCTGAACACAGTCACACTAAACCCCCCTGATGGCGGCCCTGAATGTGAATATACCCAAATATTTAGTAGGAGAAAATTTCCACACCTTCTTAACATGTGGTATGGTGTGAATAGGAATCAGTAAAATCTATATGCACATCCTTTTCTACTACTTGTAGATTTCCTTTCTAGTAGCAAATAACAGCTTGTATCTAGATGGATGCCATCAACAAGTGGTATGGTACTTGCTGACAGATCTGCTCCCTACAGGAAACATTGAATTCCTCCTCATGCCAGCACTGGAAAGCAATCACTGGAGTATTGTTCCGGTCTCGGTGTGCTGCATATTTTCAGAACATTAGGGGAGATTTAGTAATGAAAATGCAAAAGAAAGAATTCTGATGCAAAATGTGCCAAAAGTCCTGACATACTTGTCTCACAACTGATTTATTAAAGGTATATTGCCAACTTGGACATCTATGACATTTCTATTAGAAATGTCCAATAGATGAGTGTCTGACCTCTGTGACCCCTATCACCATCAAGACCCCCAAGCATGGGAAGACAGCATTAGCTTATCATGTAAGCGACCAAACACGGCTCGGCACCGCAACTCTAGCTGACCGGCTTCATCGACACCAGAGCCCCTCAGCTTGGGTTGTCACACAGATCACAGAGCGTCACATAGTGCACCAAGACAACAACAATATGGCATGCTCCTACGTCAAACCCCAAGCCAGCACCTGACGGCTCTGGATCGCTCTACTGGGTGCAATAGAGAACCGATACCGGGAAGCCAAGAGCACCAGTAACGGGCAGATCACTGCCCCCATAGACGTCTATGGCTCCTGGTGTCAGTGAGGTGAGCACACAGTGGGGCTTATTTACTAAGGCTCCGGCGGGCGCATTTCCGCCAGGTTTTCAGACTTTTCGGGATTGCGCCGTTGGGACAGGGATTTAGAAGGGCATTGTGTCACACGCATTGGATTTTGGCGCAATCCTGTGACACAAATCGAGGGGCGTGTCATCCTTAAGATCCGACGGATTGAGACAAACCTTGGGATTTAACTTTAAAATTGTGTCGCAAGCCAAGCACTTACATACACCGGGAGGAAGATGGTGAACTCTGGCGGACCTGAGCGGGGATTGACACATGCAGGATATCGGGTGCACAATGTAAGTGAATCGGGGAAAGCGCAGAACCGGGTAAGTAAATGTGCCCCAGTTTGTCACTGCATTATCATATAATGAATATGACGCACATGGCGCAGCAACATTAAAAAAATGTCCGTCCAAAAAATGTTGCAAGGCCAATAATACATGCACAGCACATTTGATGTCATTGTAAATCGCTTATTTACTCAGTGATGTTCTGGCTTTTGGAATTATACCGACATTGATGTCATAATTCAGCCATAATGCACACTGTGATATGATAGTACAGGACAAAAATCACAAAAACAAACAAATGGGGGGAGGGGGTGATTTGTATTGTGAGGATATATTATACATCGTATAATTGATGGCGCTTAACGTATTTGGTGTGACATAAGAAGAAAAAATGAGCGTCAGAAATTGTAAAACCACATCTGTGAAGGGGGGTAGAGTTGCTTTTTGTTGGTCTAAATATGCCCGTCGGGAAACTACAAGTGGAGGAAAAGTGTCGGGATTCAAAAGCTGCGCCCAACTTGACCGACAAAAAAAAAGGTATGTGTGTTGGAAAAGAAGCAAAATTGTGGCGCCAATAAATAATAAATATGGTGCACAAGTTGTAGTAGCAAAAAAAAGAGCCGGAAAGTGAATAATAAATGCAGACCATGATGTCACATTCGACAAGAATGATATCCCAGTACATGAAGATTGCAATAATGTTATAAAACAGAATTAAAGGGAACCTGTCACCAAGGACCTCATTTTCACTAAAGTCAGGTTGCAGAAGCCCTTCACACCTGCAGTGCAACTCTGCCTCTCTGCCTTTTCTAAGCATTTGCATTATGATACACACTCACCGGCCACTTTATTAGGTACACTATGCTAGTAACGGGTTGGACCCCCTTTTGCCTTCAGAACTGCCTCAATTCTTCGTGGCATAGATTCAACAAGGTGCTGGAAGCTCCTCAGAGATTTTGGTCCATATTGACATGATGGCATCACACAGTTGCCGCAGATTTGTCGGCTGCACATCCATGATGCGAATCTCCCGGTCCACCACATCCCAAAGATGCTCTATTGGATTGAGATCTGGTGACTGTGGAGGCCATTTGAGTACAGTGAACTCATTGTCATGTTCAAGAAACCAGTCTGAGATGATTCCAGCTTTATGACATGGCGCATTATCCTGCTGAAAGTAGCCATCAGATGTTACACGGTACATTGTGGTCATAAAGGGATGGACATGGTCAGCAACAATACTCAGGTAGGCTGGGCGTTGCAACGATGCTTCAATGGTACCAAAGGCCCAAAGAGTGCCAAGAAAATATTCCCCACACCATGAACCACCACCACCAGCCCTGAACGTGATACAAGACAGGATGGATCCATGCTTCATTGTTGACGCCAAATTTGACCCAACCACCGAATGTGCAGCAGAGAAATCGGACTCATCAGACCAGGCAACGTTTTTCCAATTGCTACTGTCCAATTTCGATGAGCTTGTGCAAATTGTAGCCATTTTCCTGTTCTTAGCTGAAAGGAGTGGCACCCGGTGGGTCTTCTGCTGCTGTAGCCCATCTGCCTCAAAGGTCGACGTATGTGCGTTAGAGATGCTCTTCTGCCTACCTTGGTTGTAACGGGTGGCGATTTGAGTCACTGTTGCCTTTTATAGCACCGAACAGTCTGCATTTCTCTGACCTCTGGCATCAACAAGGCATTTCCGCCCACAGAACTGCCGCTCACTGGATGTTATTTCTTTTTCGGACCTTCTCTGTAAACCCTAGAGATGATTTGGAAAATCCAGTATTAGCACAGTTTTCTGAAATACTCAACCAGCCCTTCTGGCACCAACAACCATGCCACGTTCAAAGGCACTCAAATCATCTTTCTTCCCATACTGATGCTCGGTTTGAACTGCAGGGATGTCTGACATGTCTACATGCCTAAATGCACGAGTGCTGCCGCAGGTGATTGGCTGATTAGAAATTAAGTGTTAACGAGCAGTTGAAAGGTGTACCTCATATAAAGTGGCCGTTGAGTGTGTGTGTTATATCTTACCTGGCATCTGACAAAATCCTGGGGTAGTCACAGGGGCTGGACTTTGGTTTGGATGCATTTCAAAAAACAACATGTGGCTTGTCTGTGTTACTCACTCCTCAGAGCTTGGCCCCCACCTTTGTGCCCCTGTACAGCTCCTCCTCCTGCTCCTTCACAGAGGTCACAGCCTGGTCAGCCTGACATCAGTGGGGGAAGGACAAGCTGTACAGAAGCACAAACATGGAGGACAGCCTGCAGCTCAATCAGGTCACATGTTGTTTTTTGAAATGCATGCAAACCAAAGTCCAGCCCCTGTGACTACCCCAGGATTTTGTCAGGATGCAAGGTAAGTTATAACACACAATTATATTGTAATGCAAATGTTTAGAAAAGGCAGAAAGGCAGATTTGCACTGCAGGTGTCATGGGCTGTTACAATCTGTCTTTAGTGAAAAATGAGGTCCCTGGTGACAGGTTCCCTTTAAAGAAAAGAATTATGCATCAGAGAAAAGATGAAGCAGATGTAAGCGTGAATCCATATCCACTATTTGTTGTCCCCCTTGTGGCTGCTATACTGGCTACCCAGGTAGTAACAACCATGCATAGCCATAGAGTAAATAGCATTTTATAGATTTGTGTTTGTTCTTTGGCCCCTTTGATTCTTTTTACCATCTCACCACATGTTTGCTTCCCCCGGTGTCTTGGGTATTATGAAATGCTAGGGCTCAGCTTTCTAGACCTTTAGCCCGGTCATCATACCATGACAGCAGAACAGACAAGACTTGGACCTTGTGTGCTGGAATTTCTATTCTTGACTGATCAAGAGAAAGTATTGCTGGAAGAGAAAAGAGAAAAAAAAATGTATCCAGTGAACTCCCCGGCTGTATGCCATGGAGGGTAGGAGAGGTTTTCGGCTACTTGAATTAATGCATTCTTTTTCCCTGGAGAATCTCAGTCGGATCTTCAGCTGCATACTCTGTCTAAGAAATAACTATGCAAGGGGCCCCAGATATGACAAACCTGACCCTGGTGGAGTGAGAGGGATAGTGGGTTAAAACGTAACTTTTATTGCTTGATATTTGAAATAAAATATTACACATTTTTGCTCATTAAAGGGAACCTGTCACCAGGGAACCTTATTTTCATTAAAGACTGCAAATGCCCATTACAGCTGCATTGCAAATATGTCTTTCTGCCTTCTCTAAGCATTTGCATTACAATATAACGGTGTGTTATAACTTACCTTGCACCCTGACAGAATCCTCTGTGTAGTCCCAGGGGTTGAGCTTTGGTTTGGATGCATTTCAAAAAACAACATGTGACTTGTCTGTGCTGCAGACTCCTCAGCTATCAGCCCCCACCTTTGTGCTCCTGTACAGCTCCTCCCTCTCACACTGATGTCAGTACACCGAGCTGTGACCTCAAAAAACAACATGTGACTTGCCTGTGCTGCAGACTGCTCAGCTCTCAGCCCCACCTTTGTGCTCCTGTACAGCTCCTCCCTCTCAGACTGATGTCAGTACACCGAGCTGTGACCTCTGTGAATGAGCAGGAGGGAGGAGCTGTACAGGAGCACAAAGGTGGGGCTGAGAGCTGAGCAGTCTGCAGCACAGGCAAGTCACATGTTGTTTTTTGAAATTCATCCAAACCAAAGCCCAACCCCTGGGACTAAACACATGATTTTGTCAGGGTGCAAGGTAAGTTGTAACACACAATTATATTATAATGCAAATGCTAAGAGAAGGCAGAAAGGCAGATTTGCAATGCAGCTGTAATGGGCTTCTGTAACCTGTCTTTAGTGAAAATGAGGTCCCTGGTGACAGGTTCCCTTTAAATGCAAATAAAAAAAAAATATGCTAACTGACCCACTTGTTGTGCCAAAGGACAGTCCTAGGTATGGTGTGCAAATATAAATTAGAACATGGTAGGCAAGTTTTTAGTTCCTCTATTTGTGCAACAAAAATTGTGGCAAAAAAGTGTTGAGATTACCAAGCTGCCCACAAATTGAGCGACCAAAAATAAAAAAGTAAGGAGTTTTGGAAAAGGACCAATATTGTGGTAGTGAAAACTCCATAAATATGGTGCACAAAGGGCAAAAAAGAAATAAAAAAAAAAAACACAAAATACTGTGGGAAATATGTTGTTTGCACATCTGATGTACAGGATAGCATGTGCATGGGGTGCATGTGCTGTGGCTACCTATATGCTGGGGGACATTTCCTTTGGCTACCTATCTACTGGAGCATGTGCTGCGGCTATTTACATACTGTGGAGCATGTGTTGTGGCTACCTATCTACTGAGGGGCATGTTCAGTGGATACCTATTTACTGGGGGGCATATGCTGTGGCTACCTATCTACTGGGGGCATGAGCTGTGGCCATCTAATGTAGTTTATTTGTTGTGGCTACCTATCTACTGGGGGGGCATGTGCAGTAGCTACCTATCTACTGGGGGGCATGTGTTGGGGCTTTCTATCTACTGGGAGGCATGTGCTGTGGCTAGCTATCTGCTGGGGACATTTCCCGTGGCTACATATCTACTGGGAGGCATGTGCTGTGGCTTCCTTTTGGGGGGGGGGGCATGTGTAGTGGTTACATATTTACTGGGGGAATGTGCTGTGGCTAACTATCTACAGAGGGGCATGTGCTGTGGCTACCTATATACTGGCAGACATTTTCTACTGGCGACCTTTCTATGGGGGGATGTGATGTGACTACCTATCTAATAGGGGAACGTGCTATGGTTACATATCTACAGGGGGGCATGTTCTGGGGCTACCTATTTACTAGGGCATGTGCTGTGGCCAGCTATCTTTTGGGGGGCATGTGCTATGGTAAGCTATCTACTGGGGGAGATGTGCTGTGGCTACCTTTCTAATGTGGGGCATGTGCGGCGGCTACCTATCAACTGGGGGTATGTGCTGTGGCTATCTATCTACTGGGGGGCATGTGCTGCGATGGTTACCTGTGTTACATGAACACCCCCTAATTGATGAATTAATGCAGTATATATAATAAATTGGGGGTGCTGTACTTTCTATAATTTATTCCAGGGAACTATATAAAGAGTGAGAATTAATTTATGAAGCACTAACATGCAATGTGGCATAATAGTATAAGATGGTAACTAAAGTGTGACAGCCCTGCCAGACAGTGATACTTGGCAGGAGTGTGGTGAGTGTCAGAGAAACGCATGCTAACGGCTTAACAATCGCATGCGTTTCCCTGGAAACGCATGTGCGTTCGGGCCGAGGACCTCCCCCTGTGCGCTAGCGTCGCGTTATGACGGACGCCTAGCGGTACGTGTGACCGCAGCCTTACATACGCTTGGCCTTGCGCTATCCTGTACACCAGTTCTGCAAGCAACATATTATGTGGGGCATTTATCAATTGTGACGCAGGGTCCTTGTTGGGTATGAATTGTGCGGTAACCCTGTTAGCTGTATGACCTCTGTCGTTGCCAAAGACATATGATAAAGTATATACTTAATTCACACCATAATTTGCAAATAAATTCATTAAAAATCAGACAATGTAACTTTCTTGGTTTGTTCTCAGATTTTGTCTCTCATAGTTGAGATTCTGCCTTTGATTTCAATCGCAGACCTCTCTTATCTTTTTACGTGGGGGAACTTGCAGAATTGGTGGGTACTAAATATTTTTTCCCCAATGTATAAGTGTCCTCCTGAGTTTTTCACCTGATTCACACTGTGAACAAGTCAGAACATGTTTCTGTGTTATCAGTGATGGATTAGCAGTGACATCACATGTTATATTGCAATGACCTCTAAGCCGTCTATACATTGCTTCCCTTTGCTGTCAATATTTGTCTATTGCTTGATGTAAAGCTCGGAAATCCTCGCCTCCTATTGTAAAAGGATGTTGATGACCTTAGCAAGTCAGATGTCTACACCGTATTTACTTTCTTCAGTCACACCTGTCACCTTACATAGCCTCGTACATGGACCCAGGGACTGAGTTATTACAATTACTGAGCACTGATCCGCAATCAAAGACACAGAATCTCAACTTTACACTGCAAAACATTGAAAGGGAACTAGTGGCCTTTAAATGGCCTTTCTTACTTAAATAAACCTAAAAGAGGTGCCTGACTGATATGAAAGAAAAGATCACCATTGGATTGCATAAAGATCCAAAACCAACCATGATCTACAATACCGAACCTCCCAACATTTTGGATCCAGCGGGACTGTCCTGATTTTTAGTTTCTGTCCCACCCTGGGGAGGTACATGCCTGGACATCAACTCTGTTGGCATCCTACAGAAGCTGACAGAATTAATTGCAGTGATATAAGAGGGGAATCTGCTGTGGGACGGGGCACTATAAAACTGGGAACTGCTGGGGGGCACTATAAGAGGTGGAGCTGCTGAGTGGCACTATAAGAGGGGCACCTGCTTGGGAGCACTAAAAGAAGAAGGACTGCTGGGGGGCACTATAAGAGGGGAGCCTGCTGGGGGACACTATAAGAGGGGGACCTGCTGGGTGCACTATAAGAGGAAGAACCGGTGGTGGGCACTATAAGAGGGGAAACTGCTGAGGGGCACTACAAGAGGTGGAGCTGCTGGTTGGGCACCATAAGAGGGGGGGACTGCTGGGGGGCACAATAAGAGGAGGAGCAGCTGGGGGCACTATAAGAGGAGGAGTAGCTGGGGGCACTATAAGAGAAAGAGTAGCTGGGGGCACTATAAGAGGAGGAGTAGCTGGGGGCACTATAAGAGGAGCTGCTGGGGGCACTAAAAGAGATGAAGCTCCTGTGGTGGGGGGCAAAATAAGAGGGGACTGCTAGTGAGGGCAACATAAGAGGGGGGTCTGTTAGAAGGGGCAAAATAAGAGGGGAAGCTGTTAGAGAGGACAAAGTAAGAAAGGGAGCTGCTAGAGAGGATAAAGTATGAGGGGGAGCTGTTGGGAGGCAAAATAAAAAGGGGAGCTGCTGGGGCTGTACAATAACAGGAGCAGATACTGGGGGTGGGCACAGAAAGATGAGCAGCTGATTGGGGGAACAGTAAGAGGAGGATACAATAAATGGCTGAGCTGCTAGTGGGGCACAATGTGAGGGTGAATCTTCACAGTGGGCTTTAATGCCGTAAAAGGGGGGCTTGGAGCACAATATCAGAGGGGCTACAATGTGACAGGAAGCTGGGGGGATACAATGTAAGGGGGAGATGGAAGCACTAAGGTGGAAATTATACTGTGTGGGGATCGAGAAAGGAACAGGGCAAAACATGTGGCTTAGGGCACAAAAAAATCTCTGTGGCGCGCTATGCATTTGTCCCTCTTTTTCTCCCGCAAAAGTTGGGAGGTATGCAGGGGCTAGCAGCCATAGCAGTAGATGCATGTATGCTGTATATTTGTACAGTGCATGGTGTGTTTATACACTGTATTATACTGTATGTGTGTATATATGCTACATGTATGTATATGGCACTGTGTCCGGACACTGCATTTCCGCCGGGTTTCCCGACTATTTCCGATTTGCGCCTCATTTAACAGGGGTTTTTGGTGCACACGATCTGATTTTGGCGCCGACTTTCATGCAACACAAATAGGGGGGCGGGCCGTCAGACAACCCGACTGATTCAGAGTAAGCGTGGGATTTAAAATTCAAATTGTGTCGGAAGACATGCACTTACATGCACCAGGAAGATGAATTCGAACTCCGGCGGACCTGAGCGGGGAAGCGACACATGCAGGATATCAGGAGCACGATCTTAGTGAATCGTGCCGGACTTCCTCCTCGTCGGACAACGCACCTTGGGGATCGCGACAGGACCGGGTAAGTAAATGTGCCCCTGTATGTGTGTGTATATGCTCTATATGTGTGTGCATAAGGTTGCATACACACAGCCGACATATATACGTTGCATATACGTCCCCCATTGGCCGGCAATGGGCACACGGCGCCACACGGAGTGGTACGGTGCCGCACACTTGCGGCACCGTACCATTCCATACCTGGGGAAAAGATCTTTCCCCGTAATACGGCGCCATGCGCCATGTTTCTCTGTAGTGAGGTATCGTAATAAAGTTGTATTGTATAGGTTCAGGAGAATTATATAATAGAAGATTAAGGAAGATAATTATAAAATATCATCTGGACTTGCTAAATGGACCTTCCGAATCTTCCCGCTTTCCTCCTTTTCAAATCCTGGATGTAGAAGTGACTGACGCCCTTCCTGCACCTGTCCCGTGGGTGCACCACATCCCAACCACACTGCCACCAGTTATTCTAGAACAAGTGCTTGGTAAATGTTGCCCAAATGTGTCAGGTTACAGAAGGAGAGAGCAGAGGAATTCCTAAGGCACTGAGCGCCACCTACTGCACAATATAGGTGTTGCACCTCACAGATGAACTTTTGAGAACTTTTATCAAATTCAATTAGTAATGATAGTGATTTTCACGATTTTTAATCCTCAGTTTTTCATCTATGTAATATATATTTAAAAAGTATTTAAAATATCTGAATAAATATTAAATATATTTATATATGGATGTGTAAGAGTACTTTTGGTTCAGAGTTGGAACAAGGTGTTTAGCAAAAATAAGGCAAAGCAAAGAATACCTATATGACCACCATACATTGGTAAATATATCTTCTGAACCTTCAGCTACACAACTTATAAAATATATTCTATTAATAATGTGCCGCCCCCAATATAAGTAATACTTATTTATATTGCCCAGATATAAATTATTTTCCTTTAAATAATAACCTTAATATAAATACAGCCCCCTATGTAATGTCCTCTCATTTAAATGCCCTCTTTAATATAAAATCATATATATTGTGCCCTTATATAAAAATAAGTAATATAGTAATAAGTGATTTAAAAAAATGTCTCATAAGCCAGCAGGAACCAAGAGTCCATAAGAGTTTTGTTTGCATGTTAAAGGTGCACCAAAAAAAATTGCACTCTGTCGGGGCAGTGCAAGGGGTGCCAGATTCATGAAGAACGTGCGCCAGAAATCCTGGCGGCCCCTGCACACTACCCCCTGCACATAGAACAGACTGCTCTGTATTTGTGGGCCATTGTGTTCTATATAACATTACATAACAATTTTATTTTCCTCCATAACTGAAGAGAATCATTAGGATTTCAAATGGAAATCAATAAAACATCATTTTTAAAAAATTGCATACAGAACAACCATCCCGGATTTGTTTTTTCACTGCTATCCCGCTTTCCTGATTGGGTGATTGCATACCTCCTAATTTAATGAGCAAAGAAAGGGACAAAAGATTAAAAAAAAAATCATTTCAAAGATGATGATTTTTTTGTCCTAAGCCACGGCTTTACCTCGGCCTCTTACTCCACCCCACACAGTATCATTTTCCCCTTAGTGCCTCCATCTCTTCCTTACATTGTTTCCCCCCAGTCACATTGTAGCCCCTCTGGTATTTTTTCCCCAGTTCCTCCTCAAATTAAAGCACCCTCATATTTTCCCCCCACCGGCCTACGCTTATATTATATTCACCTTTTACCATGCCCCCAGCCGCTTCCCATCTTATTTTGCCCCCTCCCAGTAGTTCCCTAATTTTGCCCACACAGTAAAATAGTAAACACAGATACCTGCCTTTCTCCATTCCCCTGCAGCAGCTCCTCTCTCCTCTGCTCCTGTTGTATGTAGCACTGAAGCCGGCAGGCAGATGACATCATCACATCATGTCAGCTCTGCTACACGCAGCAGAAGCAGAGTCATAGGGGTAATGCAGCTGCCAGCTCTCTGCATTATAATTACGTATATTCAGCTCTATCCGTGTCCGGAAGATGCCGACACAGTTGAGGTCTGATACAGACCTTTTGCTGGTTGCGACAGAGCCCGAAAACCAGGCCTGGATTGGGGTCAGTTGGGGGATATGTATTGTCCTGCTGTGTCCAGCCTCCTGCTTTCAGTCCTGACACACTACAGCAGCAAAGGAGGCAGGATCATCCTTCTAATGCCTCTGCACATGTATGCGGATGCTTTAGTAGACATGTGTGATGGTAGCCCCTCGCCTAGGCTAGCCACACCCCTGCTTTCAAGTTAGCTTCATAGACGGAAGAAAAGGAAGCACGATTGCTGTGGGGGAATGGGGAAAGATATATGCAACACCCTCGCCGATGCAAGGCAGAGGCGTTGTTGCGAATACGTCCCACCATGTAGCTTGCAGCCTGTGAAGGGTCTGATCAACCCCACAGCAGGTCACTACATAACACTAGATAACACAGGGGAACACTGCAGTGGTATAGTCTGCCTGGTAAGGCAGGAGTTAATTGTTTTATGTGACGCAATTCTAGCAACCAATCACATGTGTCATCAGTGGCGTAACGATAGCCGTAGCAGCCGTAGCGCTTGCTACGGGGCCCGGGCGGCACAGGGGCCCGGGATGAACAGCCAAGACAAAACTTCTAAATGCTTACTGGGATGATGGGACCGCCATTGGACAATAATATGAGCCCCTGTGCCGTCCCTCTGTCCGCCCACCTCATCTGTGTGCCGACTGACTTGCCTCATTTGTGGCCATTCAGCCCGCCCACTTCTTTCAGTGCGACCGCCCCGACGGCACCAGCAGCGGCGGCATGGCATGGCCACTTCTTCTAGGCTGGCCCCGCCTGTTCTCTCCGCGGCCGCGTTCGCCAGCCCCAGTCTGTGTGTGGCTGCACGGCCAGCCTACTCCTTCTGCAGCCTAGTGTCTTCACGGCCCCCCGGCCGGTCCACTTCTTCTGCGCAGGGCCTAGTCCATTCGCGGCTGCCTGGCCGGCCCACACCTTCCGCTCCATCTGCGCCTGGTTGACTGAAAGGTTTACCGCGTCCGCGATCGCGATCGCGCAGCCGGCATACCTCCGCAGCTTCCCGAAGACACAGCCTTCCACTGCACAGCAGCCGGTCTTCAGGAAATGTAAGTAAGTCCATATGTATATATGTATAGATTGCTGTGTGTATGTATGTGCTGTGTGTATGTATGTATGTGTGTATGTGCTGTATGTATGTGTATGTGCTGTATGTATATGCTATGTGTATGTGCTGTGTGTATGTGCTGTATGTATGTGTGTATGTGCTATATGTATGTATGTGTGTATGTGCTGTACAGTATATACTTTATGTATGTGTGTATATGCTGTATGTGTGTACAGTATATACTGTATGTGTGTGTACAGTATATACTGTATGTATGTGTGTATATTCTGTATATGCCATATGTATTTGTGTATATATTGCATGTATATGCAGTATGTGTGTATGTGTATACTGTGTGTATGTGTATAAACTGTATGTAGACACATGCATATAAATATTTATATGTATATGGTGTATGTGTGTATCTGCTGTATATACTGTATATATGTGTGTATATGCTGTATGTATATGCATTGTGTGTATACACTATATATACTGTATGTGTGTATATGCTGCATATAGATTCAGTATGTGTATATGGTGTTTTTATACTACATGTGTGTGTGTATACAGTGTATACACAGTGGGTGTATACCATATGTAAAAGAATGTGTTGTATGTATGCTATATGTATGTATGTATATAAATAGTATGTATGAAACTTTGATGTATATATACTGTATGTATATACAGTTTGAGTTTGTATATACTGTATATGTTAGTGTATAAATATATATATATATATATATATATATGAACATAAACTTGTGCATATGAGTGTATACGTATGTATGTTTGTACGAGTATATAAAAGTGAGTGTAGAATGTTATGTGTGTGGTGTATTTAAGTGTATAAATGTGTGTGATAGTATAAACGTGTGTGTATGCATGAATATTTATTTAGCGGGAGGGGGCCCCATGCAGAAATCTGCTATGGGGCCCTGACTCTCCTAGTTACGCCACTGTGTGTCATACCTTGTTTCTTTGAGCTGAGATGCAATTGGAGGAGTAGCCACCACCTGACCAGTGGGAGTAACAAAACCCTTGGTCAGGAAACTTCTAGAGTTCAGAAGAAGAGTTTTCTCTGAGAAGAGAGTCCAGTGTGAGGAGAGAGTTCACTCTCTCAGATCAGAGTAGAGACTCTGAAGAGTCAGTGCAGCCAGCACACCAGACCAGAGCAGGTGAGCCCAGCTCCCTGCCTGAAGAGTGTAGTGAGTTAGTCAGTGAGAGAAAGGGGTATCATCCTACCTTCAAGGGTGATATCTGAAGCAACCCAGGACAAGCTGAAGCATCCTACTAGGACACAGCATCTTCCAGCCTGCCATTGCATCCAGGCTGATGATCTATCCTGTGGCTCCCTCCAACTGCATCTCCAGCATTCTACCATTCTGTCCAGGCACGTTGCTACTGTTCCTGTCGGTTCCAATAAAGAACTGTAAGTTATTTTTCTTCAACGTCTTCCTCCGTCTGGTCCCTGTTACTACGGCTGTCACCATCACGGGCACCCTATCCACCACACAGAGACTCATACTCTAGACACCAAAGGGTTGCCCCAGGGAGAACCGCTATAGCAGCCTCTCCCTCATCATTTCTTGCCAACACCACCCTGCTGGAGACCTGCCAGGCTGTAGGACAGCCCTCCGGTTCCCCATACCAAGCACCGTGACACTAGCGTGCCTAGGCCGCAACCGCCAGCCACTCAGGTACTGCGGGCCCCGGCTGCCTCCAGGCCTCAAGAAAAGGCTAGGCCCCGGTGGGGGATGTTGCAAGTGGCGTCACGAACAGGATTTATACTTCTGTGCCTTATACTGACACTATAGACTGTCCTTCATTACAAAGACTGTGCTGCCTAACCCTGCTGCCATTCGGGTTTAGACCCAAGTGATTGTGTGCATTTCTACATTGAACTGTGTTACTGCTGCCACGTGCTGTCGAGCTCCGCTCCAGCACTCAGGAGGTTAAACCCTGCAAAGAACTTTGTCAGCTCTGCTACATCTGCTGAAAGAGCCACTGCTGCAGAGCTGAAGAGGTTAACCGCTGAAAACTCTGCTACGCAGCAAGTGATTCTAGCCTGCCAAAAGTCACTGGCGGGAACCCACAGTCTGCATGGGCGAAGCTCCGCCCCCTGCGCTTATGGCGCGAATCCTGCCTCAGACCGCTGTGGTGCAGGAAAAAATTCAGCCCGCCACAGCTCCTGGCGGGAAAGACTCAAGCTCCGCCCTCTGACGCGAAACTCTCCCGCGCTGCAACGCCAGTGAGAGCCCACGAGGTACCTCAGAGTCAGCGCAGCTGCCATCCAGCATCAGAGAGGTTAATCGCCCATCTTGGATTTCTCCATGAGCTGTCTCCGGTCCTGCCGATATGCAGCACAGCCGCTGAGATGAAGAAGCAAGTGACGCATGGCCTGCTCATGAGCCACGGGCACCTTCATCTGCTGCACCGCTTACTGCTGTCTCCCGTACGCAGACTCCAATGGCGGATTCTCCACAGCGGCTGCCTCCTCCGGACCTCCAGAGGACCACCGCGGATGTGAGTACCATGGCCCCCAGTGCCTATATCACAGTGACTGTCACTATATCTCCCTTAGCCCCGGCTGGGGTACAGTCCGGCCTCCCGGCGGAGGGCCAACATCTCCCCATAGGAGGCCCGGCTACAAAAGGGACTCTCTTAAAGGGGCCTGAACCCTTATCTAATGCTGCTGACCGTCCTGCGGAGTATCCAGGACCACCTGCCAAGAGGCCCAGGCTGTCCGGTGAGAATGCCCTGCCAGCTACAGAGGTTACCATCGCCAGTGCAACAGCGCCCCCAACAGCTACAGGTCAGTCCAGGAACAACAATCCTTCAGCTGTCAGCAATGGAGAAGTTACAGCTCCTGCGGTCATCATCATGCGCTCCACAGCACCCCCAGCTACTGAAGGTCAGCCAGAGAAGTGCCTGTCTCCTTACTTTGCTGAGATGCCTGCTGCTGCAGATGACCTCCCTGCTGTCCCAGCTCCAGCTTCTGGGTGTCCCATGTCAGCAGTTCGAGTTTCTACCACCAGATGTCTTCAGGTGACGGACCTCAACACTGCTTTCTTCACCCAGACTGATGATGTCCCTGCTGCAGTTCCTGCTCCCATGCCTGCAGCCATTGCTCTTGAGCAGCAAGAATAACCCCTGATGGGCTGAAAGCCTTACCAGGTACTGTGAATATTGTAAATATGCTTATTTCTGCTATCCCAATTGGGCTGAGCGCCCTTTAACCCCAAAGAGCCAGAAACTTTCCTGAGACTCTTCCCCTATTTACTTATCTCAGTCAAGAGACATACCTTGAACTGCCCACTGTCATGTGCTATGATAGCACCTCTTCCTCTGCCACAGAAGAGATTCCTACAAAGGACTCTGTCCCTCTACACATAGAGGAGACCCTTTCTTCATTTATTGCACTTTTCCCCACATCAAGGGCTGTACCCAGAAGATGTTATTAAAGACCTTCTGAGAGACTTTTGCCAGAAACTCCACGGAAAAGTTGCTATTGACTTATTATATTGCACTAATGTCTTCCTTTCTAGGTACGGACATTTTGCCTGCATTTTCCTATGCCTTTTCCTTTCCAGGTAAAGAGACATTCTATTCTGCTACCCTGAGTAGCCTACCTCTGTAACGTTTGCAACGTTATGTTTAAGATGTGTACCCATTGGGCTCCTAAGCCAATGTGAGTTTACAAAATGTTTGCACACTGTCAATTTATGCCAGTAGTTTGCACTAACCTTTTATAGGCTTTTCAGATTGTAGTGTGGCTGTGTCGGACCGTCTCTATGTAAACCCTGACCGCTATCTTATGCCTCAAATCGTAGATTCGTAAGTGGGGTTTTTTTTTGTTTAATACCCAGTAACAGGAGGAGGTCAGGGGCCACAATATGAGGGGAGGGATGGAGGGCAGGGTCCCAATATGAGGGGATTCAATGACAGGGCCACACTATAAAAGGAATGGAGAACAGTGGGCCACAATCTGAGGGGATGGAGGGCAGGCACCCACAAAATGAAGGGGGTGGAGGAGAGAGGCCACAATATGAGGGGGTGGAGGACAGAAGCCACAATATGAAAGATATGGAGGACAGGGGGCCACAATATGAGGTGGATGGAAGACAGGGGCCAAAATATAAGAGGAATGGAGTACAGAGGGGCCACAATATGAGGTGGATGGAAGACAGTGACCACAATATAAGAGGGATGGAGTACAGGGGCCACAATATGAGGGTAATGGAGTACAGGGGCTTCTATATAAGGGGGTGGAGGACAGGGGCCACGATATGAGCGAGATGGAGGACAAGGGGGCAAAATATGAGGGGGATGTAGGCATGGGTCACAATGGGAAGAGAAGGAAGAGAGGGGCCACATGTTAGCATTGTTTTGCACTGTGATGTTATATTGTGGTGCACGGCCTTAATATATTTGGTGTAAGATGAACTGATTAGCATCATAAATTACAAATGAAGGGGTTAAGAAGTTGATAGACTTGCTTTTTGTTGGTCTAATTATGCACCAAAAAAGTGTCAAGAAATTAACACTGCAGGATAAGTGTTGGGATTGAAGAGCTGCACCCAAATTGGTGCTGACCTAATAAATATTGCGCACTTGGCACAGCAACCAAAAAAATGTGGCTGCCAAAAAACTGGTGCAAAGCGAATAATAAATGCCCCCCAATGTATATTAAATCTTAAGGCTCATTGACTTCAATGTAAATTTTATGTCATGCGTTCTGTTCACTTAGGCAGGTATTCGTTATACAAGGTATTTTTTTTTCTTCCCTCATGCCCCGCCGTATCTTTGAACCTTGTGTACCTGTATGTTTAAAGTGATTTCCCGTTGTGACATCGATTCTGTTCCTGACCTCTCTCCTGTGCTGCCTGTCCTGACCTTCAGCTACGTCCCCAGCTTTGATCCCCTGCTGCCTGTCCTGACCTCCTGCCTGTCCCCAACTTCATCTCTGCCTCACGATTCTGTAACTTGCCTTGGCCACAACCGCGGACAAAGTCGAGCTTGTGGACCGACCTGGTGGTACCACGCTGCAGCAAGTCTAATCCGCTTTGTGGTAGGCTCTGGTGCCACTTAGACTCCGCTCCCAGGTGTCTGCTTACGTCATCAACTGGGGTGGTACATTGGGTTTACTACCCCTGAAGCCTGACATACCTTTTCTCTGTTTGAAACAAACAGATACATACTTGCCAAACTGAATGGATGACATAAAATTGACTTTGATATCAATGTTATTTATTTATTTATTTTTTATCATTCTGGTTTATTGAAGAAAATATAACACAGATATACAAAATCTAGTCATGTAAAGCACAATATATCATACAAATAACTTCTCACGCACGCAGGCGTGGATCAATGTTATTTTTAACTGATACGTTAAACTTCCGTTCTTTACTTTTAAAGGTAAGGAACAGAGGTTTAAATGGTAGTGTGAACTAAGCCTAATTCTGAAAATCTAAACTGATACTAAACTTCTCTTACACTAGGTTCTATTTAGGATATTACTGTTGCTCTGTTCTTACAATAATCCTTGTTAATGAATATACATAGCTCCCAACCATCCTGGATTCAGCAGGGACAGTCGCAATTTTTTTTGGAGGCTGTGCATGTATATATTATTTGGAGGCTGTGCATGTATATATTATTTGGAGGCTGTGCATGTATATATTATATGGAGGCTGGGCATGTATATATTATTTGGAGGCTGGGCATGTATATATTATTTGGAGGCTGTGCATGTATATATTATTTGGAGGCTGTACATGTATATATTATATGGAGGCTGTGCATGTATATATCATTTGGAGGATGTGCATGTATATATTATCCATCCCTTTATGAGCACAATGTACCCTGTAACATCTAATGGCTACTACTCAGCAGGATAATGCGCCATGTCATAAAGCTGGAATCATCTCAGACTGGTTTCTTGAACATGACAATGAGGTCACTGGACTCAAATGGCCTCCACAGTCACCAGATCTCAATCCAATAGAGCATCTTTGGGATGTGGTGGAACGGGAGATTCGCATCATGGATGTGCAGCCGACAAATCTGCGGCAACTGTGTGATGCCATCATGTCAATATGGACCAAAATCTCTGAGGAGCTTCCAGCACCTTGTTGTATCTATGCCACGAAGAATTGAGGCACTTCTGAAGGCAAAAGGGTGTCCAACCCGTTACTAGCATGGTGTACCAAATAAAGTGGCCGGTCGGTGTATATGGCCGCACGGAGCGATATGGTGCTGTAAATGTGCCGCAAATAGTACATGTCCTATCTTTCCCCATGTTACGGCGCTGTGCACCATGCATTGTTATGGAGAGGGGAGGGGTCACCACTTCTCCTCTCCATCAGCGAACATATGCCCGCCCGGCTATGGCCCAGCGGGCATACGATTGTGTGAATGCAGCCTTAGACAAATTTGTGAACAATATTTGAGAGTAAAGGGATTTTTACACCTTTGATTTCAGCTCATGTAAAATGTAAAAATACATTTATATAAGTGTAATATGTAGGTAAGAGATAGATAGATATTAGGTAATATAGGAGACAGGCAGATAAATAGATAGACATTAAATAGGAGATAGGCAGTGAGATAGATATATCCTAGATAGTCAGGTACACAGGGGGGAGATTTATAAGAAGTGTCTGAGGTCCAGTGCTTGTTGCCCACATCAACCAATCAGAGCTCAGCTTTCAATTTTCCACAGAGGTTTATAAAATGAATGCTGAGCTCTGATTGGTTTCCATGGGCAACTAGAACTAGCCTCAGACACTTCTGATGAATCTCCTCCAAATACAAAAATAGTTATTAGATAGATAGATAGATAGATATGAGATGGAGAGATATGATATGGAGAGATATGAGATAGATAGATAGATATGAGATAGATAGAGATGAGATAGATATGAGATAGATAGATAGATATGAGATAGATAGATAGATAGATAGATAGATAGATAGATAGATAGATATGAGATAGATAGATTGGAGATAGATAGATAATTGATATGAGATAAATAGATAGATAGATAGATAGATAGATAGATAGAGAGATATGCAACACCCCTGCCGATGCAAGGCAGAGGGGTGGTTGTGAATATGTCCCACCATGTAGCTTGCAGCCTGTGTAGGGTCTGATCAGCCCCACAGCATGTCACTACATAACAACTACATAACACAGATGAGAACTGCAGTGGTAGAGTCTGCCTGGTAAGGCAGGAGTTAATTGCTTTATCTGATGTAATATGTGTCATCCAATCACATGTGTTCAAACCTTGTTTCTGTGAGCTCAGATGTAATTGGAGAAGTAGCCACCACCTGACCAGTGGGAGTGATAAAACCCCTGGTCAGGAAACTTCTAGAAGTCAGTCAGACCAGGGAGTCTCAGAGGAGAGTTCAGTTAGCCGAGAGAAGCTCAGTCAGACAGACCAGATCAGACTCTGAAGAGTCAGAGCAGCCAGCACACCAGACCAGAGCAGGAGAGCTCAGTTCCCTGTCTGAAGATTGTAGAGAGTTAGTCAGTGAGAGAAAGGGGTATCATCCTACCTTCAAGGGTGATATCTGAAGCAACCCAGGACAAGCTGAAGCATCTTACTAGGACACAGCTATCTTCCAGCCTGCCATTGCATCCAGGCTGGTGATCTACTCCTGTGGCTCCCTCCAACTGCATCTCCAGCATTCTACCATTTTGTCAAGGCACGTTGCTACTGTTCCTGTCGGTTCCAATAAAAAACTGTAAGTTATTTTTGTTCAACGTCTGCCTCCGTCTGGTCCCTGTTACTACGGCTGTCACCATCACGGGCAACCTATCCACCACACAGAGACTCATACTCTAGACACCAAAAGGATTGCCCCAGGGAGAACCGCTATAGCAGCCTCTCCCTACTCATTTCTTGCCAACACCACACTGCTGGAGACCTGCCAGGCTGTAGGACAGCCCTCCGGTTCCCCATACCAAGCACCGTGACAATAGCGTGCGTAGGCCGCAACCGCCAGCCACTCAGGTACTGCGGGCCCCGGCTGTCTCTAGGCCCCAAGAAAAGGCTAGGCCCTGGTGGGGGATGTTGCAAGTGGCGTCACGAACAGGATTTATACTTCTGTGCCTTATACTGGCACTATAGACTGTCCATTATTACAAAGACTGTGCTGCCTAACCCTGCTGCCATCCGGGTTTAGGCCCAAGTGATGTGCATCTCTACATTGAACTGTATTACTGCTGCCACGTGCTGTCGAGCATCGCTCCAGCACTTAGGAGGTTAAACCCTGCAAAGAACTTTGTCAGCTCTGCTACATCTGCTGAAAGAGCCACTGCTGCAGCGCTGAAGAGGTTAACTGCTCAAAACTCAGCTACGCAGCAAGTAATTCCAGCCCGCCAAAAGTCACTGGCGGGAACCCACAGTCTGCATGGACAAAGCTCCGCCCCCAGCGCTTATGGCGCGATACTCTCCCGCGCTGCAACGCCAGTGGGATTTCTCCACGTGCTGTCTCCTGTCCTGCCGACATGCCATACAGCCGCCGAAATGAGGAACCAAGTGTCACATGGTCTGTCCCCGAGCCTCGGGCACCTTCATCTGCTGCACCGCTTACTGCTGTCTTCCGTACGCAGTCTCCAATGGCGGATTCTCCACAGCGGCTGCCGCCACTGATTCCGGGCCTCCAGAGGACCACCACGGATGTGAGTACCATGGCCCCCAGGGCCTATATCACAGTGACTGTCACTATATCTCCCTTAGCCCTGGCTGGGGTACAGTCCGGCCTCCCTGCAGAGGGCCAACATCTCCCCATAGGAGGCCCGGCTACAAAAGGGAGTCTCTTAGAGGGGCCTGACCCCTTATCTAATGATGCTGACCAGCCTGCTGAGTATCCAGGACCACCTGCTAAGAGGCCCAGGCTGTCCGGTGAGAACGCCCTGCCAGCTACAGAGGTTGCCAGCGCAACAGCTGTCACCATCACGGGCACCCTGTCCACCACACAGAGACTCATACTCCAGACCCCAAAGGGTTGCCCCAGAGAGAACCGCTATATCAGCCTCTCCCTACTCATTTCTTGGCAACACCACCCTGCTGGAGACCTGCCATGCTGTAGGACAGCCCTCCGGTTCCCCATACCAAGCACTGTGACAATAGCGTGCGTAGGCCGCAACCGCCAGCCACTCAGGTACTGCGGGCCCCGGCTGTCTCTAGGCCCCAAGAAAAGGCTAGGCCCTGGTGGGGGATGTTTCAGATATGAGATAGATAGATAGATAGATATGAGATAGATAGATAGGAGATAGATAGATAGATATGAGATAGATAGATAATTGATAGGAGATAGATATGAGATAGATAAATAGATATGAGATAGATAGATATGGGATAGATAGATAGATAGATAGATAGATATGAGATAGATAGATAATTGATATGAGATAGATAGATATGAGATAGATAGATAGATATATATATAGGAGATAGATAGATAGGAGATATATAGATAGATAGATAGATAAAAGATAGATAGATAGATATGATATTATATAGATAGATGATAGATATGAGATAGATAGATAATTGATATGAGATAGATAGATATTTATATAGGAGATAGATAGATATGAGATAGATAGATAATTGATATGAGATAGATAGATATTTATATAGGAGATAGATAGATATGAGATAGATAGATAGATAGATAGATAGATAGATAGATAGATATATAGGAGATAGATAGATAGATAGATAGATATATAGGAGATAGATAGATAGATAGATATGAGATAGATAGATAGATAGATATGAGATAGATAGATAGATATGAGATAGATAGATAGATAGATATGAGATAAGTAGGAGATAGATATGAGATAGATAGATAGATATGAGATAGATAGATAGATATGAGATAGATAGATAATTGATATTAGATAGATAGATATATAGGAGATAGATAGATAGATAGATAGATAGATATGAGATAGATAGATAGATATATAGGAGATAGATAGATAGATAGATATGAGATAGATAGATATGTCATTTACATGTTAGATAGACATGAGAGAGTGAGATACAGATAATGCAAAGCTTCATATGAGAGATGGATAAAGGGAGAGATAAATATGAGATCCAGATCAGAAAGATATCGCTAGGAGATAGTTAGGAGATAGATCTCTCATACAGATAGCAATAGATCTGAACTAGGTAAATATGACGGATAGGAGTGGAAGATAGACGGATAAATATATGGGTTTGGCATGGATGGATGCAATAGGCAGGTAGGTAGATGAGATGGTTATTGGTAATAACATATTATGAAGAAATTCCAATAAATGACCCCTGATCCTTAGGATTAACCTTCTCTTCCCATCCAGGCTTCAGTAGAAGTAGACTTGACTTTCCCCAGCCCTCCTTCCTTCCTCCCTCACACCTCCCCTCTTCTGTTCTTCTTTCTCTTCTTCAGAAGGTGCAGGCAGATGATGGATGAGCAAGTTCTTCTGATGAACTGATGAAGATATTTGCTTTTCGGGAAAAGAACACACATCTCGGGAAAGGAGGAGACGCTCAGATCCCAAGAAGCAAATTACAAGAACAACATCTTGGAGTGTAAAGCGGTGCAAGGTAAGAAGAGACGGGTCATCCATCATTCAATTATTCAGATTATTACGGATCGGGAGATAATTCCTCTCTACGGGCTCTGCACAGGACATCACATATCAAGTTTAACTATTACAGGAGTATAGGAACAATGGGATTTTTTTTTTATTTAGGATTTTTTTTTTTATTTAGGATTTTTTTTTTTAATCATTGAAAATGTTTTTGGAATGTTGTCAAAATGTGTTTTCTATATTGGAAAAAAGTTAATGAAAAAAACATCAGTCATTCCGAATATCATTGTTATTGTAATGCCACAAGTATCGGGGGAATAGAGCGCCATTCAAGCAAGGGGCTCCGCTGGTTAATATGATCTTAATATACCCTGGAGCCAACGCGGTTTAATAAGTGAGAGACACGAGACAAGTTATATTGAAGCAGAGATCCATAGGAAAATTTTCTGACGAGGCTTTTCATTCATTTAGGTAACAGGAGTTTATACGCCGGATGGACGGGATTGTTGCAGGTTTATCGGGGGGTGGAGATTAGATAAGCGTCACAGGATAGATAAGCGGCAAGTCAGAGGTGTCCTTTGTTTTATGTAAGATATAAGTATATAATATAGAGAAAGTCGTATGTTAACGTACAAAAAAAAGTGAAATTTTTTTTTAAAAATAATTATGTTAAATAATTATTTCTAAAAAAAAATTTCACTTTTTTTTGTACGTTAACATACGACTTTCTCTATATTATATACTTATGGCTGTGCATGTATATATTATTTGGAGGATGTGCATGTATATATTATATGGAGGCTGTGCATGTATATATTATATGGAGGCTGGGCATGTATATATTATTTGGAGGCTGGGCATGTATATATTATTTGGAGGCTGTACATGTATATATTATTTGGAGGCTGTGCATGTATATTGTGGAGGATTTGGCCCAGTAGCGACCGTGGTAGCGGGGTGCTGTGATGCAGTTCACGACAGTGACACCAAAGTACAGTCCAAACAGGTCTAGTCTGTGTTTATTTCAGCAGGAAAAACAAAACAGCCTTTACATCCAGGCATCAAAACAAAATAATATCCTACCCGTCAGGGTGCTAACTAAACAATGGTTCTCTGACTCACCACTAACAAAAAAACACTTTTGCTGCTCCAGGCACAGAGGTCAGGGCTGTGTGCTCTCCAGCCTCCTTCCAGAGAGACAGAACAACTTCAGCTCTGCTGAGCGGCCTTATGAGGCTAATTGGGCTGTTCCCACCACCTGTGTCCAAGGTGCTGGACACCCAACCTCAGCACTAAGGCCTTGCATAATAGCAAAACCTAGGGGAAACATACCGCCCATCCACAGTTAACCCCTTCAGTGTCTCACAATATATAATTTGGAGGCTCTGCATGTATATATAATTTGGAGGCTGCTCATGTCTATGTAATTTGGAGGCTGCTCATGTCTATATTATTTGGAGGCTGGGCATGTATATATTATTTGGAGGCTGTGCATGTATATATAATTTGGAGGCTCTGCATGTATATATAATTTGGAAGCTGCTCATGTCTATATAATTTGGAGGCTGCTCATGTCTATATTATTTGGCGGCTGGGCATGTATATATTATTTGGAGGATGTGCATGTATATATTATTTGGTGGCTGTGCATGTATATATTATTTGTAGGTGATGAATATATATATATTATTTGGAGGCTGTACATGTATATATCATTTTGGTGGCTGTGCATGTATATATTATTTGGTGGCTGTGCATGTATATATTACTTGGAGGTGATGAATATATATATTATTTGGAGGCTGTACATGTATATATCATTTTGGTGGCTGTGCATGTATATATTATTTGGACATAAAAAGTGAAGTTTCTGATCCAAAATTGTCACAATCCATGGTGTGAATCTGGCCAACGCATTTCAAATGGACTAGCCGTTCTTAGTCATGGCTAAAGTAGACATCCATGTTACAAACATTTATACAAAAGCTTAAAATTAGACACTCCCATTTGTGACGTAATTGGGGAAAGGATTTCCGGAATCTCCCGTGGAGAGGGGAAAACACCGGGGATCGTCACCATGGTTGACAAACATTCTTGTAATATCCATCTCTACTTCTAAATGTGCGTCATTCAATAATTAACAAACATGGATTAATAAAAACACACAATTCAGAAATATATCATGTAAAAATTCAATTTACAAATATCGGCGTTAATACATGTCAACATAATTCATAAAGAACGCAGTGAACATACTGGAAATGAATTACTCCTCATAGCAGGATGAGTGCCGCATTTTTTCTCCCTATTGGGGAATCGGGGAAGGGAAGGCTGGTGTATAAGTAAGGATGAAAAGAGATCGAAGTCCTTCGATATGCCTTCTTCTTGTTCTCGCGATAAATAGTAGGAAAATCCATACAGTCACAGGGGACAGGGGCGACCTCCCCGATTATTATTATTATATTATTTGGAGGCTGGGCATGTATATATTATTTGGAGGTGAAGCATGTATATATTATTTGGAGGCAAAGCATTTATATATTTATTTGCGGGTGATCAGCATGTATACTGTTTATTGGAGGCAACTGCGCAGTCTATATATCATTTGGGAGGGATGGCATGTAATATATTTATTTGGCATGGCGTTCTTATGGAGGTCGCTGCATATCCAATATTATTTGGCGAGCTGGGTCCATGTATTCGCTAATTCTAGTATTTGGAGGCGTACGCATGTATATGTATTTGGAGGTGTGCATGTTACTATTATTCTTGGAGGCTGCTCATGTATAGAGTCATTTGTAGAGCTGTGCAATTGTATAGTATCATTTGTGCGCGTGATTTGTATAATATTATTTTTTTTTTGGAGTGCTGGGCATGTATATATTAGTTGGAGTGCACGCGATGTTGTATATATTTTGGAGGCTGTGCATGATATGATATTTTGGGAGGCTGGCCTGTCTAATTGTTTGATGACATTGCAATGACTTGACATTATACTGCGGCTGCTTGTTGTATAGATTATTGAGGATGTCATTGTATATTCATTGGCGTCGTGCTTGTTAATATTATTTGGAGGATTGCATGTTATAGCATTTGGAGGATTGCATGTATATATTAATTTGCAGTCTGTGCATGATACATATTATTTGGAGGTCTGTATATCATTGGTATGCCTTATATTTCATTGGAGGCGGTATGCATGTTATATTATTGTGAGGCGGGTATGTATTATATTATTTGGAGCTGTGGGGGGTAACAAAAAATTAAGGGTTTATTATTTGGAGGCACTTGCATGTATATATTATTTGGAGGCTGCTCCGTATTATGGACTGCATGTATATATAATTGGTTGTAGACTGTGCAATGTATATATAATTTGGCGGCTGTCGTGATATATTATTTGGAGGATGCATGTATATATCATTAAGTATGGCATGTATATATTATTTTGGAAAGTGTCATGTATATATTATTGGAGTGCTGGCATGTATAATATATTTGGAGTCCTGTGCTTCATATATATTAATTATTGTGTCGGTTCTTGACTCTATATATATTAATTTGCGAGCTGTATTGTATCTATCTTTGGAGGCTTCTCATGTGTATTATCTTTGGAGGCTCGATGTATATACTATTTATGCTGGCGGCTGCTCGTGTACTATTATTTTGGAGGCGTGCTATATTATATATCATTGGGATTCACATACAAATATGCCATTCAAGGTTTTTTTTCCCATCATATTGACCCTCCTTTGAGCACTACAGGGCATTCATCAATGGGTTCATTACATGTTGGACGATGCTCATGCCCCAGATTTATCAGTATATGGATGTCAGACTGTTAATTGGAGATTTAAGCAATTGTGTCACGTTAACTGGCCGTTAAGTATAATATGTCTTGGACAAAAGTTAGACTCTTTGTGCATGTACCCTTGGTTCTGTGGGAAATGTGGTATTCCTCTAATGAGACACCACTTTGTCCCTCTTCGACTATCACGTGATACAAGAACACCGCCTAAACGCCGTCCATCTGTGGGGGCTGAGACTTTTAATACCCTAAATCCCCTAAGCCTGAAAAAGACATTAGTATTATTCACCTGGGCAAGCGCCCATTGTTGTGTGTTGCTAATGTTGGGTTGTAATTGTAAACATATAAACAAATATTTTGGGAAATCCACTCAAGTGACCAATATGGTTCTAAAAATTGGTCAAACGGGGATAATTTGATATATTTTCCCGTCACTTATTGACAAGTTCTGTGGCACTTTGTTGTAAATGTTTTTTGACATAATTTTTGTAAAATGGCAATGAGACCAAACATATCCTAATGAAGACTTGGATTAGGTTAAATGCTAAGTTTGAACCCATTTGTAATGTGTTGTTACTACATAGGTTGGCAGAGGGGCCCCTGATCATTGCTCTTGATTGCTTCTATAATAATAACTGCCTTCGCAAAGAGATTGTGCGGATCAGGAATATGAGCGTATGAATCCAATCTCTTAAAACCCTAGGCTACAACCTATGAGAAATCCAAATACAGGACTTACATAAGAATAATAAGAACAATACATTTTTATGTCTATAACACCATCATATTCCGCAGCGTTTTCCGGATCATATACAAACACAGTGGGGGTCATTTATCATTTTTTTGTACAAAATTGTAGAAGTTGTTTTTAAGTTTAAAGAGGACCTATGAAAAAGGCACTAGGAGCTGCTTAACTAAAGCTAGCCCATTTAGCTGCTAAGCGCTAGCTTTATCTGGACCCCTCTGATAAAGCTAGCAGACCTGCACGAGTCCATAGAATTGCCGGATCATTCTCAAACCGGTCCATCTAATTCCATGAGGGGGCGGGACTAGGATGGGCGATCACCGCCGCCTATGGGGGGGGTGACAGTCCCGGGACGAAGCCCTGTTACTTTCGTCGGCATTATCTGCTAGCTTCATCTGAGGCTTCCGATAAAACAAGCAGTTTATCACTGATAAAAACGGACTAGCGCTGGGAGCTGCTTACTGTAGTTCCTTTTAGTGCCTTTTAAGGTTTGCCCTATTTATCTTAGCAGACTGGGTTCTATTTGAATTTGTGATGTTTGGTGGGATGCAAATTTGACTGAATTAAACCAAACTCTTGCTAGCAAATCTTATTCGTTATCTATGGAGGGGGTTTTCACTGAAGGAGCGAAAAAGGGTGGGCAAAAAAGTGCAAATCGCAATTTTGTGATCAGAGGACTTTTACCTTTTATTTAAAAAATGTGCAAATTGTGCCAATAAAACCTAAAATGAGATTGAACAACTTAATATAACAAAAAACCCTTATGATAAATTAACACCAAAAAAACACTGGAAAAGAAAAAGAAACAACAACAAAGAGACTGCATGACCCCACATGACTGCATGACGGATTGTAAACCAAGCATACTGTTGTGTGCCCCCTCTGGTAGGTTATGCTCTTTTTTATCTTCTTCATCCTGGTTTTTTATGAAAAAAAAAGGCTTTAAAAATCAAGCAAATGAGCCGTAGGGACTTCAGGCTCTATTAACACCTATGGATCCTGATTTCTCCTTCATTTTCACATTTTTTCTAGCAGATGAGACTTCAATAATGTACCGTTATACGTCGTGTATAGCCGAGATTTTCAGCAACACAAAATGTGCTGAAAAAAACCTCGCCATGCGGCTATACACAGTCAATGATAAAATAAATACATTAAACTCGACCTCCGGTGTCCCCGATGTTCTCCGCGGCTCCGGCGCTTCCTTCCCCATCGCGCTCCCCGGCGGCTTCTTCACTCTTCACTGGCCGGGCGATCGCGCTGGCCCGTCGCCCACTGTGATGTGACGCTGGCAGCCGCGGATGACGTCATCAGCTCGAACACGGGGAGACCGCCGCGACAGTGCGGGCAATCACAGTGTGCGACGGCCAGTGCGATCTCCGGCCAGAAGAAGAGTGGAATAAGCTTCGGAGCCGCGGCTGTGCATGTATATATTATTTGGAGGATGTGCATGTATATATTATATGGAGGCTGTGCATGTATATATTATATGGAGGCTGGGCATGTATATATTATTTGGAGGCTGGGCATGTATATATTATTTGGAGGCTGTACATGTATATATTATTTGGAGGCTGTGCATGTATATTGTGGAGGATTTGGCCCAGTAGCGACCGTGGTAGCGGGGTGCTGTGATGCAGTTCACGACAGTGACACCAAAGTACAGTCCAAACAGGTCTAGTCTGTGTTTATTTCAGCAGGAAAAACAAAACAGCCTTTACATCCAGGCATCAAAACAAAATAATATCCTACCCGTCAGGGTGCTAACTAAACAATGGTTCTCTGACTCACCACTAACAAAAAAACACTTTTGCTGCTCCAGGCACAGAGGTCAGGGCTGTGTGCTCTCCAGCCTCCTTCCAGAGAGACAGAACAACTTCAGCTCTGCTGAGCGGCCTTATGAGGCTAATTGGGCTGTTCCCACCACCTGTGTCCAAGGTGCTGGACACCCAACCTCAGCACTAAGGCCTTGCATAATAGCAAAACCTAGGGGAAACATACCGCCCATCCACAGTTAACCCCTTCAGTGTCTCACAATATATAATTTGGAGGCTCTGCATGTATATATAATTTGGAGGCTGCTCATGTCTATGTAATTTGGAGGCTGCTCATGTCTATATTATTTGGAGGCTGGGCATGTATATATTATTTGGAGGCTGTGCATGTATATATAATTTGGAGGCTCTGCATGTATATATAATTTGGAAGCTGCTCATGTCTATATAATTTGGAGGCTGCTCATGTCTATATTATTTGGCGGCTGGGCATGTATATATTATTTGGAGGATGTGCATGTATATATTATTTGGTGGCTGTGCATGTATATATTATTTGGACATAAAAAGTGAAGTTTCTGATCCAAAATTGTCACAAACCATGGTGTGAATCTGGCCAACGCGTTTCAAATGGACTAGCCGTTCTTAGTCATGGCTAAAGTAGACATCCATGTTACAAACATTTATACAAAAGCTTAAAATTAGACACTCCCATTTGTGACGTAATTGGGGAAAGGATTTCCGGAATCTCCCGTGGAGAGGGGAAAACACCGGAGATCGTCACCATGGTTGACAAACATTCTTGTAATATCCATCTCTACTTCTAAATGTGCGTCATTCAATAATTAACAAACATGGATTAATAAAAACACACAATTCAGAAATATATCATGTAAAAATTCAATTTACAAATATCGGCATTAATACATGTCAACATAATTCATAAAGAACGCAGTGAACATACTGGAAATGAATTACTCCTCATAGCAGGATGAGTGCCGCGTTTTTTCTCCCTATTGGGGAATCGGGGAAGGGAAGGCTGGTGTATAAGTAAGGATGAAAAGAGATCAAAGTCCTTTGATATGCCTTCTTCTTGTTCTCGCGATAAATAGTAGGAAAATCCATACAGTCGCAGGGGACAGGGGCGACCTCCCCGATTATTATTATTATATTATTTGGAGGCTGGGCATGTATATATTATTTGGAGGTGAAGCATGTATATATTATTTGGAGGCGAAGCATGTATATATATTATTTGGAGGCGATGCATGTATATATTATTTGGAGGCTGCGCATGTATATATCATTTGGAGGATGTGCATGTATATATTATTTGGAGGCTGTGCATGTATATATTATTTGGAGGCTGGGCATGTATATATTATTTGGAGGCGACGCATGTATATATTATTTGGAGGCTGTGCATGTATATATTATTTGGAGGCTGCTCATGTATATATCATTTGTAGACTGTGCATGTATATATCATTTGGCGGCTGCTTGTGTATATATTATTTGGAGGCTGGGCATGTATATATTATTTGGAGGCGACGCATGTATATATTATTTGGAGGCTGTGCATGTATATATTATTTGGAGGCTGCTCATGTATATATCATTGTAGACTGGGCAGGTATATATCATTTGCGGATGATTGTGTACTATAGTATTTGGGAAGGATGTGCAGTATATATCATTTTGGAGCGGCTTGTGTATATTAAATTATTGCGAGGATGTGCATGTATTATATATCATTTGGAGGATGTGAAGTATAGATTAGGAGTCTGTGATATAATATTATGTGGAGGCTGTACATGTTTATCATCATTTGAGGACTGTCATGTTTATATTATTTGGAGGGGAGTATGTATATATTATTGGAGGCTGGGTAGGTATATATTATTGGAGAATGTGCATGTTATATATATTGGAGGCTGCTCATGTATATATTATTTGGAGGGCTGGGGCATGTATATATAATTGTTAGAATGTGCCTGTATATATATTTGGGCGGCTGCTGTGTTGTCTATATTATTGGAGGCGATGCATGTATATACATTTAAAGATTGTGCATGTATATATATTGGAAGCTGTACATGTATATCGTATATGGAGGCTGGATTGTATATATTAGTTGGAGTCTGTGCATATATATATTATTGATCGGCTAGTGCATATATATTTATTGGAGGCTTGTATGTATTATCATTGGAGGCTGCTCATGTGTATATGATTGGATGGCTTGCTCACTGTATATATTTTATTGGCTGGTCCCGCCCTGTCGTGTGTATATATTATTTGAGGCGATTATGAATTGTATATTATCATTGGGAATTCACATTACCAAAATATGCCATTCAAGGTTTTTTTTCCCATCATATTGACCCTCCTTTGAGCACTACAGTGGCCATCATCAATGGTTATCACACTGTTGGACGATGCTTCATGCCCCAGATTTTCAGTAATGGATTCATGACTGTTAATTGGAGATTTAAGAAAATTGTGTCACGTTAATGGGCCTTAAGTATATATGTGTTGACAAAAGTTAGATTTTGTGCTAATGGTTCTTGTGGGAAATGTGTATTGCTCTAATGAGACCACTTTGTCTCTCTGAATTATCAGCGTGATACTAAGAACCACGCCTAACAGCTCAATCTTGTGGGCTGAGACTTTAATACCCTAAATCCCCTAAGCCTGAAAAAGACATTAGTATTATTCACCTGGGCAAGCCGGCCATTGTTGTGTGTTGCTAATGTTGGGTTGTAATTGTAAACATATAAACAAATTATTTTGTGAAATCCACTCAAGGTGACCAGATATGGGTTCTAAAAATTGGTCAAAGGGGATAATTTGGATATATTTCCCTCAACTTATTGGACAAAAGTCTGTGGCACTTTGTGTAAATTTTTTTGGACATAATTTTTGTAAAATGGCAACCAACCATATCCTAATGAAGACTTGGATTAGGTTAAATGCGAAGTTTGAACCCATTTGTAATGTGTTGTTACTACATAGGTTGGCGGAGGGGCCCCTGATCATTGCTCTTGATTGCTTCTATAATAATAACTGCCCTTTGCAAAGATGATGTGTGGAATCAGGAATGATGAGGGTATGAATCCAATCTCTACAACCCTATGGCTACACCTATGATGAAATCCAAATACAGGACTTAAGATAATAAGAATAATACATTTTTATGTCTATAACACCATCATATTCCGCAGCGTTTTCGAGATCATATACAAACACAGTGGGGGTCATTTATCATTTTTGGTACAAAAATTGTAGGAAGTGTTTTTACGTTAAAGAGGACCTATGAAAAAGGCACTAGGAGCTGCTTACTAAGCTAGCCCATTTTTAGCAGTGATAAGCTGCTAGCTTTATCGGGACCCTCTGATAAAGCTAGCAGACACTGCCACGAAGTCCAGTAGGAATGCCGGATCATTCTCAAACCGGTCCAGCGTATTCATGAGGGGGCGGGACTAGGAGGCGATCACCGCCGGCCTATGGAGGGGGAGGGACAGTCCGGGGACGAAGCCTGTACTTCGCGGCAGTATCTGCTAGCTTCATCTGAGGCTTCCGATAAAACAAGCAGTTTATCACTGATAAAAACGGGGGTACTAGGCTGGGAGATGTTACGTAGTTCCCTTTAGTGCCTTTTAAGGTGGTGCACTATTTACTTGCAGGACAAATGTGCTTATTTAATTTGTGATTTTTGGGGGAGCAAATTGACTGAATTGAACCAAAAAACATCAGCAAAAATCTTAGCGGTGTAGCAAGATTTTTGGCACGAGAAGGAGGCAGAAAAGGTATTGCAAAAAAGGCAATCGCAATTTGTGATCAGAGGAATTTTTACCTTTTATTTACAAATGTGCAAATTGTGCCAATAAAACCTAAAATGAGATTGAACAACTTAATATAACAAAAAACCCTTATGATAAATTAACACCAAAAAAACACTGGAAAAGAAAAAGAAACAACAACAAAGAGACTGCATGACCCCACATGACTGCATGACGGATTGTAAACCAAGCATAATGTGTGTGTGCCCCTCGGTGGTAGGTATGGATCTTTTTTATCTTCTTCATCCTGTTTTTATGAAAAAAAAAGGGGGGCCTTTAAAAAATCAAGCAAATGAGCCGTAGGGACTTCAGGCTCTATTAACACCTATGGATCCTGATTTCTCATTACATTTTCACATTTTTCTAGCAGATGATACTTCAAAATAATGTACCGTATATACTCGTGTATAAGCCGAGATTTCAGCACAAAAAAATGTGCTGAAAACATCGCCTCGGCTTATACCGAGTCAGTGATAAAAATAAATACATAATACTCACCCTCCGGTGTCAAGATGTCCTCGCGGCTCCCGGCGGCTTCCGATCCATCGCGGCTCACGGCGGCTTCTTCACTCTTACGGCCGGGAGATTAGGATGGCCGTCGCACACTGTGATGTGACGCTGTCGCCGCGGATGAAGTAATAAGCGGCGACAGTGCGGGCCATCACAGGTCGACGGCCAGTGCGATACCCGGCCAGCGAAGAGGAAAAGAAGCCGTCGGGAGGCCGCAGATGGGGATCGGAAGCCGCGAACGAACATCGTGACAACGGGAGGGTGAGTATGAAGTTTATTGCTTTATCTGTAATACTGATGGGCGGCAGGATGTGTTGTATACTACTGATGGGGCAGGTGTATACTCTGATGGGGGAGGCTATACAACTGAGGAGCAGCTGTATACTACTGATGGGGGCAGGCTTTGTATACTACTGATGGGGGGCAAGGGCTGTTATATACTGAGGGGCAGCTGTTATACTCTTATGGGGCAGGCTGTTATTACTACTGATGAGGCAGGCTGTTATTACTGAATGATGGGGGCAGGCTGATACTACTGATGGGGGAGGCTGAACTACTGATGGGGGAGGCTGTATACTACTGAGGGGGGCAGGCTTGTATTACTACTGATGAGGCAGGCGTATACTAATGATGGGTTTATAGGGGAAGGCTTGTATAATAGTGGGGGCGGGGCGGAGTTACTACTGATGGGGGCAGGATGTATACTATGATGAGGCAGGAGGTATACTACTGATGGGGGCAGGACGTATACTACTGATGGGGGCAGGCTGTGATACTACGATGGGGGCAGGCTGTATACTACTGATGAGGCAGGCTGTATACTACTGATGGGGGGCCAGGATGTTGATACTACTGATGGGGCACAGGCTGGTATACTACTTGATGGGGGAAGGCTGTATACTACGGGGGGCAGGAGGCTGTTACACGGGGCAAGCGGTATGCTGACTGGGGGCAGGACTGTATACGTGCAGGGGACACAAGATGTATACTACTGGGGGGCAAGCTGTATACTACTGGGGGCGGCTGTGTATAATACATGGGGCTGTTGGCTGTATACTCATGGGGGTGGCTGTTGTATACACACCTAGGCTTATACTCGAGTCATAGGTTTTCCCAGTTTTCGGTGTAAATTATGGGGTCTCGGCTTATACAGGGTCGGATACTCGAGTATATACGGTATATTAACAAGTCAGTAGCCTCCAATTTTCCTAATATGTAATTTTGATAGTTCTTGTATAGTTTTATGCGCTTTGGAGCTCCGCTGACCTCAAGATTTAGTAACTGTTATAGATCCTGTAATAAATCTCTCAGCAGTGTCTGATTTAAAAAAAAAAAATAATACAATGTAAAGAATCACAGCAGCACATACACTAGGGGAAAAGTGGAGCAACCTTGGAATTATATTTTTTTTTTTGCAATTATTTCACATTTGAAAGTTTTTGTTGCCACTTTTTTTTACACCTAAAGGTTATTAATAAAAAAAAAACCATGACACCAGGTAATTGACCCAACAGCGCCCCCTGCACCACCACTTCATTTGGGCTCAAAAAGTTGTTAAAAACAGTTTTTTTAACCAAGTTGGTCAGACTGCCTACATTGATTCTTAATGCTCTTGATGATGTATTTTTCAGAGTATTTTTATTAGGCATCTGGGTCCACTCTTGATACAAAACTACTAAACAGCTATTGAACAATCAGGGTTATAACTTACAACCCACATCTGGTCATTTCCACATCCTAAACTCTTCACATCGGGAGTCATGGGAAGAAACATGTATCTCTTAGATGCAACTCAATTGAAATTGCCTTAAAGAAAATATTTATATCGTTAAACAGATTGATGATAATATATCGGTAACCGACACTTTTATAACACCCTAAATATTGTACAGTGTTGCACAGTGACCGCAATCAATGTTAATAAAAAGTCTGTTAAAATATGCACCATAAAAACTGTTAGAGTGCCACATGGTCGACCTGCCTTAGTATATAGGGTAATAGGGGGGTCATTTATCTTTATTTTTCTTCCTGTCTTTACTGTATTTTTTAAACAACTCTTTTTGGCGGCAATTGCAATTTTTGCCCTTTTCAGGGACATTTTGAAAGTCCTGACAAGACATTATGAGTTTTTCATCAATATAAGACCACATTTATCTTCTATTCCAGATGTGCTAAATGTTGAAAATGACATTTATCATTTCAAATGATCTTAAAATCGGGTTGCAAAAAAAAATCAGACAAATCGTTAAGGAAACTTAAGCAAATGAAAAAGATGAATGAGACATTTGTGCGACATTGTTGAGACATTTGTGAAACAAAATGTTCGATGAGAGATCTGACAAAAAACAAGGAAAAAGTGAGATTGATAAATAAGTAGCAGACGGAAAAAAAAGACAGGCAAAAAACTTCCAAAACAAACAGAGATAAGATAAATGACCCCCATAGTCTTCATAGTTAATAAACAGTAAAGTCAGGCTCAGGGGTATAGGGACACTGGTGACGTGGATGGGCTACAGAGGGCATGGGTCAGCCCACGACCCGCGATATGGAGATCGGGGGAGCACACGTGACAGTAGGAAAATCTCATAAACTCGTTAGGATTGTCAGATCCCAAAATATTCCAATCAATCAAATATAAAAACAATTATTATCCGAAAATCGCCCCCAGATGTCCAATACACAATTTCCACGAGTCTAGCAATCATAAAATTTTTTTTATAATAATTAATCAACATATTGTACACAGGTGTCATCAAATGGTTCAATGCAAACTGCATCCCATCCGCAAAACTGAACCTTACACAGCTCAACCGTGAAGTATAAAGTAGTCAATGGGTGTCAGAATCATGGCATTGCAATGGGACAATTATACCATAGACTATATACCGTGGTGGCCAATCTATGGCACGGGTTTGCCAGAGGTAGCACTCACTGCTTCTCTATGGGCATCAGGCCGGCAATCAAGCCACACGCAGAGTTACAGACAAGACTTAAGGCCTTTGCAGTCCAAGCAGCCAGAGGACCCTAAAAGAAGCTATACAATGATAACCCAAAAAAGTTTATACGTCTTGGTGACCTCAGGTGCCTAAACATTTTAAAATGTGACAACGCAGTAAACAGGTTACTGTTTAAATTGTCGCATCGGCACTTTGCGAAAAATATGTGTGGGGTTTGGATTTGTAGATTTGGGCACTTTGGCGTCTAAAAAAGGTTTGCCATCAGTGCCCTATAAAGCCACATGACATGTACATTACTACATATATATATGCCCAGCTTTACCGTATGTATGTATTCAGTAAGTCTCTGCATGGGGCATGTTGTTTTGAAAAATGAAAAATCCATTGTTGGTCTATTACTAAGAGTAATTATACACGATGGGAGCTCTTAGCCAGAACAATGCAAATCATCTCAGCTCTTGTAGGCTGAGGGGCTATGCTGTGTGTGGGCCACTTCAACAAATTAGCATCTCCAGGTACTAGGTGAGGGCAAGAAACCTCTATATTTATAGCAATGGCTCCTGCTGGGAAGGTTACTAAGCCATCCGCTGCTATCCTGTATAATTGAATAGATGTATAGGTGCATTCACAATTCCACTGGCCAGAGCCACAGGGTAAGTAAATTATTACTTTTGTTAGAACCCTACGGTTAGTAGATGTGGCTCTCGGTTTCTGGCCTTCAGTATCACACCTTATCACAATTTAACCAGATATTTGAATTTGAACAATGTTGTAATATATTTGATACCAAGGGGGATTCTTTGGGTGTGATTCATAGGTAGAGGACAGAAAAGGGTCTAATCCCAATCGCCAACCCAACGATACGTACGTTACAATGATAGCAGATAATGCTTAAAAACACAGCTCAATGGTGGGATTTCTCGCAAGTGATCTGAGAGCAGAACTTTTTCTAGTGACTAATGGAAACACAATCAGAGCTAGCTTTCATTTTCCCACAGCGGTTTATATAATTAAAGATGAGCTCTGATTGGTTTTTCATGGACCAGTAGAACAGGTTTTCCCTCAGACACTCTGATAAATCTTTCCCATGATAAGTTTGTGGACAAAACAAAACAGTAATTGTCGGAGCTTCCCTGCTTCCGATGGTTCCAGGGCAGATTTAGGGAATGTGATGTTCAAAATAGTTGTGTTCATTCAGAAAATCAAATGTATAGTTGTTGGTTCTTTATGGGACTGTTTATAGGGGCCATAAGGACGCCTTCTTAAAGGCGTCCTGTCACAATTCACTTTATACCAACAAAACAGATCATAATCAAGGCCCAAGATAAAATAAGATAAACTTTAATAAAGTTATACCATCCTGCAGGATAAATAAGGCAAAGTGAATGTGATATATCCTGAAAAAAAGAGAATTGCTGAGACTGCAAATATCCTTCCCAGTGCATCAGTTAGATGCTGTGCCTACAATCTAAGATAAATGATGGTCTGGAAGATTTGGTCAAACATATAAGTAATTAGGGCGCGACCCACCCTCTTTCCCGACCTCCATTCCTTCTTGCAACCTCCCCACCATCGTGGCTCCCCCTTCCTCCACCTCCACGTTTACCTGATCCCCCTCATAAGTGCTAGAGGTAAATGAAGAAATCAAATGCATCAGGAAGGATTATGCATGGAAGCCGGGTAGCAAGATGTCTCTTAAACACTCTCACATGTGACCCTTTCATGGAACTTTGTGGGATTTTTTTTTGCTCTAAAATATAGCGGATTGAGTACACAAAGATTTATGATCAAAATTATTTTGCAGAGTCTTCACAACCTAAGCTGGAGTCAAGGCATGTGTGCTGCACCGTACCGCTCCCGTAGGTAAATGGCACCAATTGCCGTCTATGGAGGACTCCCGAGCAATCATGAGTGATATACAGTGGGAAAAAAAAGTATTGAGAAACACAAAAAAGTAGATGAGAGACAACTATGACAGACAAAATGAGATTTCAATACCTGTGGTTATAGTTCCTTGGCATGACAGATGGGGTCAAACGTTTTTTGTAAGTCGGTTGGTTGCACATTGTTGCTCGTAGTTGGCCCATTCCTACATGCGATCTCCTTAGAGCAGTGATGTTTTTAGGTTGTTGCTGGCAAAGGACTTTCAACTCCTCCAAAGGTTTTCTATGGGGTGATGAGAATCTGGAGACGGAGGGACTCCGGGACTTGAAATGCTTCTTATGAAGCCACTACTTTGATGGCCTGGTGTGTATTGTGATGTTGTGATCAATGTCACGCTGAACGACCCAGTAAGTTTAACTGCCCTTGCTGATGGAAGGAGGTTATGCACTCAAATTCACAACTTACATGGCACATTCCATTCTTTAATGTAACATGATCAGTGTCCTAGTCCCTTTGCAGAAAAAAGCCGCTCGGCATTCACCTCTCCTCAAAAACACGACTAGTTGTCTTACTGCCAAACGGTCTAGAAAACTGTGGTTCATATGGACCTATGACAGTGGCCCAATACTCTTCTGGGTGAAGGGGGAGAACCGCTGGTAATAGGGATCTGAGTCCCTGGCGTCGTAGTGATGGTAGCCTTTATTACATCGGTCCCATCGTTCTGCGGTCATTATAGGTCCTCCCATGTTTGTGGCTTGGAAGTTTAGCTCAAAGTTCTTGTGATAATTTTGGCCACAGGGGGTTGACATCTTGCATGGAAGAGCCCCTGAAAGACGGGAGATTTCAGTGGTTTGTATGTTTCCATTTTCTAATGATTGACTTCCCAGGGTGCCGATTCTAGCCATTTGGCTGCCTAGAAGCTGACATTCCACCCCCCCCCCCCCCACAAAAAAATCCTACCCCTGATCCATCTATATTTAAGCCAATGGATATGCAGACAAAGCTTCTACAACCTGATCAAAAATTAAGGACACGGCGTTAGTGGTATCTAGTTACTTACACTTTGAATTTTCTGCGCAGATGTGTTTAGCTCCTGGGGGGGACAGCACATTTCCACACTGCGGCCATAAATTACCACAGTCACACGTACAGCATAATGGCATTTGGATAACAATGCCTCTAAAATATATATACCCCTCACAACACAAGTGAAAACTCACACTGTCCTCAAATTATAGAAACATTATACTGTGTGTGGAACTCCTATGTTAATTATTAATATATACTAGATTGAACCCTGAATAAACTATATATTATAATAAATATATCATATATATTCTAAATTCATTATCTACATATAGTGCACCACAGTTATTATATATACTGGACCCCCTAAACTAATTACTGATTGCACTCCCTAAGTAATTATTACATAAATCATGAAACCTAGGAAAATTTCCAAAACTCATAACCAAAGACCCCTTCAACATGTTCCTATTAAAACAGACTCTATATGATGCAATTTTCTCCCTCTGTATGGCAATTATTGTTATAACTTTACTATACAGGTGGTCCCGACTTAAGAACACATGACTTACCGGACTACCACTGTTACAGACGGACCCCTCTGCCCACGTGACCTTCTGGTGCAAGCTCATCGTAATGCTTACTTTAGTCAATCATCAGCTGTAAAGGTGATCTGTAGGTTAGTGATAATTCTGTTCACACAACAGCACAAAATTTGAAACCAAAAAAAATTGGTATGAAGTTACAATAGTAAAATATATTGTTCTGGTTTACATACAAATAAAGTTAAAACAAAGTAACGAACCTATGTTGTACATAACCCGGGGACTGCCTGTTGTTTCTTAAACAGGAAATCCACTGTCTCCCTAAAGGGACTGGTGGCAGATGGTGCACTTCCAGGCCCGCGGGTGATGCGTTACTGCAAATGCTCGTAGTAAAAGCAGGAGGAAACAGCATCATTAACAGGGGAAAAGAGTTAAAAAAAAGTGTAAAGAAGCCGGGGGTGAGGCGCTCAGGCTGTCTTTTATATTAGTCGTGAATACACACTGCTAGTACCAACGGCTCCACCAAGGAGTAGAGAGGAAGCTCACGCTCGCTCTCTCCAAGCCCCGGCGGGACCAGCAGTGAGGGGTGTGAATAAATCAAAAACACGCCGCCCCTCTGTCCATAGGACACCTGTATCAGGTCTCTGCCACGTCCTGTCACCTCTACCTGTTGGAGGCAGGCTCACAAGGATCCCATCCAGCCGTATCTAGTTATTTCATACATTAATCATTTGTAAAATCTCATATTTCTTTATCATGTAAATTGAGGCGGCGGTCACATGGTCAGAGGCATGAGAGTGATGTAACCAATGTTCCCCCTCCCCTCTCCTCCCCTGCTCAGTCTGTGGTTAATGATAGTAAAGCTATGGTGTGGTGCTGCACTGCTGACATGATGCATCCTCCTAATATACAGGGGGAGAGACACAGACATCAGCACACATGAATCTGACATGTTGCTAACATGGCTGCATGGAGTGCTTTGTATCTCTCCTATACACCCACAACCCCCTAGGCTGCAGGGGGACGATGGCCACCAGCACCAGGGGAAGCACATCTTTATACAGCCTCACATCATTATACAAGGAGTCAGTTCAAAGACTGGGGGGTGGCTGTACCTCCCACTCATGAATAGCGTGGACAGCTTGCATATGCTAATGCTTATTGGACATTTCACAGGTCATTGCATACCAGCTTTAGGACCTCATTGCTTAGGGTTTACATGCATGTAGAGGGACAATTGGAAGGGATAGAGGCAATGCTTCTCTAAAGTAGTTTATAAAATCTATTAGTTAGGGGGGATATTTTGCATGACGGGTTGGTTTCTTTCGGATGTTGTTCCTATCTTACTCCGAAAAGGTCCAGGAACGACATCACCCAGCGAGTCTGTAATTGCCACTATCTTCCATCAGTCAAACTCATAGTAGATGCCCTTAAATGCCAATAGTGCTTTCTGAAAGAACCTACATGGCAATGTCCTGCTAAATGCAAAGGGCAGTCATTGGTATTAACAGAAGGAGTCCATCAGGCCTAGTTCATCCTTAGGTTTAGGATTTTGCTATCTGTTGTTTGGAAGAGGATAATTGAAACCAATGTGATTGTAAACTGCCAGCCCTTTTGCAAAATGGGCTCATTTACTAAAGGGCCCGAATCGCTTATTTGTCAATAGGCGTTTCCCCAAAAGACGTTTTGCGCCGAATTGCCCCAGGTTTTGGCGTATTGGGGCATGGCCATCAAATAACCGCCGATTCGGAAAAAACAAAAAAAAAACGCAGAATTAAAAAAAAAAAGTGTTCACGCTTGACACGCATACCTGCCACCAGGAACGGATGGTGAACTCCGACGGACTTCAGGCAGCAGCAACACCTGGTGGACAAGGGTCCTACCTTAGTGAATTTCCGGGAAGACACCAAATCCTCGACGGAGAAAGCGCAGGGATATGACAAGGACCGGGTAAAGTAAAATTGCTCATTGTGTTTACTGCAAATTTAGCAAACTACAGATAGAAAACATATTGTAGCCAGGGTCGGTGTTTTAGGGGGACGGCAAACTGGGCACTTGTCCAGGGCTCCCTGTTACTAAAGGGCCACCGCTCTGCATGTGATTTGTGGGAAGTGGATTATGCTCCTTAGTGCCCCTTGGTTGAGATGCCCAGGTGAAAGAGGATTGATCATCTATCTCTAATATCATCGATCTATTGTTATATATCTATCATCTATCTGTTAGTATCTATATATATGTTGTCTATATTTAGATTTTTGTCTGTTATTATCTATATCTCTTCTACTCTACTTATCTATCTATCTATCCCTCTATCAATCGATCTGTATCTATCATATATCTATCCTCATATCTTATATCTAGCTATCAATCTATATATAAATCTACATTATCTTTTTCTGCCATATTTATATCTTCACTATGATAAAAATCTATATAATCTTTCATATTTATCTCTCTATCATCATTCCCTCCATCATCTGTCTATTCCTTCAAAATTCTCCTACAGTCCCATAGTAAGATAGATATCCCTTAACTACTACTGTGCTGATAACTACAAAGTGTTATTAGTGTGCAGAGCTAAAGGAGGCTCTTACTGACTGTGACCATCATAAAATACCGTATATACTCTAGTATAAGCTTCTGACCCAAAGTATAAGCGAGGCCCTTAATGTTCCACAAAAACCTGGTAAAACCTATATTTTTAACTCAGGTATAAGCGAATTGGGTTTACAGCACATTTTGTGCTGAAAAACTAGGCTTCTACTCGGTATATATGGTAGTTTATTTTGGGGCCCCTTTTGTTTTTCCCATGGCCCCACCTTTGTCTAAAAACCGGCCCTGCTGTTTGTTAGTTATAGGTCATTGGAACACTCTTCTTATTACACAGTAGATTCACCAAGAGCTTCAGACCTACCAGTCTGCCGCCAGTAATCCCCCAAGATCAAGTAGCGTAGGATTTTTTAAAGCCGAAGACTCCAGGTAATGAAGGTGATAACAACTTGAGACCTAAGCTGTTTGTATCCTTCATTTATCCAGTTAATCATATGTAGACATGACATCCTAAAGTATATAATAAACTTGCCACTTTAACATATTATTTGATATCCATTCCTTATTGGGTTGCCATTATTTACTAAAGACCCAGCCGCCACTTTCCTGTAAAAGACTGAAAATATGGAATATGCGCTGTATCCAGCCCTCTGTACTCTGATTACCCCATAATTACTGGATCGCCACTATTGTTGGATTTTCCGACGCTTCGGATTGCGACGCTTTGGGACTGGTACTTAACTGGGGGGATGTGTTGCACACGATCAGATTTTGGCGCAGCTGCGACACGGACTTTCATGCAAACAGAAATTGAGGGGCGGGGGCCTTTCGGACGATTCGACTTGATTCACACTGGGGCAGGTTTTTTACTTTCAAATTGTGTCGAAAGATCAGCACTTACATGCACCAGGAAAAAAGAGAAGGTGAACTCCGTCGGATCTGCAGCGTGTGAAAGCGACACTGCAGGATATTGCGGCACAGTGCAGTTCCGGGTGGACAATTGCCACTTTTGGGGAATGCGTCAAGACAGGTAAGTAAATGTGGCCCCTGTGTCCGATTACCTTACAAGTTACATACCAGTTAGGAAGGTAGGAAGAGTTGTGCCATACTCGTTTCCATTTACAATGATGATGGATGAAGCAGATCCCGAAAGAATTCAGAGAGACTGGACCAATTTTTAAAAAAATCTAAATCCGCAATACACTTTTACACAACTTAACAACGAGGTATATGATGTGTGTTCATGATGCTGTTGGTTCACTAATGTTCGCTATAAAACGTCTGAGACCTTCAAGCACCGGCTGCTGTTATATGAGAATAAATGTACATACAGATGTATTAATATAGTTATTTACTTATTGGCATGGGTTTTTTATTTTAGGGTCAGAGGGTGATTACATGTACATGTCACACTTTTATTTTTTTTAATTTGCAAAAATAATTGCTCGTCACCTCAGGAAAAAGAACCCAAATAAAAGGGGGCCCCTATGGTGCTGAATTACTGGAATTTTCTAGTAATGCAATTATGATCTGGCCAACACACTTGCGATAAGTCCCTGATAAATGTGACCCAACAAACTCAAATCTATAAAAAGGGATTGCTCACCTTTCAACATTTAAAAACATATGAGAAGTAGATCTTCCTGATGAGGATCATTACCATCACATAAAACTAAGAAAAGAACCCAAAACAGATCCCGGGATCATGTTGTATTATCCATTCCAATTTATTATCACAGGTTTGTTTTGTTTTGCCCATTTTTTTGTTACAAATTAGGGAATTGGCTTTCCATAGAGACAAATGGACCCAACAACAATCACTGATAGTAAAATGGGGATTATTGATAGTTGATGGTGTTCCTCCTTAATTGAAACTAACTACCAGAGATGGGCTATTGTATTTCCGACCCTCAAGTCAGGTTATTTGTCATCTGCCTCGATGAGGGACAACATTAGCCACATTTGGCAGTGGCCAGTAATAGTGAAATACTCTGAAAGCAGATTTTCCCCCCCGACTGGATTAGTTAGATCCTTCACCATGAAAAAGTTTTTTTTGTTCTCCAGCATTAAGGTGAACAATGGAGAGGGAATTACCTGAAATTAGTGAATCAGGGACAGTGGATCCTCACACAGTAGACAGAGAAGTTATTGTATCTTCAGATTCGACAAAAAGTTGGAACTGAATGCGTTTGTCAATACTTTTAATCAACACAGTTGATCACTTTCTGTTAGTACGTGAGATTATCCTGTTCCCATCCTTACTCAGACATAGAACTATAGATGGATAAATCATTATATACGGATTTAAAGAAAAAAATGTTAGTTAAAGCAGTAACACAATGTGTGTGTATGATGGGGCAATCTGGTAGGATTTGTTACAGGTAAAAGATAACAAACCTTATGAGTGGTACAAATTGTAAGTAATTAGCTTTGTCACAATTAGCCACGGGGCAATCTTTGGGAAAAATTAAAATACAGTACAGGTACAGTGAAGCATGATATGATTCTGCTTTGAATATTGTACTAGATTCACATAGATTGAGATATGTAATTCACATTTTACAATGACAGCGGGTATCCACTGCTGGGCCATCGGTAAATGGGGCTATACTCTTATACTGTTTGGCAATGGCGAGAGCTCCACCATCATCCTCGTGTTTCAAACACTAAAGGAGGCAACGGCGTGCAAGGGAATCGAGGATATCTTTATTTTACAGTCCATGAAGAGGTGGTGAGAGGATCTCGCCATTTGACAAACAGTTATAAGGAGTAGAGCACTAATGTATATCTTTGGACTCTGTGGACGTTTGTGGCGTATACGGGAGTATGCCGATTAGTTGTCCTACCAATTTGTATGTTACATTTTCCATCTTTACGGTATTTTATTATTTATTTTGTGTACCATCTCAATAGGGGACCAATAACATAACAAGTGTTTTTTTTTAACTTCAGAAAAGAACACCAATGTCTGTCTATTTCTCAGTCAAAACGTGGTCTCCCTGCAGCAGAAAAGATTCTTACCAATTATGGATTGGAACGATAGCTCTTTATTTAGTGGGCTATGGAAGTCAATCAAAAATAGAAACATAGAATCACATGGATCAAGCTTCGATTCGTCCCACTCTTGAACTTAAAAGGATGTCCAGCCCACATCAAAGGTTCTCCTATCCAGAGGATCAGGAGCTGACTTTTGCCACTTCACATAAACATTCATGGGACAGAAATCCGGCAGCACAGATTTGTGGCCATAGACGCCTAAGCCGCCAGGCAATGGTTGTGGTGACTCACATAACTCTATCTATTCAGTATTGTCTATTTTCGGAGGAGGGCGTGCTGAGCCGAACTATACATCCTCTCCCAAGCGAGAAGCTAGGGCTATAGCCAGAGCGAAGCATAGTTTGTGTGAAAGAGAAGTTTCAAGTGCTGGGGCCCCCATTTTGATAACAAAAAAAAAAAAATGGGAATGTTGTGGGCCAAATGAATGGAAAAGTTGGAGTGTGAGTCGGACATGTGCGATCTACTCAATTCTACTCTTGGCAAAATGAAAGGAAGTAGCTGAGTACTGTACTGGATATCACCCCATCAGTGTCATAGCAATGAACTATAAAGCGCAGAAGGCATGTGCAACTAGCCACCTTTATCAATTGGGGCTACAAAAAAAAAAAAAAAAAAAAACGGGGACCGACCATTTTTTATGATCAGTAGTTATCTCAATCTATGAATAAGGAAAAAACTTGAGGTGAAACTTTATGTGGCTGGACAACGCTTTTAAGGGACTGCAAAGATATAGCAAGTTCAGAAGACAGAAGATGCCTCATAAGGCACTAATTTATCATGAGTCTTCGCCAAAAAGGAATGGAGGAGTAAAGTGTAAGGACCAGTAAGGAATTAGCGATTTGTCTTGTAATGGCGTTTCCTGCCTTCCTGTAAAGCGTCAGCCAGATGATAGGTTGTACTAGATACCCCCCTCTACTTCCCCAAGGACAGGAACGCTCAGCTCAGGTGAGCATACATGTGTGATGCTACCTGAAAAAGCCTTCAGGGAAGATTCAGTGAGGCCACCATACACCTTAGATGGTGGATGGTCCACCATATCAGAAGGTTCAGCCAACAGTAGTGGATAAGATGAGCTTTAGAAAAAATTGAAAAACTAAAATCGGATAATCATCTTTTGGAGAATTCATGTTAAAATAATTAATATTCTCAACCAGGAACCTGCTCTTTAAACATTCACCCAAACAAATTAAATTAATAGCAGAGGCACTACTCCATAACCCTAGTCATCACCACTAGTCACTCGGTCAAACTAATCATCATAACAGGAGACACCACATGACTGGTTCTGTCTCAATGCTAAAACCCATTACAAGAAGAAAAACAGGATTTGGGAAAAATTGGAATAAAATTGACAAAAGAGAACACCAACAAGCATGTTTATCTCTGCTCCTCAGCACTGAGTAATGTGACCTGCCGTAATGAAGCATGGATCTTGCCCTGAGGATGTGACAGAACTAATTGGGAGAATGTTCACGAATTGTATTGACCATTCTGAGAACAAATAACAAATAGTGTTAAGGGGCGCAGATCAGGTGAGGAGCGAAGACCATTAGACACACCTCATACGTGGTATAAAGTGTCTGTGTTTGGATTTGTAAAAAGGGGTTTATGATGTTCCTATAGAAAGTTTAATTGTTTCTCTAAAATAAGAATTATTCTTTGTTTTATCAATGTGGACGACACATACATGTCATGTGGAGTATGGGCCTACCTACCTAATGGAGGTATATATCAACATGACGGGATTTTAGGATTTGTACACTAGGACACCTTTATGACAAATTACCATGACATAGAGCATTTGACAAACATACATTGAAATGCTGTTGTGCTACACTGAAGCAAAAATAATATCTGTTTAATCCTGAAATGAGTGGTTTTGCTTGAAAAAAACGATTATAAAATTATGATAATGAGGCTTGGCTCTCCTGTGGCTGTGCCACCATGCTTCTCCTCTTACCCAATAATGCAAGGCGCAAGCCTGGTCCTAGGCGCAGCATTTAAAACCGAGAATACGTCATAACATGTGTTGTCCCTGACAGGCGAAGTAAGTAATCACTTGTGCACAATGCCCCAGATGCTGTTGTAGCACATCAGAGGACTTTCCCAATGTTCTGAATTTTATAATGTTTTTGATCAAAAACATTTGATCAGCGAATTTTAAACAAGATTTCTTTCTGCATCAGTGAATAACTACAGCATTTTAAGGTGTGTTTGGCACACAATACATAAAAATAAATGGTAATTTCCTTTATGGCCTAGCTTAGGAATTAATGAGGGTCAACATCTGAGATTCACCATTTATTGCAGTAGATAGGGGACCAAAGTCTTATAAAAATCTTGTCAAAGCTGCACTTTTTGAGGCACTTGTGTATATGAAAAGGGCCCATAGTGCACTTTCTTTGTAGAGGGCCTCTTCCAAGATAGGCTATTAATTTTTTTGCCTAAAATAGAAAGTTTGTTGAACAATGTGTAACTCTTATAAAACTTGTATTCTTTTTATAGCAGGTTATCTATATGAGACACCAAAAGCATAATTGAGGTTACATAACTTTTAAAGATGGAGTAGTCAATAATAATAATTCCCCAAACTGGTAAATTTGTATATACAGTAGTGTAACTGCATTATATAGGATCCCTAACTCCCCTGTGGAAGATGTTGAGGGAGAGAGAAGGTTGGACATTTTAACATGTCGATCCTCTAGCGCTCTGGGAGATTACTCCATGTCACTGGATCCAGATGTTTTTGTTTCTCTGCCTACAGTGAAAATAAAATGGACTAAACAAAGTGTGGGATGGGACGTGAAGGATGGATATTGCGCTTCCAGGAGATAGAATCTAATGTGTAGTTCCAGCCTTAGTGTCCTGAAAGATTAAACTTGCTAATTTGTCCTTGTAATAAGCACAGTAACAGTATCACCAAAATGAATAGGTTTCAGAAAATATTATTAAAAAAAATATTAAAAAATTTATATTTAAAAAAAAGGCATGGATATTCCAGATTATAATACAAAATATTACATGTTTACATATTCACTCACAATACAGTTATCAGGAAATAAAATAAAACATTGAGCCATTGGTCAGTGCTCAGTGCCAAATTCATATCCCCCCCAAAAAAACTTTAGAATTAATGTAAACCAGAGACATTACACCTTAGTTAGGAGGGTTACATTGATGTTTGCGTAATTTAAACAACAATTTGTAGTGAGATCATTGTTTTGTGGAGTTAGTGATTCTTTTACAATAGGAATTGGACTCCCGGGTAGGCCCATCTCTTCATCTCGGGGCGCGACGGTTGAAACAGATCTGAATTGAAAGAGAGGGGTGAGGATTGTTATCAGTTTCCTCTTTCTATGTAGTTGCTTTCTATGCAAAATATTAGAACTAGACCTTTATTAAAGTTTAGTTTAGTCATATTTTAGATGGATGGTGCAAAACAGGACCAGAGAAGGTGAAGGGCAAACTCAACTATACCTGGTATAATTGCAAGGGAGAAATGAGGGGCATGGAAGATATCTATATGCCAATCCTGTATTCTGCCCAGAGACATCTTGGAATCAAGTCTCTGGCAGTACCAAAAATATGATCAGGAATCCACCTTTCTTTTAACGTCTTGGATTACATTCCAAAAATCACATTCGAAAAAGTGTTTCCTCCAATATAAAATAAATGCAATACAAATAAAACTGTCAAGACAATTGAAACTGATAATGGAGTTGCCGGATTCGTGTCTGAGAACACAGACAAATACAGTAATTTTGTTTTTAAAGTTGCTTAGGTTATTCCTCAATCTTAACTTTTGACTATTCTTCACATATTAACTTTTGAACTATTCAAATCTTAACTTTTTTTATATTCATTGTAATATGCAATGTATCCAAATTTTATGTTAACATGTTTTCTGAAATGTAAATTATCAGATTGTTTGCTAGGAGTAACACAAACAGGAAAACTTGTTCCAGAATCTTAAAATCTAAAAGCCCCCACTTGTCAATATCAATTGTAAAACATTATACAGTAATAGAGTAAGAAATAACTACGGGTAAATATTTAAAGAGATCCACAAGTTTTGTGAAGTGGATAAAGAGATTATTTTTATTATGAACCCAAACTTTGTTATAGAGAACAGTTGAAAAAAAAGACAATAATTTTCTTACCTGGATTCTGTCTTCATCTAAAGACAATTGTTAGCGAGTTCCTTCTCTGACATTATACACGGGTATTGAGTTGACTCGCAAAAAACATTTCAAAATTCAATCTGAAAGTTGTATAAAAAAAATAAATGAATAGTGTGTTTAAAAAGAAAAAAAACTAATTACAAGATAGATATATGATATGAGATAGATAGATATTATAACAGATATTATATATCTATATATATTATATAATATATTATATATATATATACAGAGAGAGAGAGAAGAGAGGAGAGGTGATCTAGAAGATATGAGTAGATGGAGATAGATATGAGATTAGATCGGAGATAGATAGATAGATAGATAGATAGGATGATAGAAATAACTTGACTTCTATGTTGAAGGCAGTTCTGGGGTTCCTTCCCGATACCAGTGAGTCTCTTTTATAAGTCAGCGTTCAGTTGTGTCGGCACTGTTATACTGGGCATCCCCTTCCCTCCTATGGCATGTTTCACTGGGGGCACTTGTAGAGGGATGTTGTCATATCTGCTAATAGGTTTAGTCGCCAGTTGTGTGCCGTAACCTCTGCAATAAAACACAAAAATTTCACAATTAATTATGAGGACATCTAAATGGACATATTCCCGAATTCTTCTCCTAAATCCCAGTATTTGGAAGTGTTGTCTGTCACACACCCATTATGTTAACCAGCACAACTGATGTCAACCTGCATAACAGAGGAAGCATTAGATACAGGGGACATGGCATTAGTCAGATGGTGTGTGATATGGCCATGCCAAAGGCTTATACAATTCTCCAGATACAGTAGGAATCCCTATTAAGGATAGGAAGACGCAATGAATATAGGGGAACCACCCTGCCTGCAGGATAGTATCATCCAGGCTATAGGTTCTAATAAGAGGCCGGGTTTTTTAAGTCTTTTCTTGTTCCAATCCACGAATACTTTCGATGAGAAATGAGCAAGCCGTTAGGTTTGTTCTCTGCGGAGAACAAAGACACTTTTTGGAGCTGCCGACATCCTCGGGTCCTCTATACAAAGATCCAGGCGTCATTGATTTTGGTCTTCATGAAGATCCAAAAACCCAAGAATGTCTGCGGTTGAGGTTGAGTCGTGTGGCCCTCTTATAGCGTGTTAACAAGGGTGGCCGGATTATTACAACCTCACTTAATTAAAATCTTTCATTAGAAAGTCTATGATCTCAATGAAGACTCTCCCACCAAGAGGGCAAGAGGAGTTAATTGTTATTGTTTGGCAAGTAATTAGCACTAATGGGGACACTAGGGGGGGTCACACTTAGAGGGCAGAGTGTTATCTTTACCGCCAGCAGATCTCTACTTTCTCTCGCTGATGAACAGACTTTTTAAATCCTCTTTTATTCAAACCATTAATGTATAAAATTCTTTATTTTTTTCCCTTAAATTTTCAATTTCAGGACACCACCAGTTTCAACTGCAGAGCTTCGTCGGAAAATCGCCAAGTAACACGTAATCTTATTTACGCAGGTTTTTTTTTTTTCAGGGAAATGGAAATAAAATAAATAAAGAAAGCTCTAATGCTATTAGGACTAATTCATGCTGAAAATGCAGCATTATTTCATAGATTACTTTAGTGGTTAATGTGGTGGTGAGGGAGGAAAACAAATGGGTTTTGGCACAAGGAACATACTCCATGCTGGAAAGTGTTGGAAATCAGGTAATGTTTTGAAGGGACCCTGGAGTAACAAAGTGGGGCAGGGTGGACACCCTGTATTTTTAAATAATAATCGGTCGTTTATTTACCAATTTAACACTTTTAATGCAGGTGGATTGGATGCGGGGATGTTTAACCATAGGTTGGGTTACTCCGTTATAGATTTGAATATTAGTGCTTTTGCTCAGTCTTTGTTTGGTTCTGTTTTTGGGTTGTTTTTCTTTTCTGCAGCAATATTGCTAGCAAGCTTAAAATAAAACTGAAAATGTACAAAAAATTTAAGAATTTTCAGTAAATTTCCGATGGATGCCTCACAAAGCCGATTTATTTCCTATGGAGTGTTTTCACATTGGCTGTAATTTTTACTGATCCGTTGTCCGTGTGGAAATGGAAAAAATATGAAAACATGTCCAATTTTGTCATGGATGCCGGATCACAGACTGGCAATAGAAGTCAGGGGTCTGCAAAAAAAAAGGAATAAAACATAGGTTTTTTCACGATGAGGCTGAAAACCGTGGTTTGTGAGGGTTTTCAAAGTGATGGTAAACCTTCAGGTTATTTTTGTGGACCACAACGACAAAAATGGAAGACAGAAAAAACGGAAACACAAGTGTATAACAATCGCCACAGATTTTCACTGACCCGTTATTTCTATGTGTTTTGCCACATGTACTGTAAGGATTTTTAGAGCCTGTCCTATGTTATCAAGTTTGTGATCACGAACAATAAAAGTCTATGTTCAGCAAAAAAAAAAACCGAGAGCAAGTTTGTTTTTTCACTGATATTGCTGGGAAAATTAGGTGTTATGCTTCTAATTCAAAACAGAACAACAGATTTGCCATGCAGACGTGAAAAATGGATTACGATGTAAAAAAGCGGATCGTTTTAACAGACACGAAGGGGACATCCTGTGGAACAAGCCTTCGTTCCGTATAACATGGCAGAGATTGACAGAACAATTTCGGTACTACTGCTGAACTACAATTACTAGCAATAACAGGGATCCATATGCAAGTGCCCCAAGTATACCTCCCATAATTACACAATCCTAGTGAACTGAGAGAGCCCCACAATACAAACTAGAACTAACCGTATCAAGAAACTGTGTGCCGAAAGTTCTAAAAGCAGTCACGTCTTATTCTGCACCAGATCATCATAGGGGAGTCATTTAATCATACTCCGGTTCTGCTTGGTGCTGGCGTATGATAGTCCCAACCCTGGCCGGCTGCACCCCCCCTTCACGCTACACAATCCTTTCCTGCAAAGTCCACATCCCATTTCCAAACCAAGGCCCCTTTGTAATTCTAGTCCTAATAGTGTCTAAAAAGGGCATTATTAATTTTATTGAATTAACTATTCATTGGGACACAAAGGGGCACATTTAATTACAAGTCAATAGGATTCACTGAAAGTACATTTTCCGTTATCTTATATCTACGTGGAGGCGATTCACGTAAGATGTGCGCCAGAAATCGTGAATGTGTCGCTTCCCCGCTCAGGTTCGGACAGAGGTTCACCATCTTTTTGGTGGGATATTTAACATAGAGTGGCCGACACAATTGAATGTTACTACGGGGGGTTTGTGATTGGTACGAATTAGTTGAGAGCCGTCCAATGGCACGTCCCTTAATTTGTGTCGCAGGGAGCGCACCACAAATTGCTTGCATGCATCACAATCGCAGCGCGAGACACTTCTTAAATACCTTTGCAAAGGCAGTTTTAGCCATGAAGTCGTGAACTAGCATATACTGTATACTAAAATATACAATACTTCTTCGGTTGATGTCATCAGTTGGCACAGCCCTGTGTAAGAGGTCAAATGCAATGTGTGATTGCAAGCAATACGTAATGTGACTGATAATGACAGATCAATGGGAAAATTGGCCGGAAATAGGTACCTTTATAAAGTACTCGATACAGGATGCTTTCACTTTTTGGGGTTTGGAGCTTTTTTTAACTCCTTTTAATGTGCCAAAATACCACTTATCAGAACATATTGATGGAGCATTTTGTATGGTAGGAATTCAGGGCTGCCGCCAACCCTGGGCATACTTGAGAACGTGTCGGGGCCATAGCTGCTGGGGGGCCCACATAAGGCTGTTATATAAGGAATCCAGGGGTCTGAGGGGGGCTTTTAAAATAACATGAGGGGGCGGTTTGGGATGATAACAAAGGGACTATTGGGAACAGGAGACGTTTTAGTTTCTAATTTTTAAATGGGCGCCACAAAAGTTCCCTGCCAAGGGACCCACTGAGGTTCTGTGCCAAGGGGCTACTGATTACCTGGAGCCAGCCCTGTTAGTACTGCTTGCATAGATTTGTGCTTTTTAGGTCTTCCCACGGTCTTCTTCCAAACCTTGCAGGTTCTGACATCAATGGGAAAAATGAAAGTCTGGGTTGAGAGAGCTGCCCAGACGGTACATGGAAAGTGCTTGTAATAATGTTGAGTCATCGGGTAGTTGGCTATAAATGGATGGGATGGCTAGATTTTTCTGACATCTCGAATCTCTCTTTATATTTATATACACATTACTCCTATGCTTGAAGAAGGCAATTATAATCACATCACTTTAATACTGTGAAAACAGTGAGATATAAATTACTTAAAAATAATTTATACAGGCGGTCCCCCGACCTAAGGGACACCCGACTACAGACAACCCATGGTTACGACAGACCCCTTGCCCACTGTGACCTCTGGTTGAAGCTCTCTGGCGCTGCTTTAAAAATAGCCAGACTGCAAATAATCAGCTTAAAATTGTCGCCAATGAAGCTTATATAATTCTGAGTCGATTCCGCAAAAAAAATTTTGTGAAACTCAATTGTCACTGGGGCAAAAAAAACAAAAATTGTCGGGGGAACTACAATGATAAAAGATACAGTTTCGAACTTACATACAAAAAAATCAACGTAAGAACAAACCTACAGTCCCTATCTTGTATGTAACCCGGGGACGGCCTGTATTTACTATGGATGTTATATTCTTAAAAAAAAGCAAATATTAACAGTGAATAAAATATAATTGTTTCTTTTTGTTAAAGTAAAAAGCAGTGAAATGAATTTTATCCGGTTTTTACAGCTTATACTAGGTGAAAAACTGTAATTATTTGACCAAAACTAAGTTTTAAGTTGTAGTGCTTAGCGCTCTCATCCTCAGGGATCAGCAATGAGAGTTTTTGTTGTCCTTGTGGTCCCAAGGGGAATTAGTTAAATACCTCACATAAACCCCTATAGTATTAGTAATACAGACGGACCTGTAAGAATCCAATAGTATTTCATACAAACCCAATTACTATGCCTGTCATTTTACCTGGATCTCTCATAAAATCCTCAGTCATTGCCGGTGGTGGCCATCCCTACAAGGTTCTAGCTATAATTTGTATTTTATGTGGCGAGATATCTTTGGAGGCGGAGTTGGAGAATTTAAGGATTTGTTATCGGTTGGGAATGATTCTAGCTAGTAATCCTACAGCATAGGCACAAAGAGGGACATTTATCAAGCTCTCGCTCCAGAATTCTGACTTCATAAAAGGCACAAAAATTAGACAATCTTACTAAACAAAATAAAACCTACAATCGCCGAGTTCAAATCTATCTTCTAAAAAGGGGTGGATTAGTATAAAACATTTGGCTATCGTTGAGAAACTTTGCGCATTCTCTTTAGGGCCATAAAGTCTTATACAAACATGCCTATTGCAAAATTGTCCCATTACTGCAAAAATCATCATTTTAACCAGATAAATATTTGTGTCTATAGACCATTGGTTATTGTGTACAGCAAAAAGATCACCTGGGGCAGGAGACTATAGTGGTTGCCCCCTGAACCTTGGACAAAATGTTGAAAACTTTGGGCCCTGTCCCCCCCCCCCATGTGGCTTACTAGTCCACATATTAACAGTTTTTTGCACCCGAAAAAGAATGGGCGCATTTACTAAGGCCCTTCAACATTGCGTTGCAGGTACAATTTGTCAGACGTTTGATCACGGCGTGCGAATCAGGGTCTTGGATCAGTGGAAACCAACGCAACACTTTTGCATCAGAGTGCATCAGGTTTTCCGTCAGAGTTTGTTCGCTGTCTCGTTTTTCACGCACGTTTTCAATGCAATCAATGCCAATTTTCACCCCATGCATTTTTTTCACGCGCAAAACCCTGCGCGTGAAACTATGGATTATGCGCTATATCTTTTAGGGTCAATTGCATGCTGTCGAAAACGCATTGCACTGAATTGCCACTTCCAAGGTCTCCAGAGTGCAATGCGTTTTTGATGAATCTCCATAACTTTATGGTGGGTTTTTTCACTTGCAAAAGTAGAGCGTGTCGAGATTTTTTCATCACGCGCGTTCGCGTGAAAAAAAACGTGCGTCCCCCCCCCTTGTGTGCATAGACAAAAATGCAAGCTGAAAAGACCCATTGGTTACAACTACGCCGGTCGAGAGTTGAATGCAAGTTTGCGCGTCCAACAAGCATTCCTCACGCGCAGAAAGAGATCAAACGCGCGTGAAAAACAAAGTGTTGATGTGTGAATGGGAAAGGGGCCTAGGGGTCCCGCGCCCGATTGCACCTGTCGTCGGAGTGTTTGCCTTTGATCAAGGGATTACAAGGTTTGCCGACGGGCTATTTATCAAGTGTCTTTGCTCGCGGATTTTGGGCACACGCGATCATTTTTTGGGACACAGCTGCGCTGCTGCATGCTGACAGGAAATGGGGCGCCCGTGCATTGTGCCGTCGGACGATCGCACTGATTCGGACTGAGCACGGGATTAACTATCAAATTTGCCGTTGGCAAGCCCAAGCACTTACCATGCTACCACTAAAAGGTGGTTTCTAACTCTGTCCCACTTACCCTGAGCGGGGGGTAAGGGTTACAATGAAGGATATCGGCCAGGATCTTTAGTAAATAGGACTGGCACAGGCATATCGTGGACAATTGCCCACTTTTGTGTTGAACGCCCGAGGGTAATGAAGTAAAACCCTCCGTGCAAACAAGTCCCATGCAAACTGATTTGCACATGTATTTAAGATTTCCGTATTGGTCCGTGGCTGCAACTGTGCCCCCAAACCCACAAAATTGCTGCACCTAAAAGGGCATTCTCTGAAGTGCCGATTGGTACGTGCCGCCACAATTTTTCACAGCGACCCTCTCCCAGAATTGTGTCGCCTCCCTTTCTCTTATCCAGAATGTATGTCTTAAAAGTACAAAAAAAGTGTTAATCTCCCAAGCCAGTACAGGGGACTCCAGATATTGTGCGCTAGTATTGACCCCCCATAATCGGTGCACCCCTATTTACTCGACCAGCCAAACTGAAACATAGTAATCTGGCTCAACGGTGGTACACTGCGCCCAATGAAAGCAGCAGTTATTACTTGATATATTTTAACTGTTGCTAATGAAAAGAAAACTAAAGCCGTTATTTTTTGTAATGTGCATTGATATTTGATAATTATGTCATATACCCAAATCCAATTGGTTCTAATTCTATAAGCCCGTAGACCTGTCCCCTGGCGTCCTTGATATTTGAAACAGGCACTATATATGTACTACTGTTACCATTTGACCCACTCTACTCATAAGGACATTCATTAAGTATTAAGAGGTTTGTGAATGTAATTTTCTCAATCTTGACGTGGACAGCACCACCAATTAATGTGGCTTACAGTGATTGCCAATGTGTCCAAATTTGTCATAATCCTAGAATGACAACCTTCCAAACAAAGTACCGTATCTAGATTATTAGTGGATCCTGCTGTCTGCCACTCGAGTTCTGTCGGCAAAGAATGTTTGGAAATTCTGAAATCAAACCTTTTCCTCTAGTCTATCTCCCTGGCCCAATTTCTGCCGTCCCACACGCTCAGCTCTACCGTGGGCGCGCACATAAAACCACAGTCTATCATGCCAGAGTTTGACAGAATTGTGTTGCACGCCCCATGTTAAAGGTTGCATTAAAGTTGTTGCAGCAGTGCCCATGAAATTCATGAAGACGGCGACACACCACAATTGATGAATTTGGCCGACCCCTGCACACACTACACAGGCCAACTGTAACCACTTCACACGTAGCACACCAAACTGTTCTTTGATAAATGTGATACAATCGTAGTCCAGTATGCTTTGTAGGACGGAACTAATAACTCTCATTGACTGAATCTATTAATACCCTTCTTTTAGTTTATGTATATATTATTTGGAGGCTGTGCATGTATATATTATTTGGAGGCTGCTCATGTATATATTATTTGGAGGCTGGGCATGTATATATAATTTGTAGACTGTGCATGTATATATCATTTGGCGGCTGCTCGTGTATATATTATTTGGAGGCGATGCATGTATATATCATTTAAAGGATGTGCATGTATATATTATTTGGAAGCTGTACATGTATATATTATATGGAGGCTGGCATGTATATATTATTTGGAGTCTGTGCATATATATATTATTTGTCGGCTGTGCATATATATATTATTTGGAGGCTGTACTTGTATCTATCATTTGGAGGCTGCTCATGTATATATTATTTGGAGGCTGCTCATGTATGTCATCCGCGGCGACAGCGCGGCATCACAGTGTGCGACGGCCAGTGCGATCTCCCGGCCAGAGAAGAGTGAAGAAGCCGCCGGGAGCCGCGATGGGGATCGGAAGCCGCGACGAACATCGTGACAACGGAGGGTGAGTATTAAGTTTATTTCTTTATCTACAAAAGGTTACCTCTCAACTGAGAGGAAAGAAAAGGATCGACTAACAAGGTGCATATAAACAATAAATCTTTATTGATGACATATAATGCTCAGAGTTAAAAATACGTAAAATTACAAGTGATGAAACACAACAAGGAAAGAAGACGAGCCCAACCTGGACAAAGCAAAATTGTGAATAATGTCTGATGATATGGTAAGAGGCTAATCAAGTTTTTATCCACAGAGTAGTGATGGTATTAATCTCTGTGATGCATGTAAGCTATGATGAATAATCTGCCCTATGCCCAAGTATATTAACCTGTGGCTATTGGGGAAAAAGGTGTGATTTCTTACCAGAGGGTGAAGTTGTGGAATTTTTCTGCTGTCCGGGAGGGTCCGCGTCCCCGACGTACGTTTCGGCTCCACAAGAGCCTTCGTCTGGGGGTGGCGTCCTCCCATACTGGAGCCGGTATATAAAGAAAAGGATGGACCAATGAGCGTTCCGAGAGAGACACATGTGACGGCGGGTCACGTGATGCAGGACCGTGAAATCGCAGCCCGCAAGGTCACGTGATCTGGTATCGCGAGATCACACGGAGATCAAACGAGTGAGACAAAATAAATGTTTCAGGGCGCATGCGCGAAGTCGCCGTCAGGACAGGTATGTCGCAACCAGGAATTGCATGAAGATTGTTTTTTAAAGATATAAATAGATCTGATATTTACTATAATTGAACGCTCATCAGAATGTTAAAAATATGCCCTGTACAATAAAGGCATATGTGCCTGATAAAAAAGTGTATATATATAAATAACTGTTTGAAAATGATTGTTATAAAATGTGATTTTAGCCTACAAAATATGCAATTTGTGAATAAGGGGTATGTAAGTACCCATGTGTTCATTACAGTGGCTACATTATATGGAGTGACTTATTCATATAATACACATAGTGAACCCATATATAACCCATGTATAGACCATATGGCTGTATACTACATGGGGGCTGGTTGGCTGTATACTACATGGGGGCTGGCTGTATACTACACCCTCGGCTTATACTCGAGTCAATAGGTTTTCCCAGTTTTCGGTGGTAAAATTAGGGGTCTCGGCTTATACTCGGGTCGGCTTATACTCGAGTATATACGGTATTAACAAGTCAGTAGCCTCCAATTTTCCATCATATGTAATTTTGATAGTTCTTGTGATAGTTTTATGCCTGCTTTTGGAGCTCCGCTGCCCCTCAGATTTAGTAAACTGTCATAGATCCTGTAATAAATCTCTCAGCAGTGTCTGATTTAAAAAAAAAAAAAATCATACAAATAGTAAAATAATCACAGCAGCACATACACTAGGGGAAAAGTGGAGCAACCTTGGAATTATTATTTTTTTTTTTGCAATTATTTCAATTTGCAATTTTTGTTGCCACTTTTTTTTACACCTAAAGGTTATTAATAAAAAAAAAAACCATTGACACCAGTGCAACAGCGCCCCCTGCACCACTTCATTTAGGGCTCAAAAATGTTTGTTAAAAACCAGTTTAACCAAGTTTGGTCAGTGCCTACATTGGACTTTCTTAATTATCTTTGATGAATGTATTTTTCAGAGTATTTTTCATAAGGATCTGGGTCCACTCCTTGATACAAAATACTAAACAGCTATTTAACAATCAGGGTTATAATAAACCCACATCTGGTACCTTTCCACATCCTAAACTATTCACATCTGGAAGTCATTGGGAAAATGTATCTCTTAGATGCAATCTCAATTGAAATTGCCTTAAAGAAATATATTTTATATCTTTAACAGATTGATTATAATATATCGGTAACCGACACTTTATAACACCCTAAATATTGTACAGTGTTGCACAGCTGAGGCATCAATGTTAATACAAAGTCTGTTAAAATATGCACCATAAAACTGGTAGAGTGCCATCATGGTCGACCTTAGCTATATAGGGCTCATAGGGGGGTCATTTATCTTTATTTTTCTTCCTGTCTTTACTGTATTTTTTAAACAACTCTTTTTGGCGCATTGCAATTTTTGCCCCTTTTCAGGGACATTTTGAAATGTCTGCAAGACATTAGTTTTTCATCAATAAGACACATTTATCTTCTATTCCAGATGTGCTAAATGTTGCAAATGACATTTAGCATTTCAAATGATCTAAAATCTGGTGCAAAAAAATCCAGACAAATCTTAAGGAAAACTTAGCAAATGAAAAAAGAATTGACTTGAGACATTTGTGCGACATTTTTGAGACATTTGTAACAAATGTCTCATGAAGAGATCTGACAAAAAACAAGGAAAAAGTGAGATTGATAAATTAAGTAGCAGACGGAAAAAAGACAGGCAAAAACTATCCAAAACAAACAGAGATAAGATAAATGACCCCCATAGTCTTCATAGTTAATAAACAAGTAAATGTCAGGCTCCAGGGGTAGTGGACCCACTGGCTGACTTGGCTGGCACAGAGGGGCATGGGTCAGCCCACGACCCGCGATATGGGTCGGGGGAGCACACGTGACAGTAAAATCATAAACTCGTTAGGTATTGTCAGATCCCAAAATATCCAATCAATCAAAATATAAAAACAATTATTATCCAGAAAATAGCACCCAGATGTCCAATCCACCATTTTTCCACGATTCTGCAATCATAAATTTTTTTTTATAATAATTAATCAAAATATTGTACAGTTGTCATCAACTGGTATCAATGCAAACTGCATCCCATTCCGCAAACAATGACACCTTACACAGCTCAACCGTGAAGTATAAAGTAGTCAATGGGTGTCAGAATATGGCAGTGCAAGGCAATATTATACCCATAGCCTATACCAGTGGTGGCCAACCTATGGCACGGGTGCCAGAGGTAGCACTCACTGCTCTCTCTATGGGCATCCGCGCCATCACGCCACCGCAGAGTTCGCCAGACAAGACTTAAGGCCTCTTGCAGTCCCAGGCAGCCCAGGACCCTAAAAGAAGCTACAATGATAACCCAAAGCTTTATACTGTATTGGTGACCTCAGGTGCCTAAACAATTTAAACATGTGACAAAGCAGTAACAGGTTACTGTTTAAATTGTCGCATCGGCACTTTGCGAAAAATATGTGGGTTTTGGATGTAGTTTGGGCACTTGGCGTCTAAAAGGTTTGCCATCAGTGCCCTATACAGCCACATGACATGTACATTACTACATATATATCTGCCCAGCTTTACCTATGTATGTATTCAGTATAAGTCTCTGCCTGGGGCATGTTGTTATAACTGAAAAATCCATTTGTTGTCTATTACTAAGAGTTAATTACTACACGATGGGGAGCTCTTTAGCAGAACAATGCAAATCCATCTCAGGCTCTTTGTAAGGCCTGAGGGGCTATGCTGGGTGTGAGGCCACTTCAACAAATTAGCAATATCCAGGTAATAGGTGAGGGGCAGAAACCTCTATATTTATAGCAATGGCTCCTGCTGGGAAGGTTACTAAGCCATCCGCTGCTATCCTGTATAATTGAATAGATTGTATAGGTGCATTCACAATTCCACTGGCCATGAGCCACAGGGTAAGTAAATTATTACTTATTGTTAGAACCCCTACTGTTAGTAGAGTTGGCTCTCCGGTTTCTGGTCCTTCAGTATCACCTTATCACAATTTAACCAGATATTTTGAGATTGAACCAATGTGTAATAGTATTTGATACAAGGGCGATTCTTTGGGTGATTCTATTAGGTGAGGACAGAAAGGTCATAATCACCAATCGCCAACCCACCGATACTTACGGTACAATGATAGCATATAATGCTTAAAAAACACAGACTCAATGGGGGATTTATCGCAAGTGTCTGAGAGCAGAACTGTTCTAGTTGCTCATGGAAACCAATCAGAGCTCAGCTTTCATTTTCCCACAGCTGTTTATATAATTAAAGCTGAGCTCTGATTGGTTTTCATGGACCAGTAGAACAGTTTTACCTCAGACACTTCTGATAAATCTTTCCCATTGATATAAGTTGTGGCACAAACCAGTAATTTTCGGAGATTCCCTGATTCCGATGTGTTCCAGGGCAGATTTATGGGAATGTGTGTTCAAAATAGTGTTCATTCCAGAAAATCAAATGTATATTTGTTGGTTCTTTATGGGACTTGTCTATAGGGGCCCCATAAGCCGCCTTAAAGCTTCCTGTACACAATTCCACTTTATACCACCACCAAAACCAGATCATAATCAATGCCCAAGATAAATAAAGATAAACTTTAATAAATTTATACCATCCTGCAGGGATAATAGGCAAGTGAATGTGATATTATTCCTGGAAAAAAAGAGAATTGCTGAGACTTCAAATACTCCTTCCCCTGCATCAGTAGATTGCTGTGCCTACAATCTAAGATAAATGAATGGTCTGGATTTAGTCAAACATATTAAGTAATTAGGGGAGCGAGTGCTAGAGGATAAATGAAGAAATCAAATTCATCAGGCAGGATTATGCATGGAAGCTCGGGTAGCAAGAATGTCTCTTTAACCCTCTCACAATGTGACCTTTCATGGAACTTTGTGGGATTTATTTTTTGCTCTAAAATATAGGGATTGAGTACAGCTTTATGATCAAATATTTTGCAGAGTCTTCTCACAACCTAAGGCTGGATTCAGGCATGTGTGCTGCACCGTACCGCTCCCGTAGGTCACTGTGCACCCATTGCCGTCTATGGAGGACTCCGAGCATCATGGTGATATACAGTGGGAAAAAAAAGTATTGATGAAACACAAAAAAGTAGATGAGAGACAACTATGACAGACAAAATGAGATTTTCAATACTTTGTTATATTTCCTTGGCATTGACAGAGGTCAAACGTTTTTTGTAAGTCGGTTGGTGCACATTGTTGCTCGTATGTTGGCCCATTCCTCCATGCAGATCTCCTCTAGAGCAGTGATGTTTTTAGGTTGTTGCTGGGCACCATGGACTTTCAACTCCCTCCAAAGGTTTTCTATGGGGTGAAATCTGGAGACTAGAGACTCCAGGACCTTGAAATGCTTCTTATGAAGCCACTACTTTGATGGCCTGGTGGTGTGCTTGAGATCAATGTCACGCTGAAAGACCCAGTTGAGTTTAATCTTGCCCTTGCTGATGGAAGGAGGGTTTGCACTCAAAATCTCACAATACATGGGCCCATTCATTCTTTCATTTACATGGGTTAGTTGTTTTGGTCCCTTTACAGAGAAACAGCCCCTTGGAATGATGTTTCAACATCCCCCCCCATGCTTCACAGTAGGTCTGGTGTTCTTTGGATGCAACTCGTCATTCACTCTCCTCCAAACACGACTAGTTGTCTTACTACCAAACGGTAGAAAACTTTGGTCTCATCTGACCATATGACATTCTCCCAATACTCTTCTGGGTGAAGGGGGAGACACGTCTGGTACTGCAGGATCTGAGTCCCTGGTGTCGTAGTGATGGTAGCCTTTATTACATCGGTCCCAGCTTTCTGCAGGTTATTAGTAGGTCCCCCCATGTGGTTCTGGAATTTTCGCTCAACGTTCTTGTGACAATTTTGGCCCCAGGGGGTGAGATCTTGCATGGAGCCCCTGATCGAGGGGGATTATCAGTGGTCTTGTATGTCTTCCATTTTCTAATGATTGCTCCCAGGGCCGATTCTAGCCCATTTGTTGCCTGAAATGCTGAAATTCCACCTCCCACACAAAAAAAATCCTACCCTACCATCTATATTTAAGCCACTGGATATACAGACAAAGCTTCTACAACCTGATCAAAAATGCTAAAAACATTACTTACAACTGATCGAAATTAATCAAGGACACAGGCAGTAGTGGTATCTAGTTCACTTTACATATGAATTTTCTGCCAGATGTGTTTAGCTCCTGACAGCACATTTCCACACTGCGGCCTTAAAATACCACAGTCACTTACAGTATAATGGCATTTGGATAACAATGCCTCTAAAATATATATATACCCCTCATAACACAACTGACAACTCACACTGTCCTCCACATAAAGAGCATACACTGTGTGTGGCCTCCTAATGTATTATAATATATACTAGATTCCCCCTGAATAAAATATCATATTATACAGGGCTTCATAAATGTATTATCCTACATATAGTGCACCACAGTTATTGTATGTACTGATTACTGATTGAACTCCCTAAGTAACTATTACATAAATCACATACAGAAGCCCTAATTACTTAATATAAAGCCTCCCCCCCCCCACCACACACACACACAAGGCTGCATTCGCATAATACATTTATTTTGTGTTTTGAAACCTAGGAAGATTGCACAAAACTCATAACCATCCCGACTTAAGAACACTTGACTTACAGACTACCCCTAGTAACAGACGGACCCCTCTGCCCACTGTGACCTCTGGTGAAGCTCTCTGGATGCTTTACTTTAGTCCTGGCTGCAATGATCACCTGTAAGGTGTCTGTAGTGTTATTGATAATTCTTGTTCCCACAACAGCACAAAATTTTGAAAAACCAATTTTCACAGGGATAAAAAAAAATTGGTATGAAGTTACAATTGTAAAATATACTTGTTCTGGTTTACATACAAATTAAAGTATAAAAACAAACTTAAAGAACCTATGTTGTACATAACCCGGGGACTGCCTGTTGTTTTAAACAGAAATCACATGTCTCCTAAAGGACTGCTGGCAGATGGTAGCACTTCCAGGCCCGCCGGGTGATGCCGTTCCTGCAACTGCTCGTAGTAAAAGCAGGACCAGCATCATTAACAGGCAAAAGAGTTTTAAAAAAATGTAAAGTAAGGCGGAGGTGCTCAGGCTGTCTTTTATATTATTCGTGCATCACACTGCTAGTCCCACCGGCTCCCACCAGAGGAGCTAGAAGAGAGCTCACGCCTCGCTCTCTCCAAGCCCCGGCTCTGTCATGTCACCGGCTGCCTCCTAACTCTTCGGTCGGGAGCAGGCGGGACTAGCCGTGCGGGGCGTGAATACATCAAAAGACGGCGTTGTGGAGAGGTTGCGTCAGTCTTAGCGCCTCTGTCATAGTTACATATTTTTCAAAGCTCTTTTCCTTTTAATGATGTTGTTCCTGATCTTACTACGAACAGTTCCAGGAACGACATCACCCAGCGAGTCTGTAATTGCTACTATCTGCCATCAGTCAAACTCATAGTAGATGCCCTTAAATGCCAATAGTGCTGTCTGAAAGAACCATACATGGCAATGTCCTACTAAATGCAAAGGGCAGTCCATTATACACAGAAGGAGTCCCCTACAGGTCTAGTTCATACTTAGGTTTAGGGATTTTGCTATCATGTTCTGTTATGGAAGAGGATAATTGAAACCAAATGTTGATTGTAAACTGCAGCCCTTTTGCAAAATGGGCTCATTTACTAAGGGCCCGAATCGCTATTTGTCAATCGCGTTTCCCAAAAGACCGTTTTGCGCCGAATTGCCCCAGGTTTTTGGCGTATTGGGGGCATGGCCATCAAAATAACCCGCCGGATTCGGAAAAACCGCAGAATTAAAAAAAAAAAGTGTCACGCTTGACACGCACTTACCTGCACCAGGCAACGGATGGTGAACTCCGACGGACTTCAGCGCAGCAGCAACACCTGGTGGACATCGGGTACACTACCTTAGTGAATTTCCGGAAGACCCAAATCCTCGACGGAGAACGCGCCGCTGGATCATGACAAGACCGGGTAAGTAAATCTGCTCCATTGTGTTTTACTTCAAATTTAGCAAATTCTACAGATAGAAACATATATTGTTAGCCAGGGTCGGTGTTAGGGGGCGGCAAACTGGGCACTTGTCCAGGGACCCCTGTACTAAAGGGCCCCGCTGCATGTGGACTTTTGTGGGATGTGGATGTATTGCTCCTTTAGTGCCCCTTGGTTGAATGTCCGGGTGAAGATGATTATCATCTATCTCCTATATATCATCTATCTCTTGTCTATATATCTATCATCTATCTGTCTAGTTATCTATCTATATTTTGTCTATATTTAGATTTTTGTATGTCTATTTATCTATATATCTTCTATCTACTTATCTATCTATCTATCCATCTATCAATCGATCTGTATCTATCTCTCATATCTATCCTCTATCATATATCTAGCTATCCATCTATATATAATCTACTTTATATTTCTGCATATTTACCTCTATCATCTATTGATAAATCTATATCATCTTTCATATTTATCTTCTATCATCAATCTACCAATCATCTGTCTATATCCTATCAAATTCTCCTACAGTCCCATATTACAGATTCCCTTACCTACTACTGTGTGTAACTACAAAGTGTTATTATTGTGCAGGGCTAAAGGAGCCTCTTACTGACTGTGACCATTCATAAAATACCGTATATACTCGAGTATAAGCTGACCCAAGTATAAGCCGAGGCCCTTAATTTTACCACAAAAACCTGGTAAACCTATATTTTTTAACTCAGGTATAAGCCGACTTTGGGTTTACAGCACATTTTTTGTGCTGAAAAACTAGGCTTATACTCGAGTATATATGGTAGTTTTATTTTGGGGCCCCATTTTTAGTTTTTCCCATGGCCCCACTTTGTCTAAAAACCGGCCCTGCTGTTAGTTATAGGTCATTGGAAACTCTTCTTATTACACAGATAGATTCACCTAAGAGCTTGCAGACCTCACCAGTCTGCCGCCAGTAATCCCCCAAGATCAAGTAGGATTTTTTTCAAGCCCGAAGACTCCAGGTAATAGAAGGTGATTAACAAACTTGAGACATAAGCTGTTTGTATCCTTCATTTATCCATGTAATCATATGTAGAAATGACATCATAAAGGTATCATAATACAACTTGCACTTTCACATATTATTTGATATCCATTCCTTATTGGGTGCCATATTTACTAAAGACCCAGCGCCACTTTCCTGTAAAAGACTGAAAATATGTGAATATGCGCTGTATCCAGCCCTCTGTACTCTGATACCCATAATACTGGATCGCACTATTGTTGGATTTTCCGACGCTTTCGGGATTTGCGCCGCTGTGACTGGTACTTAACTGGGGATTGTGTTGCACACGATCAGATTTTGGCGCAGCTGCGACCGGCTTTCATGCAACAGAAATTGAGGGGGCGGGCCTTCGGACGATTCGACTGATTCACACTGAGGGCAGGTTTTAACTTTCAAATTGTGTCGAAAGATCAAGCACTTACATGCACCAGGAAGAAGAAGGTGAACTCCGTCGGATCTGAGCGTGGAAGCGACACATGCAGGATATTGCGGCACAGTGCATTCCGGTCGGACAATGCACTTTTGGGGAATGCGTCAAGACAGGTAAGTAAATGTGGCCCACTGTGTCCGATTACCTTTACAAGTTACCTTACCAGGTTAGGAAGGTAGAAGTTGTGCCATACTCGTTCCATTTACAATGATGATGGATTGAAGCATATCCCGAAAGATATTCAGAGACTGGACCAATTTTTAAAAAAAATCTAACTCCGCAATACACTTTTACACAACTTTAACACCGAGGTATCTGATGTGTTTCATGATGCTGTTTGTTCACTAATGTTCTCTATCAAACGTCTGAGACCTTCAAGCAACCGCTGCTGTTATACTGAGAATAATTTACATACAGATGTACTAATTATTAGTTATTTACTAATTAAACACTGGGTTTTTATTTAGGGTCATCTGAGTACAGAGGGCTGATTACATGTACATGTCACACTTTTAATTTTTTTAATTTTGCAAAAATAAATTGCTCTTCCACTCATGGAAAAAGAACCCAAATAAAAGGAGCCCCTCTGGTGCTGAATTACTGGAATTTTGCTAGTAATTGCAATTATTATATGCCAACACACTTGCGTATAAGTCCTGATAAATGTGACCCAACAACTCAAATCTATAAAAAGGGATCTTCTTTCACCTTTCAACATAAAAACATATGGAAGTACAGATCTTCCTGATGAGGATCATTACCATCACATAAAACTAAGAAAAGAACCCAAACAGATCCCGGGATTCATGTATTATCATTTCCAATTTATTATACAGGTTTGTTTGTTTTGCCTTTTTTTGTTACAATTAGGGAATTGGCTTTCCATAGAGACAAATGGACCCAACTAACAATCACCTGATTAAAATGGGGATTATTGATATGTTGATGGTGTTCCCTCCTTAATTGACATCTAACTACCAGAGATGGCCTATTGTATTTCCAGACCCTCTAAGTCAGGTTCTTTGTCATTCTGCCTCGATGAGGGACAACATTAGCCACATTTTGGCAGTGGCCAGTTAATAGTGAAATACTCAAGCAGATTTTCCCCCGACTGGATTAGTTAGATCCTTCACCATTGAAAAAGTTTTTTTTCTCCAGCATTAAGGTGAACAATGGAGAGGGAATTACCTGAAAATTAGTGAATCAGGACAGTGGATCCCTCACACAGTAGACAGAGAATTTCATTGTATCTTCAGTATTCGACAAAAGTTGGAACTGAATGCAGTTTGTTCAATACTTAATCCATACACAGTTGACACTTTTCTGTTACTTTAAGTGAGATTATCCTGTTCCCATCCTTACTCAGACATAGAACTATAGATGGATAAATTCATTATATACGGATTTAAAGAAACTGTTAGTTAAAGCAGTTAACATCATATGTGTGTGTATGATGGGGCATCTGGTAGGATTGTTGACAGTAAAAGACATAACAAACCTTATGAGTGGTACAAATTGTAAGTATTAGCTTTGTCACAATTTAGCCCACGGGGCAATCTTTGGGAAAATTAAAATACAGTACAGGTACAGTGAAGCATTATATGATCTGCTTTGAATATTGTAATAGATATCACATAGATATGAGATATGTAATTCACATTTTACAATGACAGGGGTCTCACTGCTGGGCCATCTCAATAGGGGCTCTACTCCTTATACTGTTTGTCAAATGGCGAGAGCCTCTCACTCCTCAATCCTCGTGTTTCAACCCACTAAAGGAGGACAATCGGCGATGCAAGGAATCGAGGATATCTTTTATTTCCAGTCCATGAAGAGGTGGTGAGAGGCTCTCGCCATTTGACAAACAGTATAAGGAGTAGAGCACTAATTTTATATCTTTGACTCTGTGACTTTGTGGCGTATACGGGAGTATGCCGTATTAGTTGCTCCTCCATATTTTGTATGTTACATTTTCCATCTTTCCCGGATATTTTATTATTTATTTTTGTGTACCATCTCAATAGGGGACCCATAACATAACAAGTGTTTTTTTTAACTTCTAGAAAATAACACCAATGTCTGTCTATTTCTCAGTCAAAAAGTGGAGTCTTCACTGCAGCAAGAAAGATTATTACCAATTATTGGATGTGAACGATAGCTCTTTATTTAGATGGGCTATGGAAGTCAATCAAAAATAGGAAACATAGATCAACATGGATCAAGCTATCGATTCGGTCCACTCTTGAACTTAAAAAGGATTGTCCAGCCACATCAAGGTTTCTCCTATCCAGAGGATAGGAGCTGACTTTGGCCCCTTTCACATAAACATTCAGGGGACAGAAATCCGGCAGCACAATTTTTGGCCCATAGACGCCTAAGCCGCCAGGCCATGGTGTGGTGAACTCACATACTCTATCTCTTCCCGTACATTTGGTCTATGGAGAGGGGTGAGCAGCACTTATACCTCCTCTCCCAAGCGAGAAGCTATGGCTATAGCCAGAGCGAGCATATGTTTGTGTGAAAGAGAAGTTTCAAGTGCTGGGGCCCCAATGTATAACAAAAATGGGGCATTGTTGTGTGCCAAATGAATGGAGTGGTGAGTCGGACATGTGCGATTCTACTCAATTCTACTCTATGGCACTGAAGGAAGTAGCTGAGTACTGTACTTGGCTATCACCATCAGTGTCATAGCAATGAATAAAGCAGCAGAAGCATGTGCAACTAGCCCCTTTATTCAATTGGGGGTACAACGGACCGCCATTTTTATGATCAGTAAGTTATCTCAATACTATGAATAAGGAAAAACTTGATGTGAAACTTTATGTGGCTGGACAACGCTTTTAAGGGACTGCAAAGATATAGCAAGTTCAGAAGATGCCTCATAAGGCATCTAATTCTTATCAATTGATTTCTTCGCCAAAAATGGATGGACGGAGTAAAGTGTAAGGACCAGTAGAATTAGCGATTTGTCTTGTAAATGGGTTTCCTGCTATCCTGTAAAGCTGTCAGCCAGTTGATAGTTTGGCTACTAGATACCCCCCTCTACTTCCCCAAAGACAGGCACTCTCAGCTCAGGTGAGCATACATGTGTTATGTACCTGAAAAGCCTTCAGGGAAGATTCAGGAGGCCACCATACACCTTAGATGGTTGGATGGTTCCACCAATATCAGAAGGTTCAGCCAACAGTATGTGGATAAGATGAGCTTTAGAAAAAAGTTGAAAAACTAACATCGGATAATCATCTTTTGGAAGAATTCATGTAAATAATTAATATTCTCAACCAGAACCTGCTCTAAAACATTCCCCAAACAAATTAACTTAATAGCAGAGGCACATACTCATACCCTAGTCATCACCACTAGTCACTCGTCAAACTAATCATCATACAGGAGAAACCACATGACTGGTTCTGTCAATGCTAAACCCCATTAGCAAGAAAACAGGATTTGGGAAAAATTGGGAATTGACAAAGCAAGAACACAACAAGCATGTTTATCTCTGCTCCTCAGCACTGAGTCATGTGGACCTTTGCCGTAATGAGCCATTGGCATCTTGCCCTGAGGATGTTTACAGAACTAATTGGAGAATGTTCCCGAATTGTCATTGACATTTCTGAGAACAAATATGATGTTAAGGGGAGCAGATCAGTGAGGAGCGAAGCCATTATGACACACCTCATACGTGGTCTAAAGTGTGTTTGGAATTTGTAAAAGGGGTTTTATGATGTTTCCTATAGAAAGTTTAATTGTTTCTAAATAAGAACTTATTCTTTGTTTTATCAATGTGGACGACACATACATGTTCATGTGGAGTATGGGCCTACCTAATGGGATATATCAACATGACGGATTTAGGATTTGTACACTAGGACACCTTTATGCAACTTACATTGACATAGATGCATTTTGAACAAAACATACATTGAGAATGCTGTAGCTACACTGAAGCAAAAATATATCTTGTTTAATCCCTGAACTGAGTGGTTTTGCTGAAAAAAACTATTATAAAATTATGATAATGAGGCTCTGGCTCTCCTGTGGCTGCCACCATGCTTCTCCTCTTACCCCAATTATGCACTGCTCCAGCCTTGTCCTATGCGCAGCATAAACCGAGAATACGTCATCACTGTGTTGTCCCTGACAGGCAGAAGTAATCACTTGTTGCACAATGCACCAGCTGCTGTGTATGAGTCATCCAGAGTAGCTTTCCCAAAGTTCTGAATTTTATAATTGTTTCTGATCAAAAACATTTGGATCAGCGATTAAACAAGATATCTTTCTGCATCAGTGTAACTACAGCATTCTCAAGGTGTGTTTGTCGCACAATACATAAAAGTAAATGGTAGATTTCCTTTAATGGCCTAGCCTTAGGAATAATGAGGTTCAACATCTGAGATTCACATTTATCGGCAGTAGATAGGGACCAAGTCTTATTAAAAAATCTTTGTCAAAGCTGCACTTTTTGATGCACTTGTTATATATAAAAGGGCCCATAGTGCACTTTCTTTGTTAGGGCTATTCCTAAGGATAGGCTATTAATTTTTTTGCCTACTAATAGAATAGTTGAACAATGTGTAACTCCTTATAAAACTTGTATTCTTTTTATGTAGCCATGTATCTATATGAGACACCAAAAGCACAATTTAGGTTGACATAACTTAAAGCTGGCTGTAGTCATATAACTAATAATTCCCCAAACTGGTAATTTGTATATACAGTAGTGTAACTGCATGTATATAGGATCCCTAACTCCCCTGTGGCAGATGTTGCAGGAGAGAAGGTTTGGATTTTAACATGTCCGATCCTCTAGCGCTCTGGGAGATTACTCCATGTCACTGGAGTCCAGCATGTTTTTTTTCTCTCTGCCTACAGTGAATAAATGACTAAACAAAGTGTGTGGATGGGCCGTGAAGGATGGATATTGGTTACCAGAGATAGAATCTAATGTGTATTTCCAGCCTTAGTGTCCTGAAAGATTAAACTTGCTAATTTGTCCTTGTAATAAGCACAGTAACAGTATCACCAAAATGAACTAGGTTCAGAAAAATATTTATTAAAAAAAATATTAAAAATTTATATTTACAAAAAAGTGCATGGATATTCCAGAATTATAATACAAAATATTTACATGTTTACATATTCACTCAACCAATACAGTATTCAGGACATAAATAAATACATTGAGCCATTGGATCAGTGCAAAATATAATATCCCCCCCAAAAAAAAACTTTAGAATCTAATGGTAAAACAGAGACATTACACCTTAGTTAGGAGGGTTACATTTGATGTTTGAGTAATTTTAACAACAATGTAGTGAGATCATTGTTCTTGTGGAGTTAGTGATTCTTTTACAATTAGGAATTGGGACTCCCGGTGGCATCTCTTCATCTTGGCGCGACGGTTTTGAAACCAGATCTGAAATGAAAGAAGGGGTGAGATTGTATCAGTTTCATCTTCTATGTAGTTGACTTTCTATGTAAAATATTAGAACTAGACACTTTATTAAAGTTTTAGTTTTAGTCATATTTTAGATGGATGGTGCAAACAGACCAGAGAAGGTGAAGGCAACTCAACTTATACCTGGTATCATATGCAAGGAGAAATGAGTGGGCATGGAAGATATCTATATGCCAATCCTGTATTCTGCCCAGAGACATCTTGGCATCAAAGTTCTCTGGCAGTACCAAAAATATTGATCAGTGAATCCACTTTCTTAAGTCTGGATTCACATTCCAAAAATTCACATTCTAAAAATGTTTCCTCCAATATAAAATAAATGCAATACAAATAAAACTGTAAGAACAATGTAAACTGATAATGGGCTGCCGGATTCTTAGTCTGAAGACACAGACAAATACAAGTCATTTTGTTTTTAAATGTTGCTTATGTATTCCTCAAATCTTAACTTTTTGACTATTCTTCACATCTTAACTTTTTGACTATTCAAATCTTAACTTTTTTTTATTATTCATTGTAATATGCAATGTATCCAAATATTATGTTAACATTGTTTTTCTGACATGTAACATTATCAGATTGTTTGCTAGGAATGTAAACACAACAGGAAAACTTGTATCCAGAATCTTAAAATCTTAAAAGACACCACTTGTCAATATCAATTGTACAACATTATAAATTAATAGTAAGAAATAACTTACGGTAAATTTAAAGAATCCACAAGTTTTGTGAAGTGGATAAATAAATTTATTTTTATTATTAACCCCAAAATTTGTAGAGAACAGTTGAAAAAAAAGACAATATTTTCTTACCTGGATTCTGTCTTCATCTAAAGACAATTTGTTAGCGAGTTCTTCTCTGACATCTATACCCGGGTATGAGTTGACTCGAAAAACATTTTCCAAAACTTCAATCTGAAAGTTGTATAAAAAAAATAAATGAATAGTGTGTTTAAACAGAAAAAAAACTAATTACAAGATAGATATATGGATATGAGATAGATAGATATTATAACAGATATTATATATATATATATATATATATATATATATATATATATATATATAGAGAGAGAGAGAGAGAGAGAGAGAGATGATATAGATAGATATGAGAAAGATAGGAGATAGAAATTAGATAGGAGATAGATAGGAGATAGATAGATAGATAGATAGATAGATAGATAGATAGATAGATGATAGATACTAACTTGACTTCTAGTGAATGCAGTTCTGGGTCTCCTTCCTCGATACCAGCTGAGTTCTCTTTTATAAGTCATGCGTTCAGTTGTTGTCTGGCACTGTTCATACTGGGCATCCCCTTCCCTCTCTATGGCATGTTTCACTGGGTGCACTTGTAGAGGGATGTTGTCATATCTGATAATAGGTAGTCGCCAGTTGTGTGCAGTAACCTCTGCAATAAAACACAAAAATTTCACAAATTAATTATGAGGACATCTAAATGGACATATTCCCGAATTTCTTTCTCCTAAATCCCAGTATTTTGGAAGTGTGCTGTCACACACCCATTAGTGTTTACACCACAACTGATGTCACACCTGATAACATGGACAGCAATTAGATACAGTGGACATGGCATTAGTCAGATGGTGTGTGATATGGCCATGCCAAAGGCTTATACACTTCTCCAGATACAGTAGGAATCCCTATTAAGGATAGAAGACTCCATGACTATAGGTGAACCCACCTCTGCTGCAGGAGTTATCCATCCAGGGCCTATAGGTTCTAATAGAGGCTGGGTTTAAGTCCTTTTTCTTGTCCAATCCAAGAATACTTTCGATGGAAAATGAGCAAGCCGTAGGTTTGTTCTCTGCGAGACAAGACACTTTTTGGAGCTCTGCCGACATCCTCGGGCTCCTCTCATACAAAGATCCAGTCGTCATGATTTTGGTCTTCATGAAGATCCAACAACCCCAGAATGTCTGCGGTTGAGTCTTGTGGCCCTCCTTATAGCTGTGTTAACAAGGGGGCCGGATTTACAACCTCATTAATTAAAATCTTTCATTAGAAAGTCTTAGCATCTCAATGAAGACTCTCCCACCAAGAGGCAAGAGGAGTTAATTGTTTATTTGTTTGGCAAGTAATTAGCAGCTAATGGGGACACTAGGGGGGGTCACCTAGAGGGACAGTGTTATCTTTCCCAGCCAGCAGATCTCTACTTTCTCTCGCTGATGAACAGACTTTAAACTCCTCTTTTATTCAAAACCATTAATGTATAAAATTCTTTATTTTTTTCCTTAAATTTTCAATTTCACGGACACCACCCGTTTCAACTGCAGAGCATTGTCGAAAATCGCTCAAGTAACACGTAATCTTATTTAGCAGGTTTTTTTTTTTCCAGGGAAATAAAATAAATAAAGAAAGCTCTTAATGCTATTAGACTAATCCTGCTGAAAATGCAGCATTTATTTCATATGATTATTTAGTGGTTAATGTGGTCTGTGAGGGAACAATGGGTTTTGGCACAAGGCACATTACTCCATGCTGGCAAAGTTGTTGAAATCAGTGTAATTGTTTTTTAAGGACCCTGGATTAACAAAGTGGGGCGGTGGCACCCTGTATTTTAAATAATAATACAGTCGTTTATTTACCAATTACCACTTTTAATTCAGGTGGATTGGATGCGGGGATGTTAACCAATTAGTGTTGGGTTACTCCGTATAGATTGTGAATATTAGTGCTGCTCATGTCTTTGTTTGGTTCTGTTTTTGGGTTTTCTTTTTGCAGCAATTATTGCATATCAAGCTTAAAATAAAACTGAAAATGTACAAAAAAATTTAAGTAATTTTTCAGTAATTTCCATGGATGCCTCACAAAGCCGCTTATTTCTATGGGTGTTTTCACATTGGCTTGTATTTTTACTGATCCGTTGTCCGTGGAAAAAATTATGAAACATGTCCAATTTTTTTTCATGGATGCGGATCACAGAAGGCAATAGAAGTCTATGGGTCTGCAAAAAAAAAGGATAAAACATCAGGTTTTTTTCACTGATGAGGCTGAAAAACCCGGTGTGATGTTTTCAAAGTGATGGTAAACCTTCAGGTTCTTTTTGTGGACACAAAGACAAAATGGAAGAAAAACGGAAACACAAAGTATACAATACGCCACAGATTTTCACTGACCCGTTATTTCATATGTGTTTTTGCACATGTACTGTAAGATTTTTAGAGCCTGTCCTAATTTTCTCAAGTTTGTAGATCACGAACAAAATTAAAAGTCTATGGTTCAGCAAAAAAAAAAAACCTGAGATGCAGTTTGTTTTTTCACTGATATTGCTGGGAAAATTAGGTGTTATGCCTGGATACCGAATGTAAATAAAGCGGATCTGTTTTAACAGACACGCAGGGGACACTCCTGTGTGAACAAGCCCTTAGTGCCGTATAACATGGCAGATTGCAGAACAATTTCGGTACTGCTGAACTACAATTACTACATCACAGGGATCCATGATGCTAAGTGCCCCAACTATACTCTCCCATAATTACACAATCCTAGTGAACTGAAGAGTAGACCCCACAATACAAACTAGAACTCACCGTATCAAGAACTGTGTGGCCGAAAGTTTCTAAAAGCAGTCACAGTCTTATTCTGCACCAGATCAATCATAGGGGGTCATTTATCATACTCCGGTGCTTGTGTGCTGGCGTATGATAGTCCCAACCCTTGGCCGGCTGCACCCCCCTTCACGCTACACAATCCTTTTCCTGCAAAGTCACATCCCATTTCCAAAACCAAAGCCCCTTTTGTCATTCTAGTCATAATAGTGTCTAAAAACAGGGCATTATAATTTTATTGAATTATCTATTCATTGACACAAAGGGGCACATTTACTTACAAGGTCACTAGAGTTCACTGAAAGTACATTTTCCGTCTATAATACTACGTGAGGCGATTCACTAAGATTGTGCGCCAGAAATCGTGAATGTGTCGCTTCCCCGCTCAGGTTCGACAGAGTTCACCATCTTTTTTGTGGTGCATCTTTAACATAGAGTGTGCGACACAATTTGAATGTTTACTACGGTGCTTGGTCCGAATTAGTTGGACCGTCCAATGGCACGTCCCTTAATTTGTGTCGCATGGAAGCTGCACCACAAATTGCTTGCATGCATCACAATCGCAGCGCAGACACTTCTTAAATACCTTTGCAAGCCGTTTTAGCCATGAAGTACGTGAACTAGCATATCCTGTATACTACATATACAATACTTCTTCGGTTGATGTCATCAGTTGGCACAGCCCTGTGTATAGAAGGTCAAAGTGCCATGTTGTGATTGCAAGCCATAGTAATGTTACATGATAATGACAGATCACTGGGAAATAGGTACCTTTATAAAGTACTCTATACAATGATGCTTTCACTTTTTGGGGTTTGGAGCTTTTAACTCCTTTTAATTGTTTGCCAAAATACACTTTAATAAGAACATATTGATGGAGCATTTTTATGGGTAGAATTCAGGGCTGGCGCCAACACTGGGCATACTTGAGCAAGTGTCGGGGCCCATAGCTGCTGGGGGGCCCACATAAGGCTGTATATAAGGAATCCATGGGGCTGAGGGGGGCTTATATAAAATAACCATGAGGGGGCTGTTTGGGATGATAAACAAAGGGAATATTTTTGGGAACAGGAGACTGTTTTAGTTTCTTAATTTTTAATGGCGCCACAAAAGTTCCCTGCCAAGGGACCCACTGAGGTTCTGTTGCCAAGGGGTCTACTGATACCTGGAGCCAGCCCTGTTAGTACTGCTTGCATAGATTTGCTGCTTTAGGTCTTCCCTACGGTCTTCTTCCAAACCTTGCAGGTTCTGACATCAATTGAAAATGAAAGTCTGGGTTGAGAGAGCTGCCCAGCGGTACATGGGAAAGTGCTGTACATAATGTTTGAGTCATCGGGTGGCTATAAATGGATGGATGGCTTAGATTTTGTCTGACATCTCGAATCTCTCTTTATATTTATATACACTATTACATCCTATGGATGAAGAAGTCAATTTATAATCACATCACTTTATACTTGTGAAAACAGTGAGCATATAAATTACTTAAAAATAATACTATTTACTATTGATGTTATATTCTTTAAAAAAAGCAAATAATATAACAGTGAATAAATATAATTTTTTCATTATATTGTTAAATTAAAGCAGTGAAATGAATTTTATCCGGTTTTACAGCTTATACTATGTGAAAAACTGTAATTATTTTTGACCAAAACTAAGTTTTATAGTCTGTAGTTGCTTAGCTGCTCTCATCCTCAGGGATCAGCAATGAGAGTTTTTGTTTTCATTGTTGGTCCCAAGGGGAATTAGTTAAAATACCTCACATAAACCCTATAGTATTAGTAATAAGAGGATTGTAAGAAATCAATTAGTATTTCAACAAACCCAATTACCTGCCTGTATTTTACCTGGATCTCTCATCAAATCCTCAGTCATTGCCAGGTGTGTGGCCATCCCTACAAGATTATAGTATATATTTGTATTTTATGTTGGGATATTTTGGAGTTGAGTTGATAATTTAAGGATTTGTTATCGGTGAATGATATAGATATACGTAACCTACAGCCATTAGGCACAAAGAGGGACATTTATCAAGCTCTCGCTCCAGAATTCTGACTTCATAAAAGGCACAAAATTAGACAATCTTACTAAAAAAAATAAAATAAATTTGCGTCAATCTCATTCTAAAAATGGGATAGTATAAAAATTTGGCTACGTTGAGAACTTTTGCGCATCTTTAGGGCAACAAAGTCTTCTACAAAATGTATTTCAAATTGTCCCATTACTGCAAAATCATCATTTTAACCTAGATAAATATTTGTGTATATAGACATTGGTTATTGTAAGCAAAAAGATCATGGGGCAGGAATACTATAGTGGTTGCCCCTGAACCTTGGCATAAAATGTTGAAAACTTTGGGTGTGGCTTACTAGTCCACATTTATTAAAGTGTTTTTGCACGAAAAAGAATGGGGCGCATTTACTAAGGCCCCTTCCACACTTGCGTTGCAGGTCACGTCAGAGTTTGAGAGAAGTCTGGTGCCTGTTGGTTGCTGGATAACAGATGGGAGGACGACACAGGACGGGTTAGTAGAAGAGTTAAAACTTCATGCAGTTAATGAGTGTTATAGGCTTGCCTAAAGAAATGGGTTTTAAGAGCACGTTTGAAACTTTGGAGGTTAGGTAATAGTCTGATATGCCGGGGCAGAGCATTCCATAAAATTGGTGCAGCTCTAGAGAAGTCTTGGAGAAGCGAGTGGGAGGTCCTCACTAGGGTAGAGGTTAATCTAAGATCACTGGCGGATCTAAGAGCACGGGTTGGGCGATAGACTGAGATAAGAGAGGAGAGGTAGGGGGGTGCAGCATTATACAGAGCTTTATGGATGAGGGTTATTATTTTAAACTGTATTCGAAAGGAGACTGGCAGCCAGTGCAGCGACTGGCATGAACTGTAGGCATACATGGTCCCCTTATCAAACGAGCTGTGTCAGGCAGAATTTTGGGTTGTTTTCATGGCTTCCACAACAAACTTGTTAACTTTGTCGCCACCCTGCTGTGTAATCCACAAAATATACTGGCAAACTTTTATCATGTACCGATATTATTTGAGCGCTTCTTGCTCACCTCCTTTGGTTCCTCTCTGCCACCCATTGGTTTGAAGCCTGAGTCCATTTAGGGTATGTCGCCATGACACTCTCTAGCCTGCCGCTGCTGCCGCTGCCTCTGCATGCCGTCCCCTATAGTGTCAGGGTCAATTATTGGATGTTTTAGATGCTATCTAGCTTCATTCTGTCACTCTGTCATGGCCATGCTGTTGCCCATAATTTTGGCATAATGGTACGATTAAGCAGCCTCAGAGGCATCCATGCATGCTGCCCCTGCTGTTTCCTGTCCATTTCCGTGGTGTTTCCATCCTTTTCTGAGGTTCCCAGGTGTTTGGCCTAGCTTCCCTGTGCAGAGCCTTGGTCCCCTTGAAAAATGCTCGAGTCTCCCATTGACTTCAATGGGGCTCGTTATTCGAGACGAGCACTCGAGCATCGGGAAAAGTTCGTCTCGAATAACGAGTACCCGAGCATTTTAGTGCTCGCTCATCTCTAAACAATAATGATGCAATATTTTATAAACTCTAATTAATATGTGCAACGTGCAAGAGAAACTCTATTATATTGCATCATATAGCCCCCACCCATACCACCCCAAAGGCGCCAATCAGGGAGAAAAAAAGAGAAAAAAAAATAATAATAAGATAAAAATAAAAATTTAAGCAAAATTATATAAAGTCGACAAACAGAAAAAAATTAAATTAAATTAAAAATAAAAAAAATATCACCTAATATGTGGTCTATTCATCCATAATTGCCAGATATCACTTAAGGGCGATTTTCTAACTGATGTACAAATCTTGTTTTGTTCTAATGTGATCAAAAGATCCAGTCTCATTTCCCACTCCTCAACATTTGGCGGCTGAGCACACTTCCAATTATACATTTATAATTTTCTCAGCTATCAGCAAGCCTTTTAGCAAATACAATATTTGTGACTGCTTGCTCACTACTCCAACTTTAGTACCCAAGACACATATTTTTGGATCATTAGATATCTGACTAGAAAAAATGTATGTCTTTTGACTACGTCCCTCCAATATCTATGCAATTTTGGGCACCTCCACATCATGTGAACCAAAGCTGCATCAAACAGATCACATTTCGGGCATTTCTCATTCTTATCTATCCTAAAACGATTCAACAACCAAGGAGTGTAATATACTGCATGAGTCAAAAAAATTTGGGATATGATATAGGACATGTTGTTAGTCACTTTGAAATCATATTTAAAGAGTCCATCCATTCATTCATTCATTGATAAATCCATGAATTCCTCTTTCCATTTGTTACAATTCTGAATGGTTGGACATTCCCTTCTCAATGTTTTTTTAATTGCTGATAAACATTTGCCATAAAACCTCTCCTATTGACATGTTGGAATATCATCTTAAACATAATATGTTCCTCCTTCTTAAAATCTTCCTCCCCAAGGACCACATTGAAGGCATACCTGAACTGCACATAGTAAAACCAATCCTTAGCACTCAGACCATATTCTAAACACAATTCTTCAAATGATTTGAATCCTCTCCTCCTCACCTAAAACCTGGTGAACATAATATAACCCTTTATCTCTCCATACATGTGAATTCTCTAAGGGACCTATAGTCCATATATTAAACCCCCATAGAGGTGTCTTATCAAAAAAAACCCTTACAACTCACAATTAATTTAAACTGCTCCCATACCCATTGCATCATTGTGAAAATGGGCAACTTATTCTTAAACTCAATTTGCGAGAACACATTAGATTATACAATTCCCCAAATACTATATCCCTTTAGAAAACCATATTGGTTCCCAATAATATAGTATTATTGGACAGTTCTGTAAAACGAAAAAGACTTTGGGCAATATAACCATTTTTAAAAGGACCAGTCTGGAGGTCACTGGGATGTGCATTCTGGCCCAAACAGCAAATTTTTGTTTAACTTTTTGGAGCAGTGGATTGACATTTAAAGTAATATATTCTTCCAACTTCCTACTCAACTTCCTACTCACTCACTTGCTACTTCGTATCACAATGCCCAGATATTTAATATTATCTACCACCAAGAGTTGTCCAGAGATTTGAGTACTACTCACTGTGGTGTCCAAATGATGACGTTTGCCAATTAATTTTAATACCTAACAGATAACCATTGGATTCAATCAAATTAATAACTGTAGTTATCACATCATCAAATTGATCCAAGAAAGTAGCAAGTCGTCAGCAAACAGCAACAATCGATCTTCCAATGGACCACATATAAACTCCCTTAGCTGCTCACATGCTCTTATACTGCAAGCCAGAGGCTCTAGAACTACTGCAAAGAGCAACGATGACAGAGGGCACCCTTGACGGGTTCCCCTTTGCAGCTGCCAGGTAGAAGGGGCCCTGCCATTCATGCTTACTCTTGCCATTGGGCCACTATAAAGCAGCCTTATCCAGCCAATGAATTTTTGCCCAAACCCCATCCTTTCCAACACTAACCAAATGTAGTCCCACTTGACGCGGTCAAAGGCTTTCACTGCATCGAGTGATACCATCATTCTTTTACCCCGGGCCTCACATTGAGTTTGAATTTTCCACCAAGTACGCATGATATTGTGCCTAACCGATCTCCCCGGTATGAATCGTCACTGATATCTCAGAGAAGGATGATATAACCTCTGGAGGAATACCATCTGTTTCCACCACTTTTACTCTTGGGAGGCTTTTTAAAGCATCTCTAAGCTCTTCTAAATTGTCTGCCTCCTCTATAGAGATATTGGAAATATTAATAGCAGAAAGAACGGTCTTTATATCACATATATCTGCCTTCAACTCAGAGGTATATAACATCTCAAAATATGCCCTAAACTCTTCTCTTATTCTTCTTGTGAGGACACTAAATTACCGTATATTCTCGAGTATAAGCCGACCCAAGTATAAGCCGAGACCCCTAATTTTACCACAAAAACCCAGTAAAACCTATATTTTTTACTCGAGTATAAGCCGGGTTTGGGTTTTCAGCACAAATTTTTGTGCTGAAAAACTAGGCTTATACTCGAGTATATATGGTACCTCTTCTAGCCCTTATTGCCCCAATAACATTCCTAGCTTGCTGTCCTTTAATTACCTTATCAAGGTGATCTGTTGAGACATACCGACCTATCACTGATTTTTGGCTACACATCTTTGAATCCAATAATGCCTTCTCTAAACAATGCCTCCTGAAACATTCCTGAGCTTCCAACCACAATCGTTTATTCTGAAGGATCAGATACAAACTTCCCTTCCCATTTCATTACTTTACTTTTTAGGTTTTGCATATCAATTCTTTTTCTTTTTTTAATATACACCACTTGGTATGGAGTAGGTTTAAAAGAATTTAGGACTTAGCACAATAAAGATTTTGGATAGATAAGGGTATGTGGTAGGTGGGCCAGATGTTTAAAAATGGACAACTGAGGCCATTCACACACTTAAAGGAGTGTTTTGAAATAGAGGATAAACATAATAATCGCAAATAAGGAAGCTTTAGGTGTGGGTGAATAGGAACAAATACATTTTTTGGTGGGACTTTGGAACACAGAGGTCACTTTCAAAAATATATAAACATTTTATGAGAATTTTGAAAATGAACACATAAGAAAGATTAAATGGAATGTCGATCTAGGCACATTGGAAGAGGCACAGTGGAATAATATTTATAGTAATATAGAATTGGATGGATTACCATAGTCCTTTAAATTGGTCCAGATTAAGATAGTTTACAGGTTATATTATAGTCCAAATTTTATTAGTAAATTTAAGAAATGGAAAGATATTGAATGTTGCAAGTGTAAAGAGAAAACTGTAGATATCTTCCATATGTTTTGGATTTCCCAAACAATTATGGCTTTTTTGGTAGAAGTACATGATAAGGTAAGAGAGATTACACAACTGGATATACCAGAGACCCCTGATGTAATGATTTTGAGTAATATGCTAGATATAAAGGATGCCCCATGTGTAATGAAATGGATTGGAAGTGCGTTATTCATAGCAAGGTACATAATAGTTAGAAAATGGATATCCAAAGAATCGCCAAAAATGAAGGAGGGGGAAAAGCATTTGGAGAGTGTTAAAAAATTTGAGGAGTAAATATGGCAATATGGGTAAAATACATATATTGAGTAAATAAATAACTGGCCGGAGGGATGGGGGAGACAAATAATGAAGATATGTGATTAAATATGCTAAATATATGTAATTGTGTTAAAGAAAAAAATTTAATAAAGAGATATAAAAAAAACTTTAAATAATAAGTTTCACAAATAACTTTAAAGAAAACAACATTAATGTAATACAATACAAAATAATTACCACCATCATAAAACTATATAAAAGTATACATCTTTTGCCACCACTGAACACCGTAACAAATTATACTGGACCATGTGGAAATCTACTACAGCAGCAGTTTTTGGAGCAGGGAAGATGAATTTGCAAACTGATTAACAATGTCATCACTATCTAAGGACGTTCAAATATCCATCTCAATGTTCAATAAAATTATTTATTCTAAAAGATTTTGTCCAAAAAATGACTCTCTCACAAGAGTACAAACCAGAGTGAGGAGCGCTTCATAGAACGCAAAAAAATTGGTGTACATTACAGAATGTAGTTTATGATCATATAAAAGCCTATAACAACACGTCAGGCAGTTCTCACAAACTACATGTTTTCTGTCACTCACGTCATCTTCACCATCACTATGATCCTCAGCCTCTATTACAGTTGTAGCAGCAGGGTTTGGTTTATTAAGAGAGGCATAGTTCTCTTGGAAACTAAGAAGCTCAAGATTTAGTTGTAAATCATCTACATCTGCCAACTTAGCTACTGTTTTTAAAGACTCAGCTGAAATGTCTTTTTGGGTAAACTGGCCAAACTTGGCGCACCTGTGCCCCGGTCCCCCGGCGAGTCTTTTACCTCGCCGCGATCCAGCCCAGACTCCCATACCCGCCTCCTAGGGTGCTCGCGCCTTCTTCAGAAAATTTAAAGGGCCAGCGCGCCATTAATTGGCCCCGGCCAGTTTCAGAAAAAGTACTTTCTACACTTCCTGCCGGATCTTTGTGTCTGTGTTCCTGTTCCCATCTGCCTGGACCTCCTGTTGTTGACCACGGATTGGACTTGACCCTGCATCTTTGCCGCCTGCCCTGACCCTGTGCCTGGACCCGACCACTAGACTGTCTTCCGTTAAGGTACCTCGGCTGCCATAGCGGGTAAGTCGCACCTGTGGAACAACCTGGTGGTACCCTGCCGCAGCTAGTCCATCCCGCTTTGCGGCGGGCTCTGTTGAAGACGAGGTGCCACTTAGACTCCGGTCCCAGGTGTCAGCTAGTGTCACCTACCACGGTGGTCCAGTGGATCCACACATCCCGAATCCTGACACTAGGGTCTATAGATCAATAGATCATGGATGAGGGCTTCATTTTTGGAAAATGAAGATCTTCATATAAGTTTCTGTCCTTGACCTATCTTAAAATGATGCTGCATTGTTCTTTTACTGCAACATCTTGAGTACTGTTCATTTCTGCGCTAAATTGAACAGCATCTGCAACATCTTGGCTTATTTTTTTTCACCATATTAGACATTATTACAAATAGCCGATTAATGGAGGATTTATTTAAGAAAGTAATAAGATTTCCTCTTCCTTTACTTTCTGGGTGTTTGCTTTTTCTTTTAGGCTTAAGGCTATTACCTCATCAACATGTTTTTTAAATGTAGGATCACATTTGCTACACAATAATGCTAATTCCAGAAAATTGCCATGATTTAGTTCAGCATTTAGTAGGGCATGAGCACCCTCGTCCTTCCATCTGTAGGAAAGAGCCATCTTTGCAATACAACAAATAATATCAATGACTCTTATAACTACTGCACAATTTTTCAATACTTTTGCTTTATTTCTATTTGCAAGGTTCACATTGATCAGCATTTCAATGTCTGCTTTCTTTTCTGCAAACAAGTAAGCAGATACAGAGGATTGATATAAATTTGACTACTCATGTTCTTTAATGTGTGTGTGCTTTCACAGTCTTCCACTCATTGATAAATATGCTTTTTCTGTTAGGGCAAAAAGCCATACATGTAGATCAAAACACGATAGGAGAGCCATTTCCTTTGAATTGCGTTGCCACCAGGCACAGAACATAGATAAACTTTGTGTGCCTGAAAAGGCAATGTATGGTTGCCATCTGTCTTCAGGTGGACTGGGTGGGCTTTCATGAAATGTAATTTAATGGCCAAATTAGACATGGGGTCTGGTGCTATAAACACATTGCTAATACAAAATGTTGAGGGCATTTCTTGCAAAATAACATGAGTCAATGCTTTCTAATTCTGCCTTCAAGGGCATATAAGTTATCAGCCACATCTTTAATATACATATATCTTTTATTACAGATAAAATTTAGCATCTTACAATTTAGCATCTTCATCTTCAAAGAGTAAGGATGTTACTTCATCTGCCACTGCTGGAGCACCTTCTGAGCAAGAAGCCATCGGTTGCACAGAGCTTTGGCTTGCAGCACCTACTGAGTGCCATAACTTCTGTTGCCATGAGCTGAGCTTCTGAGCTGTTTTTGCTAAATCTTTTCGGGCAGCTTCTCTTTTATGCACTGGTTTTATATTTATTCTTTTTGTAGACCGCTTCCTCAGATTTTTCTTTGGAAGCACTAGGCCACTTAGAAGACTTTGCCCTACAAGTGAGATTAAATTCTAAAAAGAAAATTTTACTAATTGTAGCTTTGCCCAATTTGTCTATTTATGTAAAATTGAAGACAAGAATGATACATTTCACTATTTAGTGCAAATTACAGCCTTCAGTAGTATAACTAAAGCATTTTTGAATGTTCCCATTCCATTTTGAAAGGCTCCATTCCCACAAACTGATGCTACATTTTAACCCAGGCATATCATACAGCCAAAAATTTCCGTCCTAATACAGTACCAGCATAGTAGATGAGATTTCAACAAATCCTGGCCACACAATGTATAAAAATCTGCTTTGAAAACTGATTTCGTCAGCATGCAGCATGTCACAATTTCCTTACAATCTAGCTGAGTAATCATGGAAGTTGTAAAGAAGCACTTTGGGAAAAAGATACTAACTATCTTTGTTTTATAGATGTTTAGTTCACTTACCCGTATCACTGTCTATGCTACCAATATTCAAGTAGAAAGAATCCAACCAGTCCAACCACCAATGCGGTATGTTCCGCTTTGTGAGAAGCTTTATGGTATCCTGCATAGAAGAATTCCTAATTTCATTCTTTGCAAATTGGGCAACATTCAATAATTCGACTTAATTTTATAAAATCTGTCTTTGTTGCCCATAGCTACTACACCTAGTGTCAAGTGTGAGCAACTAGGTTGATTTTCCTATTATGATGTTCCAAAAACTATCTGTGAGGGGCAGTTATCATTTTTGGTGCAGTGTGGCGCTAGAACTGCTTTATATTTTTCAGTGGGATGTAAGTTTGTGGTGCAAGGGATTAATGACTTAATCTCTGCATCCACAAAAAAAGCAGATTTAACATTGGTTTACAAACATAACACCTGTTTCCCAGGCTCATCAGTGAAGAAAACTGACCTGTCATTAGTTTTTCTTGCAGATATGTTTGGTGATGAGCTGTGCATGATATATGTCACACAGTGGATAATTTTAAATGTGGGAGCAGAGTGGTCAGTTGTGTTGTGGGGGTGCATATGATTTAGGAGCTCTGTTATTGTGATGAATTTGTCTTCCTGATTGAGCAGATTTTCACCTGTGAGGTACTAGATGCCACCAATGTCTGTCGCTGCTTCACTTCTAGCTCCTAGTGTGTTCACCAGTGGGGAACTGAGTCAGGTCTGCCTACTGAAAGGGAGCTTGCAACACTATTAATTTTTAATGATCATGTTTATTTTTTTTTTAATTTGTAAATGTAATGGACCAAATGTAGGGGGGGCAGCATTTAAACTTTCGCCTCAGGCAGCAAAAAGGCTATCATATGGCGGTGTTGCTGCTGATGATGTTATAGTGTGCGCCGGCGGACAGAGGGCATGGACGCATCTCTGCTTATTGTTACAGAAGAGAAAACGAAGAAGAGCTTCAGGGACTGCAGCATCAAGGAACTGCACCAAGCATCGTGAGCACCGCAAGGTGAGTATGTAAGTTTATTTTTTTATATGACAAAGGGCTGCAGGGGGCATTTAATTAGAAGAGGGGGGCCTGGTTGCATGGGGCATTTGATAACTGGGGTGGATGGCCTGAATGGGGCATTTAATACTTGGGGGGGGGAGCTGGCTGCATGGGTTATATCATAATGGGGGCTGGCTGCATGGGGCATTTGATAATTGGGGTGGCTGACAGCATGGGGCATTTACTCATCAGGGAGCTGGCTGCATGGGGCATTTCACAACATGGGGGGCTGGCTGCATGGAACACTTCATACTGGGAGGGCTAGCTGCATGGGGCATTTGGTCAATGGGGGGGGGGCTGGCTACATGGGGCATTTCATTACTGGAGGAAGCTGTGTCCAATGCATTTCTGACCCTAGGCTCATACCCAGTTTTCCCAGTTATTTGTGGCAAAATTAGGGACCTCGGCTTATACCCGGGTCGACTTATACCCGAGTATGTACATTAATGATTTAAAAACCTATTTGAGTATTCCAAAGCTTTTAATGATCCTTGTGACATATAAGAACAATTTTATCAAAACAACATTTCACAATAAAATAAAGTATGCAAACCACAGATCCTGTGTGTATGTGGTCGGGATTCTATTTTGAAAGGGAACAGACGATATTGGTCTTAGGTGTTGGTGACTTTTCACACTGTTTTTTTTTTTCATTGTAACCCTTATATTTTTTTAGCTAGTCTAGCTGTTTAATAGTTTTGTTGTTTATATCATTTTTTGATTATATCATTTTGGAGTGCTTATGCCTCAATTACTTAATTTTGTACTTTATTTCAACAAGAACATCCCTGCCATCAATCCTAAAAGAATTGCAGAAGTACGGTAAAGTTAGCAATTTCAAGATTTATGTGCATAAATTAGAGCTACTGAACATTTCCCTCGATGGAACTGAGCAGTTCTATCTCCAATCCACTTTCCCATTTAAGTGGGCAAACTCAGCTTTTCACTATCTAGGGACATACCTGCCCGCTGACCTCAAAGAGTAACAGTAAAGGTTTTTTTTCTTACAAATCAATAGCTCTTGGGGTGTAAAACAACTTTGCCTTTTATCTTTATTACCTATATTCAGTAGTTTCTTTGTTATAGCCCTCAAATTACCTGAATGCTGCAATAGCTGCTTCCTCTCTATGTGCTGATAAGCTTTATGAGACCTTACCTTGTTTACACTATAAATTCATGGGAGGGGAGGAGCTGCTGCTCCCTGCTCACAGGGGAGGAGGTCATGTAACAGTGAATGTAGCAGTGCTGGAAGTGTGCAGAAGAGTGAAAGTAGATGTCATTAAGAGCATATGTAGAAACAATTCTTCTTTATATAATATTCTTTAAGCATTTACATAAGGCATATGTACATCACCATTCTTCGGCTAGCATGCCGTAGTCCTTATAGCAAAAGTCCACACTCAGATTCTCATGGCTTCTCACTGAATCACCGAACGCCTGGAGTGTCCTGTGACGAATCTGAGCATGGACTTGTGCTATAAGGACTATGGCATGCTAGCCGAAGAATGGTGATGTAAATATGTCTTATGTCAATGCTTAAAAAATGGTATAATAAGAAGTGTTTCTACATATGGTCTTAGTGATATTTTTGAAAGTGTGCATAATCCCAAACTTGAGAGGCTTGGCATACTAGACCAGTGTTCACACTCCGTTAAATATTGGAGCGTCTCTACATATGTGTTTTGAAAGTAGATGTCTCCTGCACAGAATAGTGAGGTATAAGATCTCCTTGTTCCTATCAGTCCCTCCATCTCAGTCTGTGATTATTCATAACTTTATCTGTCTGTCTCTGCTCTTGTAGCTGCTCACTCCCTCAACCTTGTCATTGGCACTATCATTTCTGTCGAGATGATCTCTGTGCTCACACAGCACAGGCTATAGACTACATGTAACCGGTGTACTTCTGATTTCTACCTCTTATTACATTTTCCCTGCTCCTTCATGTGATGGAAGCTTCCAGACTGATCCTATATGTGCACTGTTAAGTGGATTTACTTGTGGGAAACTAAATGGATTTAATGCTAAATTACTTTGAAAGAGACCACAGGGCATCATAGGATCTGTGGGGAAGCTGACTGGCCTCAGCCTGAGGGTATAGACTGACAGACATTAGGCTCCGCCCACTTCCAAACACTTTCAGAACAGAAAATTCCATAACTTTGGAAAGAAAAGGACAAGCAGCACAAAGTACAAAGTTGTTTTTGTTTGTAGGAATCACATAATATAATATCACATAATAATTTGGTAAAATCACTCTAGCTTTACAGTTACGCTTTAAACTTTTATTCAGTTTTAATTTTACACCTGCCATACTTGACTGCTGTGTGGGAGCGTGAGCTTCATAAATAGTTTTCTGACGACCAGTGGCAAAAAGCTCTTGTGCAAATGCAAAAAGTATGTTTCATGCTCTTAACAGTAGCTTAATAACAAGATATTTACGCAGAGATCCATTCAAATTACATAGAATGTTTCCAGATGTCTCTGACTTATGCTGGTGGTGTGGGGCTGTGGTTGGTACCATGCCTTACATCTGATGGAAGAGCACTATGATCTAACAACTGACAGGAAATCTTTAAATTGTACAATGGCATCTGTCACCAGAGTGTTAGCCCTTCCCCAGAGCTGGCACTTCTATCCATGTTTTCTGGCCCCATAAATAAATACAAAAATAATTTGTTTCAGTACATTATTATGGCCACGCGGCAGATATTCCCTCACCTTTGGAGGTCTACTAAGGCTCCTTCCAGGGCGCAATAGATATAGGCCTTTGACTCCATTAGGCACATAGAAGAATTATGCGCCAGTGATGATGGGAGGTATGAATGCTTTTATGTGACTTGATACACCTTTTCATTTTTATTAAGAACAAAATGGTCATTTGTGGCATTATCAGGTTATTACAAACTGAAATAAAACAGTTTTCAAGTCAAAAATTTATTCTAGGTGATGTTACATTTGTACATAGGACCCCTTGTTCGAAAGGAACTTCTAAACTCTCTCATTCATTGAATTTGTCAGATTTTGGATGGTTTCTGCTTCAATTGTTTAGCATGTGGACATAATTCCCTCCCAGAGCTGTTGCTTAGATGTGAACTGCCTCCCGCCATCATAGACACTCCTTTTGATGCTGCTCCAGAGGTTCTCAATAGGGTTGAGGTCAGGGGAACATGGGGGCCACACCATAAGTTTGTCCCTTTTTTTGCCCATAGCAGCCAGCGATGCAGATGTGTTAGTTGCAGCAGGAGACAATGCATTATCATGCATGAAATTAATCTTGCTGAGGATCTTTCTGCAGAATGCAAGAGTGCTGAGAGGGGAAGCAACACATGCAGGACATTAGGCTCACGATCTTAGTGAATCGCAGCACAGTGCATGATCATGGGACAATGCACTTTTGGTGAACTCCTCCGGAGGGGTAAGTGACTGTGCTCCATTATATATTAGATCATCATACAGCATTTGTAAAAATTGGCAAAGTGTGACAACGAATCATTAAGCGCGGCATCCAACATCAAGTGTGGTATCTGACATTAGAGTGTGTATACCAAATCAGTAAATTACTGACTATGCAAGAAACGGTCTTGAGAGATGCAATATCTATGTACTGAACAACTAATTTGACACAATGATTAAATACACAGAATTTGTGCCTCTTGGTTGGAACGTGATATCTGATAACAAATTGGGATATATGGAAACACAGAGTTCATACTAAACCACTAGACTACAGGCTATGCAAGACGTGTAAAAATAATATCATATACTCTCTCATATATCCTTTTTTGTCCTCATATGCGTCTTTTTACTCTCCATTGAAGGAGAAACTTTAGCCATATAAGTTGACTTATATATTTTTGAATTGTAATTTTTTTAGTGATATTCTGCTTATGATAACATGTACTAAAGATTAAAGTTTTATGTTTACCATACAATATTATCCATCTGGATACATTGTTAGAGGTTAGGAGAAAACTTAACTTGGTGTTCTAGATATTTTTTCTTTCTAATCCATATATTCCTGTCCTCTGTGCCCAAGGTCTCCTATGAGCACAATTTCTGACCCCATATTGTTTGTTAGGTGATCCCACATCTTTGGTTACGGTTTGTTAGATATGCTATCCTGGAGTATCCCACATAACCTTATAACCTAGCATCAGCATTGGATTGTGAGGGATCAGTCATGTCAGACTAATCAGATGGGCTTCTATGAGGAGGTAAATTCTAGACTGGAATTGTGGGAGGCTATGGATGTTGTGTATCTGGATTTTCCCAAGGCATTTAAAATAATGACGCATAAAATGTTGGTATAAAAATGAGAATGCTGGGACTAGGGGAAAATCAATGTATTTGGGTAAGCAATTGGATAAGTGACAGAAAACAGAGGATTATGATTAAGGTAAATTCTCAGATTACATGGAAGTTACCAGTGGGATGCCACAGGGGTCATTATTGGGCCCCTTTCTTTTTAATATTTTCATTAAACCTCTTAAAGGGTTTACACAGTAGAGTTTAAATATATTCAGATTACATTAAGCTCTGTAAAGTATTAATACCAAGGCTAATAGCATAATATTACAGAGGGATTTGTGGAAGTTAAATGGCTACATAGCTAAATGTAACGAACAGTAAAAGTGCTATTATGTTCTAAACTGTCAATTACTTGGTAAACCTGCAGCTGAAAAAGACTTGGGGTTAATGGTGGTTGGTAAACTTAATTTTAGTGACCAGAGCCAGGCGGCTGCTGCTAATAAAGCAAATAAAATCATGGGATGTATCAAGAGAGGAACAGAATTTCATGATAAGAACATATTTTTGCTCTTTTACAAATCACCAATAAGACCATGCATTGAATATTGTGTACAGTTTGGGCACCAGTGTATAATAAGTAACTGGAACGGGTGCAGAGGAGGGCAACAAAGCTTATTTGAGGAATGGGGGGACTAAAATACAATTGCATTATGAGGGGAGACCTGATTACAATGTACAAATAAATGAGCAGTACATAGACATTTCCAAAGATCTTTTTATGCCTAGGCTTGTGGCTAAGACAAGGGGCATCCTCTACAAATAGAGGAGAGGCATTTCTACCATCAGCATAAACAGGGATTCTTTACTGCAACCGCAGTGAGACTATGGAACTCTCTGCCACAGAAAGGTATTATGTCAGATTCTTTGTACATGTTCAAGAGAAGCCAGGATGCCTTCTATGATGATACTATGATATCGCTTAAGTGTCGTTCTCTGTTATAACCACTCCACCTTTATTTAGCCTTGCTTTTCTTGGTTCTCCATCAGTGGAGCCGTGACATGATAGATAACCTGTAAGCCTGGCAGGCAATAAGAGGTTAACTACAGTCTCTTATTTGGTGTTCCCTTCCCTCAGAATTTTTGAGCAGTAACTGTGTGCATTGGCAGCATGGTTAGGATCTGTCAGGGTTAACTGATTCTGAGGTGTACAATAAGGGGCAAATCCATCTGAGATGACCCTCATTTCCTATGTAGTCACTGAAATGGATCTTGGTCTAGCAATCTGCCCCTGACACGTTGTGGCATGTTACCTGACTATGGTGTGTCATAAGTTATCCAGTAACACTGGTGTTATCAGCTGCCAATAATGATAACGGTTCACATTTTGTTTCAGGTTGCATATGCAGTTAAAGCCTGGCAATTAAAAGAAAATTGTGAGCTTTGATGGCTGCTAATGCTCATATAAAGGGGGCGCTTAATGAACAGAAATTTTCTGTTTTAGTAAGTATCCCACATTTACCACATATTTGGTATACCGTATATACTTGTGTATAAGCCGAGTTTTTCAGCACAAAAAATGTCCTGAAAAACATCCCCTCGGCTTATACACGAGTCAATACTTAAGTCAATGGGCTTAAAAAATATTAAACTTATATACTCACCCTCCGGTGGCCCCGATGTGCATCGCTGCTCCCGCGATGTCTGCGCGGCTCGTCTTCTGGCTTTTCGGCTCTTCTTCTGTAAGATCGTGATGGGCACCGCCATTGTTCTCTCCCAGCACGATTTTTTTAAATAATGGGCAGGCTGTATACTACTGGGGGCATGCTGAGATGGCTGTATACTACTGGGGGCAGGCTGTATACTAGTGGGGGCAGGCTGTATACTAGTGGGGGCAGGCTGTATACTACTGGGGGCAGGCTGTATACTACTGGGGGCAGGCTGTATACTACTGGGGGCAAGCTGTATACTACTGGGGACTGGCTGTATACTACTGGGGGCAAGCTGTATACTACTGGGAACTGGCTGTATACTACTGGGGGCAGGCTGTATACTACTGGGGGCAAGCTGGGCTGGCTGTATAGTGCAGAGGGAAGGCCGTATACTACAGGGGGCAGGCTGTATATTATAGGGGGCTGGCTGGCTATATACTGGGGGTGGGTCTGTGACCATTGCATTTCCCACCCTCGGCTTATACTCGAGTCAATAGGTTTTCCCAGTTTTTGGTGGTAAAGGGGTCTTGGCTTATACTCTGGTCGGCTTATACTCAAGTATATACTGTATATGTATTTGAAAAAGACCAAAAAATTTCAAGCCAGTTTTACAATCAGTAATAATAGACAATAAATAGCAGAAAAAGATAATGGCACTCACCAGTTCCAAAGATGGGAAAGTCGTCCTTTATTGGTAAATAAACATGCAGGGAGGTATACAAGCAAGCAAGCAATGTTTGTTTACCAATAAAGGACGACTTTTCTATTTTTGGAACTGGTGAGTGCCGTTATCTTTTTCTGCTACAGGCGGTCCCCTACTTAAGGACACCCGACTTACAGACAACCCATAGTTACAGACAGACCCCTCTGCCCACTGTGACCTCTGGTGAAGCTCTCTGGATGCTTTAAAATAGTCCCAGACTGCAATAATCAGCTTAAAATTGTCTGCAATGAAGCTTTATTGATAATTCTTGGTCCTATTACAGCAAAAAAATTTGAAACTCCAATTGTCACTGGGGCAAAAAAAAAAATTGTCGGGAACTACAATGATAAAATATACAGTTTCGACTTACATACAAATTCAACTTAAGAACAAACCTACAGTCCCTATCTTGTATGTAACCCGGGGACTGCCTGTATTTATTGTATTCTCTCACGATTGACTGAGCACCGCCAGAAGGTCCTATTGTGATCACGTTGGTCCCAGCACACCATTCCAGGTTGCGTGTGAAGCTTCAACCGATACGACCAGGACTGTGCCCAGCAGTTACATTTCCCTTTATATATTACTCGTACGGCAATAATAGACACTTTGTTTCAATTCGGCAACATTTTTGACGTTTGGAAATATTTATTATGCGAATAAAAACTGAGCCTGAGGTTCACATGGCTTGCTTAAAATAAAATTTTAGATGTACTACAGTCTACGAATACATCCTGTTCATAATTTTTATTTGATGGGGAAAACAATACAAATTTGGACATATTTCTTTTCCAATTGGTAAAATGAGTTCTAATAAGCAGACAATTTCCAGTATTCTATACTGGAGCTAAGGAGCTAAGACTTGGTCAAAATAAAGATGCATAATACAGTTCCATGGTAGGGAAAAAATTTTCAGAGGCTAAAATGCAACATTGAATTTATTGACTGTTATCTATAAGTTATAGTTTGTTTACAACAAATGAAAAACTGCTATATATTATAAATAATATATAATTTGTAAATAAGATATTTAGTTTACAGATATCTATTACTTTCTACAAATGATGTTTGATAAAAGTGAAAACAAAATGTTAAAATGTTTCATCTAACAATTAATACATTTGATTAACATTCAGAAAGTGGAAAGCCAAGTAAATGTATCTTTGAGTAGGTGTTTCTATTGATTTTGTTAGCAGAAGGAGTAGGTGGAGGTACAATCCATTATTTTGAAGTTTGTTACTTATTCAGTCATTCTATGTTGTCTATCTATTGTTTGTTGGTGTGCTTTGTTTGGTTCAACATTAGAGCTCAGCATTTAATAATTAGAAGGATTTTTCTACTGATTTGTCAAAAGTGCCTATTCTGAGTAATAAATTAAAAATAAGTTTTAAATGCTCATGATTGTAGTTTTGAATGTACTTTTATGTTAGTTAGCATTCCACATTCTTTTATTCTATTTCTAAGAAATATAGTACTACCATTGTTCGGTCAGAAACCAGACTCAAAGGCCCTATTGAATGGAAAACATGCACACTTGTTTAAATCAGATCTGGGAATTTAAAACCTAAAAAATAATATACCTACATTACACAACAATGTCTCCACAGAACAAATGACTGTTAAATTGGTTTTCCACAATAAACAAGAATAAACAAATACAAAAAATAAGCCATTTATCTCATATCCTGTGAATAAGGGCTATGGGTAAGATTTTTCAAAAGCTTCTAAGAGCAGAACTGTTCTATCAGAGCTCAGCGTTGATTGTATAAACTTATGTGGGAAAATAAAAACTGAACCCTGTTTGGTTGCCATAGAACTGGAACTAGAACTGTTCTGCTCTGATTCCTCTGAAAAATCTCTCCATAATCCCTATTCACAGGATAGGACATAAATGGCTGATCAAATGGGGTACAACTACCAGTACCTCAACTATCGGTAGATTGGAGCTAATAGTTTCTTTAGATTTCCTGTAATGCCAACTTAGAATTATATAGAGTATATGGAGGTAAAATACCATATCCTGTGTTACATTACATAAGATTTCTGGCACATTTTGGATGAGCCAAGTTCAGAAATTAGCTTCTTAAGACAGCTAAGGGGGGCTTGAATTTTTATTTAGGCAACTTCATTTTGTTTCTGTTCCCTTTTATGATTTTGCAAACAAAATACAAACTCGAAGTATATTATGACTGTGCATGTATTTAATTAACTCTTTCAGGCATAGTTTTGCAGATGGGAGACTATACATTTTATATACCAAAATAACCGTTATACACTAGGTAATTAATTTATATTTGTCAATTTGAGTTAAATTGTAATCTATATATACTATAAATTACAAAAAAACATCTTTGACCTATGTGTCACAAAAAAAGTTGCAAAAGTATTGAAGGTAGTGCACAAAGAACAGAAGTTTTGGCCATTAGACCAATAAGTATGAAAATTTGCTAAAAATGCCTGGTTATTAACCCCTTCAGGACACGGCCCCATTATTCAAATCTGTGCTGTGTCACTATAAGTGGTTATAGTTTTGGAATTCTATAAGATATCCAAGGCTTCACAAAGTTTGATACCCAATTTCTCCTAAGTGCACCGATAACCCATATGTGGTGGTAAAGAATGGAGGGAGCGCCATCCAGATCAGATTTGCATTGTGAAATTGTACAGGCTATAATTTTATTTTTAGATTTTTTTTTTTTTTTTTAATATGGATCTATAGGGTTTTATTTTTTGCCACATCAGATGCACTTTTCTGGTACATAATTTTTGGGCTTCTATAGCTAATTGTTGAGATTTTATTAACTCTTTGTTGGAGGAAATGCAAATCAATTGTTAGGAAGATTTTTTTTTTTTTTGCCCATTTACCATACCATGAAAATAGTATATTTGTCAGCACCTGTCCAGCAACCACGTAACCACAACCAGGCTTAGTGCTAGCTGTCAGACTAGGTAAGTGGTAGAAAACTCACCCTGCAACGTCCCTGTGGGCTTAGGCCCTGCCTAAAGCAGATAAACCACCCTGGCAAGGACGAACCCACTATCAGGAACCTGATGATCCCTGAGCAACCCTACAAGATGACATGGAAGACTTAATTTGTCTGGCAGCTGCTGGATATTGGAGCGGACAGGCAACCGGAATACAGTTATAGACGAGTGTTCACACTAGGAGTGGGGTCACACTAGGAGATAAACAATACTAAGAGACAAACAACAGATACAGACAGACAAGCGGAGTCAAACAAACCGGGTAAAAACCAAGATGGCGGCAAAGTTACAGAATAGTATAGCAAATAGAATGGTCAGTAGTCAAACAGCAGCTGCAGACAAAATTAGTACAAAGACACACCCAGCTTTCCTAGGATCAGAAATGGAGCTGTCAATCACATGCTGTCTGGGTGTGGTTTTCCAGCAAGAAACCTAAAACCAGATCCCATCAGAACAATTTGCGAGTTCTGACAAGATTATTTTTATTTCATGGGTTGCCACAATAACAAAAATACTAAATTTATGTAGATTATTTTTATTTTTTCCCCAATTTTACTGTAGAAAAATTATATAAAGATGTTGGTAATTTTAGCATCACATATGCGTAACTCTTAATTTTGCATCTGACAAATCTGGTTAAGGGCTTATTATTTTGCAAAAAGCATTGTTCTTTTTACTGATCTTATTTCATAAACTGTAAGGTTTTAAAAATCACTTTAGAGCATTTTTGAAGGGTTTTTTTTTTTTTTAGGTTTACTGTGCGGGTCCAATAATGATTCTGTTTTATTATACAGATTGTTACAGATGCAGCAATACCAAATATGTGGGACTTAGTGTATTTTATTTAATTTTACTGAATAAAAACTTATTTGGAGAAAATCATATAATTATCATTATTAGAGATGGGCGAATTTGTTGAAATTCAGTTCGACCTGATTTGCCGAATTTTTCGAAAAGATTTGATTCGACCCGAATCAAATCATGACGAATCCAGTTTAAAAAAACTAGGTATTTCCTGGCTGCAAAGAGACTTTAGGGTGTTGTAAAACGTTGTGCCATGATTAATTATGCATAGAGAGCGTGGTTTGGTCTTCAAACAATGCTGTGTTTTAGTACGACACGCACATGACAGCCCCTGCTCTTAGAATCGCTTCACACTTCAATTCCATGGGCACTTACAGAGGCCTTCTGACAAGGTAACGTCTGTGCCAGCTCGAAAGGACTGAGCTGAGGGCCAAGATCCCGCTATAACATCAAAGAGTGCACTCTTTTTACACATCAGATGATTCCATAGATTACGACAAAACCTGTTCTGTTAAACGCTGATACATGTAGAAAACCCCCAAAAGTGTGCACAGGGTGTCGGCAGTAATTTTGCACTGACATCACTGATAATTTTGTCCTTCTTTTTATCCGTCAGTGTCCACTTTCAATCGGCCAATAATCCATCATCAGTATTGCTAAAGACAAAAAAAACAGGAGTGGATCCAAAACAGAGATGACCAGTAAATTGAATATTTACATGTCCTCTGTAGAGATGAGCGAGCACTAAAATTCTCGGGTACTCGTTATTCGAGACAAACTTTTCCCGATGCTCGAGTGCTGGTCTCGAATAACGAGCCCCATTGAAGTCAATGGGAGACTCGAGCATTTTTCAAGGGGACCAAGGCTCTGCACAGGGAAGCTTGGCCAAACACCTGGGAACCTCAGAAAAGGATGGAAACACCACGGAAATGGACAGGAAACAGCAGGGGCAGCATGCATGGATGCCTCTGAGGCTGCTTAATTGGACCATTATGCCAAAATTATGGGCAACAGCATGGCCATGACAGAGTGACCGAATGAGGCTAGATAGCATCTAAAACATCCAATAATTGACCCTGACACTATAGGGGACGGCATGCAGAGGCAGCGGCAGCAGCGGCAGGCTAGAGAGTGTCATGGCGACATACCCTAAATGGACTCAGGCTTCACCAAAGGAGGTTGGCAAGAAGCGCTGAAATGATTTCCTATGTGAACAAAAGGTTGACGGTATATTTAGTCGATAACACAGCATGGTGGCGACATAGTGACCAAGTTCCATAACGTATCTGGTGAAACACCTGAAAATTCTGCCTGACACAGTTAGTTTGATAAGGGGACCATGTATGGAGGCAGCTATATGGACGACTTTTGGAGGCAGCAATGGAGACAACGTGTGGAGGCAGCTAAAAAGACGACGTGTGGAGGCTGCTATGGAGACAATTTATTTTGGATAGTGCCTGTATGTGGCAGTCCAAAAAAGTTTTCAAACCAGAGGAGCAGGTAGGTGGTCCTCCAGAAAAATTAAATAGATTGAGTGCCTGTATGTGGCACTCCCAAAAATTGTTTAAAACAGAGGACCGGGTAGGTGGCCCTCCAGAAAAATTAAATACATAGAGTACTATAGCTAGAGCCAGTTGGCCCTGGCAAAAAATAGCCAGTTTCCTCTGCTTTAGTGTACAAAGAGGAGGAGAAGGAGGACAATGAAGAGGAGGAGTGCATACATTATTCAGGTTGAGCTTCTTTCACCAGGTGGAGAATGAAAATCCGGAGAAATCCAGGCTTTATTCATCTTGATAAGCGTCAGCCTGTCAGCGCTGTCAGTCGACAGGCGTGTACGCTTATCGGTGATGATGCCACCAGCTGCACTGAAAACCCGCTCGGACAACACGCTAGCGGCAGGGCAGGCAAGAACCTCCAAGGCGTACAGCGCCAGTTCGTGCCACATGTCCAGCTTTGAAACCCAGTAGTTGTAGGGAGCTGTGTGATCATTTAGGACGATGGTATGGTCAGCTACGTACTCCCTCACCATCTTTCTGTAAAGATCAGCCCTACTCTGCCGAGACTGGGGACAGGTGACAGTGTCTTGCTGGGGTGACATAAAAAGTATACTGGAAAAAATTGTAGCTTTTCATTACACAAACAATATTAATTATTTGATGTAATGTGCTTAAAGTGGACAACCCCTTTAAATTGTACTTCTAAGCATCACATACCGTGCACCAGCTTAGGGTGAGCTGGTGCCGGAGCATAGTTTCATTATTTTCATAAACCACTGTAATGCTTTTAAACACTTTTGTAATTTGAATATTTGAAGCAGCTGGTGGTACCCGCTCTAGGCGCACCATGCGCTCGTGACGTCAACGGCTCTCCAGTATTTAAAAGTATTACAGCGGTTTATAAAAATAATGAAGATATGCTCCGGTATGTGATGCTTAGAAGTACAATTTGCAAATGGTAGGTTTCCCTTTAACCATAGACAAGCAACAAAGAGCTTTCAGTCTGTGATGTTCATGTCTAAGGCCCCTTCCACACTTGCGTTGCAGATCACGCCAGAGTCTGATCAGGGTGCGATCAGGGTTTGGTCAGTGAAAAACGCACATTTTGCATCAGAGTGCAATCAGTTTTCAGTCAGAGTTTGTTCAGTGTCTCAGTTTTTCACGCACGTTTTCAATGCAATTTCAATGCAATTTCAATGCGTTTTTGAAACGCAGAAAATGTGCATGAAATGGACTCAGGGCTGAGCTCTATCTTTTCTATGGCAATTGATGCGTGAAAAACGCATTGCACTTGCATTGCACTTGCAAGTGTCTCAGACTGCAATGCGTTTTTGATGCGTATCCATAGACTTGCATGGTGCGTTTTCACGCACGTGACTTGCAAAAGTAGAGCATGTCGAGATTTAAACGTGCGTAAAACCATCAGAGTGCAATCAGTTTTCAGTCAGAGTTTGTTCAGTGTCTCAGTTTTTCACGCACGTTTTCAATGCAATTTCAATGCAATTTCAATGCATTTTTCACGCGCAGAAAATGCGCGTGAAATGGACTGAGCTCTATCTTTTCTATGGCAATTGATGCGTGAAAAACGCATTGCACTTGCATTGCACTTGCAAGTGTCTCAGAGTGCAATGCGTTTTTGATGAATCTCCATAGACTTTTATGGTGTGTTTTTCACTTGCAAAAGTAGAGCATGTCGAGATTTAAACGCGCGTTAAAAAAAACGTGCGTGTGTGCATGAAAAAAATGCAAGTCTGAAAAGACCCATTGGTTACAATGGGTCAGAGTTGAATGCAAGTTCTGCGCGTCAAAAGCACGCGCAGAAAACGCGCGTGAAAAACACAAGTGTGAAAGGGGCCTAAGGGTCGCGGATTGCACTTTCGTCGGATTGTTTGCCTTTTTCAGGGATTACACGGTTTGCACGGGTATTTATCAAGTGTCTTTGCTTGGATTTTGGCACACGCGATCCTTTTTTGGCACAGCTGCGCTGCTTTCATGCGACAGAAATTGGGTGGTGTGCCGTCGGACGATCCGACTGATTCGGACTGAGCACGGGATTTAACTCTCAAATTGTGTTGCAAGCCCAAGCACTTACATGCACCACTAAAAAGGTGGTTAACTCTGTCCTACCTGAGCGGGGAAGCGACACATGCAGGATATCGTGCACAGGATCTTAGTAAATGGCGGCACAGTGCATTATCGTTGGACAATGCACTTTTGGTGAACTCCAGCGGGAATGTAAGTAAATGTGCCCCAATGTGCAAACTGCTTGCACATGTATTTAAGATTTCAGTATTGTGTCGTGGCTGCACTGTGTCCCCCACACCACAAAATTCTGCACCTAAAAGGGCATTTCGGTGCCGATTTGTACTGTGCGCCACATTTTTCACAGCGACTCCACAGAATTGTGTCGCCCGCTGTATGTTAAAAGTACAAAAAAAGTGTAATCTTCCCAAGCAGTACAGGGGACTCCAGATTATTGTGCGCTAGTATTGAATAATCTGGCACACCCTATTTACTCGAAAGACAAACTGCACATAGTAATCTGGGTCACTGTGTGTACACTGCCCAAGAAAGCAGCAGTTATTATATATATTGTAACTGTTTGCTAATGAAAAGAAACAAGCAGTTATAATGTGCATTGATATTTGATAATATTGTCATTATAACCACAATTGTTTCTAATTCTACTAAGTAGACCTGTCCCTGGCTCCTGATATTTGCACAGACACTATATTGTACTACTGTATACCATTTACACTTTACTACAAGGACATTCATTAAGGTATTAAGAGGTTTGTGTAATGTAATTTTCTCAATCTTGAGTGGACAGCACCATCCATTAATGTGCTACAGTGACTGCCCAATGTGTCACTTTGTCATAATCCTATAATGACCACCTCCATAACAAGTACCGTATCTAGATTATTAGTGGCTGCTGTCTGCCACTAGTCTGCTGTCAAAGAATGTTTTGGAAATTCTGAAATCAAACTTTTTATCATCTGGCCCACATTTGTGTCGCAGCTGCACTATACCCGTGCACCACATTTATCATGCAGAGTTTGACAGAATTGTGTTGCACGCCCCATGTTAAAGGTGCATTAAATAGTTGTTGCAGTGCATGAAGATTCATGAAGAACGACCACCACAATTGATGAATTTGGCGCCCCCTGCACACTACACAGGCAACTGCACACAGTACACACCAAACTGTTTTTGATAAATGTGATACAATGTACGTCACTATGCTTTGTAGGAAACTAATAATCTCTTGACTGCAGATCTATTAATACTTCTTTTAGTTTGGAGACTGTTCATGCAGGCTTCCATCTGTAGACCCATAGGTTAGATATCATAGACATCAATGGCTAGTGATACGTACATGCTTCTGGATTGCCATTGGTAGTATAGACAAGTCATACTTTCCCCCAAGTTTTGCAATTATATTACAGCAAGAATCAATGGCTATGCAAATTATGCATCCCATTTTCCAAATGGATAGTAGTACTGGGCCGTGCATGGGAAGCATGATAATGTAGAAAGTAGTAATTCCAGGTCTTAGCGTCCTAGACCACCCACTGTGACATTCTTATTATGAGCATTGTTACCTGATCTCTTAAGATACGAAACAAAGCACTCATTAACAGGCGGCTGAGCTGTGGAACATGAGGAGGAGGTGTGTGAGTTCATCCTTCAGCTTGTAGACAGCTGTCAGGCTAACAAGTGTTTGGCTTACAGCTATATCTTCTGGCTTTCCTATACACATGCACCCTCAGCTTGGCCAGACAGGAGAGGAAAGCACCTGTGTCGTGGCTGCACTACAGTCATGGTCAAAAGTTTTGAGAATGACACAAATAGTATATTTTCCTCTGTTTTGCCCTCTGTTTTTTATGCGTGTTTGTCAGATGTTTTTATCATATACAGAAATACAAGTGCAGTCATATTATAAGTAACAGAAGCTTTTATGGACAGTTACAATGATTTATTGCAGCAAGTCAGTATTTGCAGTGTTGACCCTTCTTCTTCAGGACCTCTGCAATTCTCCCTGGCAGCTCTCAATCAACTTCTGGACCAAATCCTGACTGATACCTTCCATTCTTCCACAATCATGCTGCATTTTGTCACAATTTGTTGGTTTTGTCTGTCTCCCCTCTCTTGATGATTGACCACAATTTCTCAATGGGATTAAGATCTGGGAGTTTCCAGGCCATGGGCCCAAAATCATCCCTGACCATTGTAGTTTATCCACTTTGCTTTATGGCAGGGCTCTCTCTGCTGAAAGAGCATTGTTATTCACCAACTGCCCTTGGACGGTTTGGAGAAATTTGCTCTTGGAGGACATTCTGGTCCATTCTTTATTCATGGATGTGTTTTTAGGCCGATTCCCTTGGCTGAGAAGCGCCCCAACACATGGATGGTTGCAGGACGCTCTTTACAGGGTGGCATGAGACAAGACTGGTGGCATCACTCACCTTGTCTTCTCCCAACAGCTGTTTTTTCAGATGTTTCCAAACAATCGGAAAGGGGTCATCAGAGAAAATGACTTACCCCGCCTCAGCAGTCCCCTGATGTTTTTCTGGAGAGAGTGGCTTCCGTTGCTGCCCTCCTTGACACCAGGCCTTGTTCCAAGAGTCTCCGCAGTGTCACAGTGCGTGCAGATGCCTTACACCTGCCTCCTGCCATTCCTGAGCAAGCTCTGCGCTGCTGGTAGCCCCATCCCCAAGCTGAAACACTTTTAAGAGACGGTCCTGGCGCTTGCTGGTCCTTCTTGGGTGCCCTGAACCTCCCTCCTTGAATTTCTTGATGATGTGAAAGATTGTTGACTGAGGTGCAATCTTTCTAGCTGCGATACTCTTTCCTGTTAGGCAAGTTTTGTGCAGTGCAATGATGACTGCATGTGTTTCTTTAGAGATAACCATGGTTAACAGAAGAGAAACAATGATGCCAAACACCAGCCTCCTTTTAACGTGTCCAGAAGTGTGATTCTTACTTAAAGAGGACCTGTCACCCCGAAAAAGCACCCCCCCCGAAATGTGCCCCACAAAACTCGCTCCCAGCTATTTTTATTTAAATCTATGATCGTAAAGGTGTTTTAAACAGATCCGACCTCTTACAAAATAAGACCTCTTACATATCTGGGGAGCTGCAGTCCGGATCTGTTTAAAAAGAACCTTACGATCATGATTTAAATAAAAATAGCGGGAGCGAGTTGTGGGCACATTTCGGGGGGGGGGTGCTTTTTCGGGGTGACTGGTCGCTTTAAGTAAGAATCCAACACTTCTGGACACGTTAAAGGAGGTGGTGTTTGGACTCATTGGTTCTCTTCTGTTAACAATGGTTATCTCTAGAAACACATGCAGTCATCATTGCACTGCCACAAAAACTTGCCTAACAGGAAGAGTATCGCAGCATAGAAAGATTGCACTCGTCAACAATCTTTCACTCATAAAGAATTCAAGGAGGGAGGTTCAGGCACCCAAGAAGGACAGCAGCGCCAGGACCGTCTCTTAAAAGTGTTTCAGCTTGGGGATGGGGCTACCAGCAGCGCAGAGCTTGCTAGGAATGGCAGGAGGCAGGTGTAAGGCATCTGCAACGCACTGTGAGACGCGGAGACTTGGAACAAAGGCCTGGTGTCAAGGAGGGCAGCAACGAAGCCACTTCTCCAGGAAAAACATCAGAGGGGACTGCTGAGGACTGGGGTAAAGTCATTTTCTCTGATGATCCCCTTTCCGATTGTTTGGAAACATCTGAACAAAACAGCTTGTTGGGAGAAGACAAGTGAGTGATGCCACCAGTCTTGTCTCATGCACCCTGTAAAGAGCGTCCTGCAACCATCCATGTGTTGGGGCGCTTCTCAGCCAAGAGGAATCGGCCTAAAAACACATCCATGAATAAAGAATGGGACCAGAATGTCCTCCAAGAGCAAATTTCTCCAACCGTCCAAGGGCAGTTGGTGAATAACAATGCCTTTCAGCAGAGAGAGCCCTGCCATAAAGCAAAGTGGATAACTAAATGGCTCAGGGATGATTTTGGGCCCATGGCCTGGAAACTCCCCAGATCTTATCCCATTGAGAAATTGTGGTCAATCATCAAGAGAGGGGAGACAGACAAAACCAACAAATTGTGACAAAATGCAGCATGATTGTGGAAGAATGGAAGGCTATCAGTCAGGATTTGGTCCAGAAGAAGTGATTGAGAGAGTGCCAGGGAGAATTGCGAGGTCCTGAAGAAGACGAAGGTCAACACTGCAATACTGACTTGCTTGCACTCAAATCATTGTAACTGCTCCATAAAAGCTTCTGTTACTTATAATATGACTGCACTTGATTTGTATATGATAAAAACATCTGACAAAACACGCAAAAAAACAGAGGCCAAAACAGAGGAAAAATATACTATTTGTGTCTTCTCCAAACACTTTTGACCATGACTGTAGTGCAGCACGACACAGGTGCTTCCTCTCCTGTGGCCAAGCTGAGGGGTAGTGTGTATAGGAAGCCAGAAGATAAGCGTAAGCCAAACACTTGTTAGCCTGCAGCTGTCTACAAGCTGAAGGATGAACTCACACACCTCCTCCTCAGTTCCACAGCTCAGCCGCCTGATGAGTGCTTTGTCGTATTTAAGAGATAGGTAACAATGCTCAAATAAGAATGTCACAGTGGGTGGTCTAGACGCTAAGACCTGGAATTACTACTTTCTACATATCATGCTTCCCATGCACGGCCCAGTACTACTATCCATTTGAAAATGGGATGCATATTTTGCCCATAGCCATTGATTCTTGCTGTAACTATAATTGCAAAATCTTGGTGGGAAAGTATGACTGTCTATACTACCAATGGCAATCAGCAAGCATGTACGTACACTAGAGATGATCTGTGTATGATATCTAACCTATGGGTCTAAGAGTAAGCGCATGAACAGTCTCCAATAAAAGAACAAGAGTATTAATAGAGTCTGTCGCAGCAGAGATTATTAGTTTCCTACAAAGCATACGAGCGTACATTGTATCACATTTATCAAAACAAAAGTTTTGGTGTTTGTACTGGTGTGCCAGTGCCGTTGTAGTGTGCAGGGGGCGCCAAATCATCAATTGTGGCGGGGAGCGATGAATCTTCATGTCACCAAACTATAACACTGGGCAACCAAATCCTCTAACATGGGCTGGTGCATAAACAATTCTGTCAAACTTGCATGCTAACGTGTGCACGGGTATAGTGCAGCTGCGACACAAATGTGGGCCAGATGATAAAAAGTTTGATTTCAGAATTTCCAAAAAATTCTTGACAGCAGACTAGTGGCAGACAGCAGCCACAATAATCTAGCTACGGTACTTGTTATGGAGGTGGTATTATAGGAGTATGGACAAAGTGACACATTGGGCAGTCACTGTAGCACATAATGGATGGTGCGTCCATCAGATTGAAAATTACATTACACAAACCTCTTAACCTTAATGAATGTCTGTAGTAAAGTGTAAATGGTAACAGTAGTACAATATAGTGCCTGTGCAAATATCAGGAAGCCAGGGACAGGTCTACTTAGTAGAATTAGAAACAATTGTGGTTATATGACAATATTATCAAATATCAATGCACATATAACTGTTGTTTCTTTCATTAGCAAACAGTACAATATATATAATAACTGCTGCTTTCTTGGGCAGTGTACCACACAGTGACCAGATTACTATGTGCAGTTTGTCTTTCGAGTAAATAGGGTGTGCCAGATTATTCATACTAGCGAACATAATCTGGAGTCCCCTGTACTGCGTTGGGAAGATACACTTTTTTTGTACTTTTAACATACAGCGGGCGACCACAATTCTGTGGAGTCGTGTGAAAAGTGGCGCACAGTACAAATCGGCACCGAAATGCCCATAGGTGCAGAATTTGTTTGTTTGTGGGGGGACACAGTGCAGCCACGACAATACTGAAATCTTAAATACATGGCAAGCAGTTGCACATTGGGGCACATTTACTTACATTCCCGCTGGAGTTCACCAAAAGTGCATGTCCAACGATAAGCACACTGTGCCGCCATTTACTAAGATCCTGTGCACGATATCCTGCATGTGTCGTTCCCCGCTCAGGTAGACAGAGTTTAACCCTTTTTAGTGGTGCATGTAAGTGCTTGGCTGCAACACAATTGAGAGTTTAAATCCCGTGCTCAGTCCGAATCAGTCGGATCGTCGACGGCACACCAACCCATTTTTCGTGAATGAAAGCAGCGAGCGTGCCAAAAAAAGGATCGCGTGTGCCAAAATCCAAGCAAAGACACTTGATAAATACCGTGCAAACCGGCTGTTGTAACCCTGAAAAAGGCAACAATCCGACGCGAAAGTGCAATCCGCGACCCTTAGGCCCCTTTCACACTTGTGTTTTCACGCGCGTTTTCTGCGCGTGCTTTTGACGCGCAGAACTTGCATTCAACTATGACCATTTAACAACATGGGTCTTTTCGAACTTGCATTTTTTTCCATGCACACCTCACGCACCGTTTTTTTAACCACGGCGCGTTTAAATCTCGACACTGCCTACTTTTGACAGTGAAAAACACACCATAAAAAGTCTATGGAGATTTCATCAAAACGCATTGCACTCTGAGAACTTGCAAGTGCCAATGCAAGTGCAATGCGTTTTTTCACGATCACAATTTGCCATAGCAAAGATAGAGATCAGTCCATCATTCACGCGCAGTCTTTTCTGGCGCGTGAAAAATGCATTGAAATTGCATTGAAATCTGCATTGAAAACGTGCGTGAAACTGAGACAAACTGAACAACTCTAGACTGAAAACTTGATTGTGCCTCTGATGCAACATGTGCGTTTTTCACTGACAAACCCTGATCGCCACCTGATCAAACTCTGCGTGACCTGCAGCAAAAACAGCAAGTGGGAAGGGGCCTTAGTAAATGCGCCCATTCTTTTTTCGTGCAAAAAACTTTTAATAACGTGGACTAGTAAGCCACACCCAAGTTTTTTCAACGATTTATGCCAAGGTTCAGGGGCAACCCACCTATGAGTATCTCTGCCCATGGATCTTTTTGCTTACAAAACCAATGTCTATATACACAAATATTTATGCTAGGTTCAAAATGATTATTTTGCAGTAATGGGACAAATTTTGAAATACCATTTGTACGAAGACTGTTTGTTGCCCTAAAGATGCGCTAAAAAGGTTATTCAACGTAGCCAAATTTTTTATACTATCCCATTTTTCGAATGAGACCTCTTACAAAATAAGACCTCTTACATATCTGGGGAGCTGCAGTCAGCGTTATTCATAAGGGGGCCGGCCGACACACTCCCAGCACGCTCCCTGTCACCTAGGACCAATAGGAGAAGCCGGCAGCATGTATTGCGTAATCGCTGCCGCCTCTCCGCGATGCCGCCGTGCAGCCACTGTTCCACTAACAGCGGCACGGGGCTTATTCACATGGCCGGCCACGCTGCACTGACAGTGGCTGCGGCCGCGCCGGGCTTATTGACAGTGCCGGACAAATATATATAACATTCGGCCGGCATCGCGGAGAGCTGGCAGCGATTACGCAATACATGCTGCTGGCTTCTCCTATTGGTCCTAGGTGACAGGGGGCGTGCTGGGGGTGTGTCAGCCGGCCCCCTTATGAGTAACGCCGACCGCAGGTCCCCAGATATGAGGATCCGACCTCTTATTTTTCTAAGAGGTCGGATCTGTTTAAAACACCTTTCCGATCATAGATTTTAAAAAAAATTGCTGGGCAGAAAGGGGGTAGGGAGCAGGTTATGTAGGGCACATTGGGGGGGGCTTTTTCAGGGTGACAGGTCCTCTTTAACCATGGCAGATTGATCTCCAGCCCTGTCCTCATGAACACCCACACCCAGGGCCGGCGCAATGGGTAGGCAAAGTGGGCAATTGCCCAGGGCCCCCAAAAAGGGGAGAATCTCTTCTTTTAAATGAATCTTGAATTTTGTTTCTAGGTGCCATGGATCCAGAGATATTCAGGTTTAAAGTGAGAATATCAGGTGCCATTTTTATATATAAACTCCCGACAGCAGTCTAACAGTTAATATCTCCATTTCCTGACAATTAGAAACACAATTTAGATTCCTATAAAAGAGGAGACTCTCTTCTTTCATAGGAAAAAAGAAGTGAGGTTCTATGTGTCACAGAGCCTGTGATACAGCCCCCTGAAGTGCACCCACTTCCAGATTCTTAGCCATCAGGTTACAGGGAGAATTTGCTGCACACAGAAGCTGCTGCACCTCAAAGATAATGGAAATATTCACTTTATATGTTACTACATTTTGATAAGGAATAATATCAACTAATATTCATATTTTTAGACCTCTATGACGTCACAGGGAGCAGCGATCCGTTGCCATGACAGCTTCGGGTCTCACGAAGGCCCGAAGCTGTCTCGTTTTAACCCATTCATTACAATGTGCAGCACATTGCAATGAATGGGGAGTAAAATCCCCATATACTGCCATACTGTAGTATACAGTGTAGTATATTGGCTGCTTTTACTATATTGGGTACTGCGCACTGTGTACTGTAGTATGGCAGTATATGGTAGGATCGATCAGACAACCTAGGGTTAAAGTACCCTAGGGAATCTGAAAAATAGAAGAAGTAAAAAAAAGTTTAAAAAAAAATTATAATTAAAAAACCTAAAAATTCAAATCACCCTCTTTCCCTAGAACTGATATAAATATTAATAAACAGTAAAAATCATAAACACATTAGGTATCGCCGTGTCCGAAAATGCCCGATCTATCAAAATATAATACCGGTTTTTCACTGTGTTTAACCGCGTAACGGAAAATAGCGTCCAAAGTCGAAAATGGCAATTTTTTGGCCATTTTGAAAAATATAAAAAAATTAATAAAAAGTGATCAAAAGGTATCTGTTTAAAACACCTTTCCGATCATAGATTTTAAAAAAAATTGCTGGGCAGAAAGGGGGTAGGGAGCAGGTTATGTAGGGCACATTGGGGGGGGCTTTTTCAGGGTGACAGGTCCTCTTTAACCATGGCAGATTGATCTCCAGCCCTGTCCTCATGAACACCCACACCCAGGGCCGGCGCAACGGGTAGGCAAAGTGGGCAATTGCCCAGGGCCCCCAAAAAGGGGAGAATCTCTTCTTTCATAGGAAAAAAGAAGTGAGGTTCTATGTGTCACAGAGCCTGTGATACAGCCCCCTGAAGTGCACCCACTTCCAGATTCTTAGCCATCAGGTTACAGGGAGAATTTGCTGCACACAGGAGCTGCTGCACCTCAAAGATAATGGAAATATTCACTTTATATGTTACTACATTTTGATAAGGAATAATATCAACTAATATTCATATTTTTAGACCTCTATGACGTCACAGGGAGCAGCGATCCGTTGCCATGACAGCTTCGGGTCTCTCGAAGGCCCGAAGCTGTCTCGTTTTAACCCATTCATTACAATGTGCAGCACATTGCAATGAATGGGGAGTAAAATCCCCATATACTGCCATACTGTAGTATACAGTGTAGTATATTGGCTGCTTTTACTATATTGGGTACTGTGCACTGTGTACTGTAGTATGGCAGTATATGGTAGGATCGATCAGACAACCTAGGGTTAAAGTACCCTAGGGAATCTGAAAAATAGTAGAAGTAAAAAAAAGTTTTAAAAAAAATTATAATTAAAAAACCTAAAAATTCAAATCACCCTCTTTCCCTAGAACTGATATAAATATTAATAAACAGTAAAAATCATAAACACATTAGGTATCGCCGCGTCCGAAAATGCCCGATCTATCAAAATATAATACCGGTTTTTCACTGTGTTTAACCGCGTAACGGAAAATAGCGTCCAAAGTCGAAAATGGCATTTTTTTTGCCATTTTGAAAAATATAAAAAAATTAATAAAAAGTGATCAAAAGGTCGCACAGTCCTAAATGTGCAGCGCTGCAGGTGGAGTAAAAGCTGCTGCACAGCTCAGTACAGTCAGGGTCCTCCGCTTCCTTCACTCATTGATGAGGCCCCGCCCACAATTCCCGTGCCTCTGTGTACCAGGGAAGTGCTGACAGTGGCTCCTAGGGGTCCCCTACCACCTCAGGTGCAGAGGAAGCAGCTCCTCTCACAGAGGAAGCTTTTGCTGCATGACACTATCTGCTGGAGGAGACGGAACAGAGGTGAGGGGAGGAGGGAGTCAGGGGACAGAAAAGAGAGAAGAGCAGGAAGTGCTCTGAGTGTCTTCTCTGTCCTGTGCTCCCCCCTACTGCTGCAGCCTGCACTCTTATACTAGTGTGGGAGAGACAATGTCCCTTACTGGCTGCCTGACCACCTCTAACTATCTGCAGGAGAGGTAAGTGTACAATATTGTTTGTATGTAGAGCTGTAATAAGTAGAGCTTCTGACTGTAATGTATACATAGAGCTTGTGTACGTAACATGTATGTAGTGCTTGTGTCTGTAATGTATACATAGAGCTTGTGTACGTAACATGTATGTAGTGCTTGTGTCTGTAATGTATACATAGAGCTTGTGTACGTAACATGTATGTAGTGCTTGTGTCTGTAATGTATACATAGAGCTTGTGTGAGTAACAGATCCCGAAAATGAGGGATCCAATGGGGTCCCATAGACCTCCGTCGGATCCTACATTGATAATGGAGAAGACGGCTGCGCATGACCGTTCTGCTCCATTAATCTGACGGAGCAACAAGTGGTCCGACGGAGGTCTATGGGACCCCGTTGGACCCCTCGTTTTCGTGATCTGTGGGGGTCTCAGCTCTAAAACTCCACTGATCAGCAAGTTAGACCCTAACTTTTCTTCGTGGGAAAACCCCTTTAATGGATTCCCCACACTTGCCATTTTGAAAAATATAAAAAAATTAATAAAAAGTGATCAAAAGGTCGCACAGTCCTAAAAATTATAGCAATGAAAACGCCATCAAAAGTCGCAAAAAATGACACTACCCACAGCTGCGTAAACCCGTAAAGTATGAAAAAGTTATTGGCGCCAGAAAAAATTTTTGTACAGGAGGTTTTAATTTTTTTAAATGTATGAAACCATTATAAAACCCTACAAATTTGGTATCCACGTAATCGTAGCGACCCAAAGAATAAAGTAGATATGTCATTTGGGGCGCACAGTGAAAGCTGTAAAATCCAAGCCCACAAGAAAACGTTGCAAATGTTTTTTTCACCATTTTCACTGCATTTGGAATTTTTTTCCTGCTTCCCAGTACACGGCATGGAATATTAAATGCCGTCACTACGAAGTGCAATTTGTTATGCATAAAATAAGCCATCACAGAGCTCTTTATGTGGAAAAATAAAAAAGTTATAGATTTTTGAAGGTGGTGAGTGAAAAATGGAAGTGAAAAAATTAAAAAAGGCCAAGTCGTTAAGGCAGGCCTGCAATGAAGTTGAAATGTGTTTTGAGGGAAAAAGTTAATTTTCTAGGTAAATATTGACTTTGCAATTAATTGCTGATAAGCTGATCACTCTTTATAACATTCTGGAGTATATGCAAATTGCCATTATAAAACCTGATGCAGGAGACTTTGTAAAAATTAACATTTGTATCATTCTCAAAACTTTTGGCTATAACTGTATACCCGACGCAACACAAAATTCTGCACATAAAGGGGCGTTCCGGTGCAAAGTTGGGCCGTGCACCACTTTTATTATGCCATGTCCGACAGATGTGTGTTGTACGCTCTATGTTAAAGGTGCACCAAAAAAAAAGTGCACTCTGTCGGAGCAGTGCAGGGAGCGCCAGATTCATAAAGAATGTGTGCCACAATTCATGAATCCGGTGCCCCCTGCACACTACACAGACAAACTGCACACAGTACAGACTGCACTATTTTTGATAATTCTGGGCCATTGTGCAGTGGTTTGGTTCGGTCAGGGCTGGCACCAGCACCTGGCATACCTGGGCATGTGCCAGGGCCCAACGCTGCTAGAGAGGTCCACACGGCTCAATCTCTGTCCCCGGTGCAAGGGGGACCCACTGAGGCTCTGTCGCCTCTGGAGCCGGCACTGGATTCGGTAATGCAGTTTAGCTTGATTCACTTATATGGTATTAAACTGCAACCAGGCAAATCGTGGTGACTTCTAGGTGTCAGAACCCAGGCAATCTGATATTGATCACCCATCCTAAGGATACCACAGTACCCCTATAAGTTATCCATATGAGCTGTCAGACAATCTCAGGTTTGCAGGAGGCAGCTATCTCTCCATACTCAATATACAATGTAAAGTCACTATAGCCCAATTAGCCTATGATATAAATGGGTAAAGGAGAGTAAGCTTCCCTTAGACCCCCTAGTGATGGCTTATCTCCCCAAAGAACAAAAGGCTGATCCTTCTGTGCACAGACAATATCAGGGCAAATAGTCATCAGACTATAATGTAATGTGGATGCGAGCCTTTACATATCCATCATTAGGATTTAACAAGATGTACTACACCTTCCAACACTTGCAACTTTTGTGGCAAATGGAAAAAATGTTGTTTTCACATTGTAATAAGAGAGAAAATTTTGGTAGACTAGATCCCCACCAAAAGACAAATGTGCACAGGGTCATGTGATGGAGATTACTTAATTGACATAAAGGTGCGGCTGCAGATCCTTCTTCTCACTCATGCAACAAGTTTGGTTAAAAAATACGTTTGTAATACTGCCACCTGCTGGTCCACTGATGCTATTACCATTTTATACTTTGTCTTTATTTCAGGATGTCAATTACTGGGCTATTGGGCTACCATATTAAGTTACCATGATAAGTTTTGACTAGCAATGATCAGTGCTCTTACATTACCCAATGAAACGCATATTTTTGGACAAGCAATAGTTTAAACAATTGCTCGAATCCAAACTGTTTAATTATTGTCAGGTAGAAACAGCCATGTATAATTTATAGCCCCCCCCCCCATATAGGATGCAAAATTTCTTCAGCTTTTTGCATATGTGTTTAGGCCTAACCCTCTCACAATGATGAAATCCAAGAAATCCATTTTTAACCCCTTGTGACCAGTTGTTGAAACTGCTGCGGGAAAGCATATACTGTGGCACATTTACTTACCCGGCCAACGGAGTTCATCCAAAGTGCATTGTTCCGACCATAATGCACTCTGGCGCAATTTACTAAGATCATGTGCCCATTATCCTGGATGTGTCACTTCCCCGCTGAGGTCCGACAGAGTTCACCTTCTTCTTTCTGGTGCATGTAAGTGCATTGTCCTGCGACACAAATTGAAAATTAAATCCCGCGCTCAGTCTGAATCTGTCGGATCTTCTGACGGCACGCCCCCCGATTTCTGTCGCATGGAAACCTGCGCAGCTGTGCCAAAATTAGATTGCGTGCGACACAATCCCCTGCTAAATACCTGTCCCAAATCCCAAAAACCATGAACAGTCCGTCAAAAGTGTAATCCGTGACCCTTAGTAAATAAGCCCCAATATGTCTTGACTCTGATCCATGAGGCTTTCTGAGCAACCTCCGATGCCGAAATTAACACAGAGCTTAAAGAATCAACACAGAGTATCTGTTTTTATGGTGTAAAAAGCATGAAAAAGTTCGCCCCCTTTTTGAAATTTGGGTATAAAAGGGCAGAGCAAAGGGGGAATCTGTGGAGGAAATATGCAACATCCCTGCCAATACATAGGCAAGGTGGTTGTTGCGAATAGCGCCCTCTCCTTGTCAGGATTTATCTGGTGAGGCCGCGCAACTCATCCAAAAGCTACTGCTAGGAGAACTTAGTGATTGCAGATGTAGCCACTGCCTGGTAAGGCATGAGTTAAGCATGTCAAATGTTATTGTCCAATGATATTTCTTGCAATATCGTAAAGCAAGCTGGAAGCTACCACCTGACCAAGGGAGTATAACATCCCCTCGTGGGTTAGAGCACATGGTCTGAATCTTCAGTGAGAGCAGAGAGTCAGACCTCATGGTCTTAGGTCCTGCAGTTTAGTCAGCAAAGCAAGCAGAGGAGAGTGCAATCAGAGCGGCACCAGCCAGTATCTTAATACCAGGGAGCAAAAGTGCCACTGCCTGGCGCCCTTAGGACAAGTCAGGAGCCTAAGCCCCCAGAGCAGAGGTCCACCATCTGGACTTAGCTCCCTCTTTACCAGCCCAGCCTTAAGGTATTGCCAGGCTGTGAGCAATCCTTCCTGTGTACCAGCTATCTCCCACCAGATTTCCAGCGTGTTGAATCTGCTGCTACTGTTAAGGTCGTTGCCTGCTGTTTGGAGTTGAATAAAGAATTGTAAATTGATTTGCACAATGTGTCTCCATGTAATCCATGGATCAGGCTGCTTCACTATCACAGACTCCCCATCCTCCATCACCCAGGGATGCCTATATACACCTCAGGGGTGGCCCCAGGGAGAAACCATTGCGTCAGTCTCTCCCTCCATATTTCTTGCACACACCACCCGTTGGGGACCTGCCAGGCTGTAGGACAGCTCCCCTGGCCCAATACCAAGCAGCGTGCCCAAGGCTGCAACCGCCAGCCACTCCAGTATTCTGGGCCCCGGCTGCCTCCAGCAACCGAAGAAACGCCCCCGGTGGAGGATGTTACATATAGCTGAAATATCCATTGGTGCGGACAGTATGAAGACTGCCACATGATGCCAGAGAAGAGAAGAGACATCAAAACCGCCTCTAAGACCCGGACACACCATTCATATAAAGTTTTTTGATATGAGCACAAAGTGTGTTCAAACATTCAGGTTTTCTTCTGCAGTTTTGGAAGCCTAAGCCCGGTGAGTATCATAAAGTGAGAGTAAATATAAAGGACAGATTGTACTTTTATTATCCACTCACTTCTGGTGGGTTGTGGCTTTAAAAAGTGCTTAAAACACTGTCAGGCATAGATGAGTCAGAAGAGACACGTTAAATATCCTGTATTTGAATTCTATTTCCTGGTGACGTCATTTCAAAAGCCATAAGCAAATATTAAATCAAGAAGAATATAAGGCGGCCCAATAAAACAAAGCAAAAAGTCATCCTGTCTTGGGATTTCTGACGACTTAAGACAAAGTGGAGCCCAGTGCAATATAAAAGCTGGAGCCCCAACTTCTGAAAGAGTATAACAAAAACCCAGAAGCTAGTGTGCAGAGTGATCACCCCTTTGTGACCGATTGTGGTGGATGCCTGAATGTCCAGGTCAATTTTTATAGTTCTGCTCTGCCACAGGTGTCAAACAAAAGGCCCACAAGCCAAATCTGACCCGCAGCCTTGTGTTATCCGGCCCGGCTCCCTGTCCCTAGGCTGCGCTAATCAGGAAGGCAGCATAAGGGGAAGTGTAACTACTATACTCACCTATCCCCGCTCCCCCCATGCAGCAGCCATCATCTTCTTTACTCCTCTGAACGATGGCTGTACTTGCCAGCTCTGAAGCCAGCGGATGGGACATGCATCAGGAGAGGGGCAGAGGCTGCTGACTACTTTGGGGGGACACAGTCAGGGTCGGCTCCAGGTTTCAGTAGGCCTCTGGACAACAGAGCCTCAGTGGGCCCCTTTTGAATGAACTCCTGTGGCAGCATTACAAATTCAGAAACTAAAACAGTCTCCTGTTCCCTAAATTATTGCCCAGTGTATCATACCAAACAGCCCCCTCATGGTTATTTTATATAAAGCCCCCCTCACTCCCATGGATTCTTTATGTACAGCTTTATGTGGGGCCCCCCAGCAGCTCTGGGCCTTGGCACTTGCCCGGGTACGCCCAGTGCTGACGCCAGCCCTGGGCACAGTGAAAGCAGTGGGGGTCCTGTGACTACAATGGGGGGTACTATGGTATCTGTAGGGTGCCACGTGGCAGTTGTGCGGGCAATGTGACTACTATGGAGGAAGTGTGACATCTTGGGTCACTCTGCCATTGTATTACGTTTGGGGGCGACACTTGCACTGGGAATGTCTAGATCATTTAACAATACGTTAGCTTCAGGTTGCACATGAAATTGGCTTGATGGTATTTTTATTACTGTATAAATAAACTACGGAAAGCTCGAGGAGATACATTTATTCAGAATAAAATTACATTCGGTCCCTTAAGGCAGACACAAGGCGGATGTGGACCCCCCTGAAAATGAGTTGGACACCCTCATGTTATTTGCTTCTTAACATGATATTATCTAGTAAAAAACAATTTTTTACTTTGTTTTTTTCATGACATGTGAGCCTTAAAGGGGTATCTCATCGGGGCTTCACATTTAATTAACATTCATTTGCATATGTAAACATTTCTTAAGTGGATGTTATTATAAAAAATGTTCCTTTGTGAGTCTATATTTCTCATAAATGTAGTGCATAGTTGTTCCTTAGAACGAGATAGCTTCCCGGAACAACCACGTCACCTCTGGCAGCGATGGCCAGACATGCGCTTTTAGAGTCCTGCGGACCCCACCAGGATTGCAGCACATCATTACACAGGCGGCTGTGCGACATGTATAACTACCCGGACCATTTCATACACAAAAACTTTTTGTTTCTTGTGCAATCCCTCCAGCAGAGGTGGGCCGTATCCGAGGGAAGCCATCCGTTTATAAGGACCATATGCTACTTTATAAGAGAACTTATCTTCACACCAGGAACATTTTTTTTAATACATCACATTGAAAAATGTTTGTATATGGAAGATTAATGAAACTGAAGTGAGGTGCCCAGACGAGAATCACCTTTAACTCTTTGATATTTTTCTGTAAGCTTTAAAATATATTATATAGGTATTATCCCTGTATGAGGACATCACTGTGTGTATTAGCCCTGTACTGTGACATCACTGTGTGTATTATACCTATTACTGTGACATCACTGGTTGTATTATCCTGTACCGTGAATCACTGTGTGTATTATCCCTGTACTGTGGACATAAACCAATGGTGTATTATACCTATACGTGTGACATCACTTTGGTATTTGTGTTGCATCATGCGTGATACTGACTGTGACAACATGAGTGTATTATCCCTGTACGTGACATCACTGTGTTATATCCATCGTACTGTGACATCACTGTGGTATTACCCGTAACTGTGACATCACTGGTATTATCCCGGACCTGTGACATCACTGTGGTGGATTATCCTGTATGTGACATCACGTGTTAATCTGCGAATCTGTGTGTATTATCCTGTGCTGTGACATCACTGTGTGTTATCCCTGTAACTTGACATCACTGTATTTCCTGAACCTGTGACATCACTGTGTTTATCTCTGTGCGGTGACATCACTTGCGTGTTTATCCCTGGCTGTGGACATCACGTGGGTATTGATCCACTGGACTGTGACATCACTGTGTGTATGTATCCCTGTACGTGTGAACCACTGTGTGTTTATCTAGTACTGTGGACATTCCGTGTGTATATCCCTACTGTGACATACTGTGTGTATCTCGTTAGTGGACATCACTGTGTGTATTATCACTAAATGTGGAAACACTGTGTGTATATCCCTGTACTGTGACATCACTGTGTGTATTATCTCTGTACTGTGACATCACGTGGAGATTCCTGTACTGGATCCACTGGTTGTATTATCTCTGTTACGTGAATCACTGTGTTATATCCTGAACTGTGACATCACGGTGTATTATCCTGGATGTGACTCATGTGTGTATTATCCCTGTATGTGACATTACTGGTGTATTATCCCTGTACTGGACATCCTGTGTGTATTATCTCCGGACTGTGACAATCACTGTGTTGTATTATGCTCCGGACTGATGACATCCACTGTGTGTATTACCGGTACGTGAATCTACGTGTGATTATATCCCGTGGCTGTGACGATCCTGATGTTTCACTGTCGGACATTGTGGTATTATCCTGTACTGTGACTCACTGTGTTGGGGGTATTATCCCAGTACTGGGCCATCGTTGGTATTATCTCTGTACTGTGACATCACGGTGTGTATTATCCTGAACTGTTGTGACATCACACTATGTGTATTATCCCTGTACGTGACATCAGGTGTAGTTATCTCTTACTGTGACATCACTGTGTGTATATCCGAACGGGACATGACTGTGTGTATTATCACTGTACTGGACATCCACTGTGTGTATTATCCCTTCTGTGACATCAGTGTGTATTATACCTGTGCTATGAATCAGTATAATGCATTGATACTAATATTACATGAATCTGCGGTTTCCACAGAAATATTCGCTGGTAGGCACAGATGCTCAGGGTTTGTAGGGAAAATTCCAGTCCACGCTACGCTGTGGTGTTAAAGGCTGGTGTGAAAGGGTCTGACACATGGGTTACAGGTGTACGTGTTACTAGCGTACCGCCAACGCAGGGGGCAGTAACGTACATTGTATATATGAGGGGCGCTGGAGCTCTTGGAATTCATTTGACACCTATGGAAGGTGTATACTAACCGCCACGCGCAATGTTTAGCGTGTGTTACAGGCATGTGTCACTTCCATCTCTTGATTCTCCTCCCATTCTATGGCATCTCGCCTCATTCAAGACAATTCCTATGCCCCGCCCACTTAGCAAAACCCGTAACTGGCGTCTCCGTTAAACCAATCATGTATGCGATTCTAGAGTGACGGGTTACTGCTGGCCAATTGAGGCGAGCGGAGGCGGGATCGCTGTGTGTGTGCTCGGTGTGGGGGGAATGGTAGATCAGCTGCTGTGAATGTCGTCCGGCTCAGGTGTCTTGTGTTCCCGATGACTGCTCCGCCAGTCGTACAGACAAGCTCCCCATCGAGGAGACGTGGAGGACAGGCCTCAGGGTTAGGGGTCACAAATATAGTGCCTGACGTCTTTATGAGTCTCCTGTCTTGTGTCACTATAGCAGGATATATGGGCCCAGGCTCGTGTACTGGGCAACACATAGCACAGCTGTGTGTGTGCAGCCCCCCAGGTTGACTGGCGCTCCAGAGATAGAGGGACGGCAGCATCCAAAATCAGGGAATTGAAGAATAGCAACTCCCTACCACAATGATATCCAGAATCAGTTCTTCAGCTGCAGATGGGTGTTCTTGGTCGTGGATGCGATATACATATTATATTATTATATATTATATACTCGCTGTGCTGTTGCTATGTACCTTATTGTGGAATTGTATTTATGCAACAAATTAAAGGGGTTGTAAATCAAGAATATTGTCTAGACCAATATTACACATTCATCAAAGTGGTATTTAGACTAAGGACGTATAGTTATAATGTGTCTGATCGGTGTGAAACCCCAGCAATTGTGGGAGGAAAAAGACTCCAAGCCCTCAGTGCATCCACGTTATTCTGGGGACAGCATGATAACATTCACTTCCATAGTAGAGCCACTAAGCAAGATCTGTGGGAGTATTATGGGACCCCATCGGTCCTGATCGGACTGGAGTCCCGTGCAGTCAAACTCATTCACAATTTTCTTAATCTCCTGGTTTTCTAGACAGGGACACATGTCCTTATTGTAAAAACTATATATTTGATACCCATAGTCTCCCTAAAATATGATAATGAAGGCCTGGAAAGGCTCAGAGCCCCTTTCTGCAGATTCATCACTCTGTTACAATAGGGAGCAGATTTACTTACCCGGTCCATGTGTGACCAGCGGCGCGTTCTCAGTCGAGGATTTGGGTCTTCCGGTCGACTTCACGTAAGGTAGTGCGTGCGAGTCCACCAGGTGCGCTGCTGCGCTGAAGTTCGTCGGAGTTAACCAATCCGTTTGCTGGGATGCAGTGTAAGCGCGTGGTCTTTTTAAGGCAAGGTTTTTTTTTTTTTTTAATTCCGCGGTTTTTCCGCCGTTGGTTTTGGGGTTTTCCGGCGGCCACGCCCCCGATTTCAGTCGGGAGCTGCCGTCGATGGACCCACAATCCGTGCCTTGCTCCAAAAACCCGGCCAGGCATTCGCCGACAAATCGGAAAAATCCAGGAAACCCGTTGAAAAAAAGAGATTTGGGCCCTTAGTAAATGACCCCCACTGTTGTCTATCCAACTTGATCTGTAGCACTTCCCACTCCTCTGCTGATGTAATCTCACTGCAGCAAGATAGAGTAATTTCGTAAACGGTGTGAGAGAGGGGAAGTGATCCTGCAAGGTGGATTAGCCTATAACTCTCTGGTTACACCCCCAGTAGCCCTCAGGCTCATTGAGCCATATGTAAAATTGGTTTTAGAAGGAAGGAGGCCATGGATAACATATAAAGAACGATAGCACACTCATGGTGCCTGGAGCTTATGAGTAAGTGCCCTGGTTTATACATGTAGATTTGATGGTAGACTTTCCTTAAAAGGGAACCGTGTCATCAGGGAGGTCATGTCTCTGGCTCTCATCCCTCCGCACTCGGGAGCAGAGGAGAGTCAACTTGCACGTCTGCCCCCTTCCCCCTCGGGACTCGCGATGCCAGGCAGACAGGTGTAATGGTACTATATCAGTTACTGGCATTGCATAGGCCAGTGATGGCGAACTTTTAGAGAGAGCGAGTGCCCAAACGACACCAAAAACACATAATTATTCAAAGTGGCCAAAACAGCAATTTGAAGCATAAATTATTGCTTTCTGCTTTGTCAAAGCTTTCATCGTATGGCGTCCTGGGACATCAATACAGTTAGAAAGAGGAGAAATTCAGATCACTGATGAGACTATTCCCGGGTCCCTGTACAAGAAGAATCAGGGCCATGGTAGGAGATCGATTATAATCAGCTCTGTCCCCATCTTCTCACTCCTTCTGTCGTCAATCCCAGGCAGCCAAGGATGTGTTGCTTTAAAATATACTCACATGTCCTGTGTGGCCTGGGACTGCAGGAGAGGCCATGGTCCTGTCTTATGAAACTCTATGCTCGGGACTGGGTACCCACAGAGAGGGCTCTGAGTGCCCACGGCACCCGTGCCATAGGTTCGCCACCACGCCATAGGCTATTGGAACCTGTCTTCAGGGAAAAAGTCCTCCATGATGACGGGATTAACTCATAAAGAGGTTGTGGAAGTCGCAGGGCAGCATAAAAATAACCAAAGAGTAATTTGCCTCCTTCTGGTGTGGGCCCGCCGCTCAGTGGTGAACATGGCAATCAACAGTGCGGGAATTGCTGCATCTTCGTGCGGCCAAGCAAGAGACTGTATCAGGCGCACGGGTCTTCGTGACCTCGGTATGCAAACAGCGGGCATGTGACAGCAAACACAGAACTGGAGAGGTCACTTGTTTTGATGCGTTTTTTGTAACTACAATTGTTGGTTGTAGAGCCATATCCTTGTTCGCAAAGATGAATTCCACATTTTCTGTGATAAGGGACACGCTGAACAAACAAAAAACACTCAATCTTTGCCAAAAAAAGGGCGTAAGTTCACAAGGAGGATCCCCACTTGAGTCCCCAAACTTCCATCAACACTGATTACTATCCGCCCTTGAAAATAAGCGCGCATCAGGGCGGGTCTAGTATACCATAATGTATTTTTGGCTCGTTTAGGTTGTTAACGTTTACTTTATTGTCATACTTGTGCAGGATTAATTACATTTTAGCTAGACTGTATTCTGTCTTATTTTCAGACCCGATCTCTCCGAGGAGTGTTTGAGGAAGATGCGCTGCAATCTCACAGTTATTGCAGTCAGCTTATTCATGCCTGCGCAGAGGATTTATGCTGCTCAGGTACGATTTCAAACTGTTTTATTTTAAGAGCCTCAAGAATACTTAGATCTATTTGCTCTGATAAAGTGAGGCGAATTTAGAGACGCAGTGCCCGACCTACAAACCAATCATCCACTTATGGCATGTTAATGCCAACATGGGCATTTTAAGCAGTAACTATTGCCTAATGTTCTACACCCACTTCTTTCAATTGTATCGGCCGCCTGAGGCCACCAATACAGTTGAAAGAAGAAGGGCAAATTCAGACTTTATTATAGTTCTCCAAGTTGCATAGGGACACGCAGAAGATTTGATGGGTTTGGTCTTGTTTGGTGAACTCCTGTCCTGGAGGGGAATGCGCATGAGTGCCCACAGAAAGGGCTACTGAGTGCCACCTCTGGCACCCGTGCCATAGGGTTCGCCACAACTGCTCTATAACATCTGCTGCAGCTGGGACACTATGTCGCGCTCAGCTGTGGCTCTATAACAGCTGCCTGTAGATGTACAAGTGTCCTTCTGCTGCCCTCAGCTACCCCCGCTCTATAACATGCTACCTGCAGATACAAAACCCTATAAGACATTCCTCAGTCCTCCCGCCTCTATCAATGCTGCTGGAGAGGGCTACTGTGAACAACTCTATCCAGCCCTTTGGCTCTAAAAACATGCTGCATGAGATTGTAAATTGTGTCCTATCTCTCTAAGCTCTCCTGCTCTATAAATGACTGCCTGGAGACTGGGAGGAAACTATTACCAAGCTGATGCCACCCCTTCTGCCGATACATGCAGGCTGCATTTTCAATGCTTAAATCATAAATTTGTCTACTTTTAAGTTTTTGTATTTATTTGTAAGTGCGTTATCTTATAACTGTTAAACTAAAACACAAACTAAAAATGCTATACAGTAAAAGAGAAGTAGTTGGTAAGCATGATTGCTGTATGGCGGCCGGTGGGTACATGCTAACCAACTTCATTTCACTTCCTTTCTTCAGAAGTTGATGATGTGCTTCAGTTTTCTGGTTTAAAGGATCTGAGCATCGGTAAACTATATCAACATTGTTAGTTAAAGGGAGACATATATATACAATATTATATTTTACATATCCTGTAATTTGTGTTGTTTTGTGTCACCAGAATGAATTAAGCGCAGCCACTCATCTGACATCCAAACTCTTAAAAGAAATGAGAAGCAGGTATGTGACAATTTTAATACAGTAATCAACTGTAAGGGGAACCGTGTCCAGCAGAAATTGTGCTTATAAGTAATAAGTTATTTCATCGATAAAATCAAATTTGAAGTAAGATGTAAAATTGGTTTTTTTAAAAGTCAAGAATGCGGAGAGTTTAATTTGAAGTCCAAGCTCCTCCCTGCCAACTGTATTGATGGTCCAGCATCCAGAAGACATCATGAGCGCGATCTCTGAAGTCCAATGCATATATCAAATCACAGCCAAGGAGGCCGTCTCAGGGGGAAGATCTTTGAATTCAGGACTAAACTCTCCGTCCTGATGTGCTTTATGCAACCATTTTACATCTACTTCAAAACTGGATTTTGGGATGGTGCATCAACCTGGAACTCAAAAGAAACAGGATCTTGAAGGTGTTAAGCTGCCTGACATCAAACTGGATTGGTTTCTTAGCCAAATTCTGATGACAGGTTCCCTTTAACCCATTAAGGACGCAGGGTTTTTTGGCTCATTCTCGCTACTCCAACTTACAAAAATCCATAACTTTTTCATTTTACGTGTACAGACCATGTATGAGGGCTTATTGTGTGTGTAAAATTTTACTTTCCCGTATGTTATTATTTTCTACATGGCCGGTACTGCGAAGCTGAAAAAAAAATTACAAATGTGAGAAAATTGAAAAAAAAAAGTTTTTACGACTTTCCACTCTTCGCTCAAATAACACGCCTACTTTATTCTTTGGTCGGTGCGACGCGGTGATGCCCAATTTAGTACAGGTTTTTATGTGTTTTAATACATTTTAAAAAATTAAACAAATGTGTACAAAAAAGAAAAAAAACATTTTCTGCGTAATAAACTTTTTACATTGGCCACGGAGTGTGTGAGGGGGGGGCTACCATGCAACCGATCGCTGCATCAACCGATGACGTCGGGGGGGGGCGATCGTATATAAAAAAAGTGGCGGCGCCGCGTGCCTCGTCTTTAAAACGCCGCCGGGACTTTGCCGCTGGCGTTTTGAAAGGGTTAATAGCCGCGGTCGGTGCTCAGCATTGACAAGATGGGTAATAAGTTTGTGGACTTTACGGTAATACTCGAGTCTAAGCCGAGATTGTTTCCGCACCATTTCGGTGGGGGCCCCCTCTGCAGGACGTAAAATTCATCGTGGGGGGCACCTCTGCCGGACGTAAAATCATCTGTGGGGGGCCCTCTTGGACGGACGTAAAATCATCTTGTGGGGGCCTCGCCGGACTAAATCACTCTGTGGGGGCTCTGCCGGACGTAAATCATCTGTGGGGGCCCTTGCCGACGTAAATACATCTGTGGGGGCCCTCTGCCGACGTAAATCATCTGTGGGGGCGCCTCTGCACGGACGTAAAATCATCCGTGGGGGCCCTCTTGCCGGCACGTACAACCATTGTGGGGGCCCTCTGCCGGGACGTAAAATCAATCTGTGGGGGCCTCTGCCGGACGTAAAATAATTGGGCTCGGGGGTACACTGGGGGCCCTCTGCCGGGGGTACAACCATCGTGGGGGCCTCTGCCGGGGGTACACACGGCATCTCCGGGTAAACTGTGGGGCCCTCTGCCGGGGGTTACAACATCTGTGGGGCGCCATGGCCGGGGGTACACCATATTGGGGGGCCCTATCTGCGACATTTATTGGAGGAGTAGCAGCTGCATGCCCACCCTAGGTTATACTCGAGTTTTTTTTGTGGAAACATTAGAAACCTCTGGTATACTCGTGTATATACGTACTATAACCTTTACTATTTAAAAAAAACAAAGGTGTTGCATGCCCCATTTGATTTGGGTGGTGTGGGCGTGATAGACCACTAATCATTGTTGCTATGGGATTCTAGCCAAAGTCCTATAAATAGGGTCCCAATGTCCAGAACACACGCCATAGAGACATATTTATTTCCAGGAATGTAACTTCAAGTGCATTGAGGGCATGTCTCTGCTTGTTTTATGTGGAGCTTTTGGTTACTACATAGAAACATAAAATTGCTTGCCGTGCAGTTTTAGCCTGTGTCTGGGTCAGTGCTGCGATGTTTAGACTCTCAAGACAGAAGGACTCACATATCAGACGTAGATTGATCTTTATGGGGAGACTGTTGCTGATGATAAAACTAGTTAAGGGCTTGGTATGCTATATGACCTGGTGCAAAGTACATGTATAATGGTGTCATCATTACTTTTTTTTTTATTTCCCACCCCCCCCCTGTTGCACAGAGAATAATCTGTATCTATTCCCATAATAAATACAAATTGGTCGACTGTTGCATTTTTTTTTTCCTGTGGTTTTCATTTGTTAACTATACAGGTTAGCCCTTGAGTAAAAACATAGACCAACCCATTGCTGAGTGTAAGAACACATGCTGTATGTATGATGTGTGATTTATACTTTTTTTTTTGTCTGGCAGGCGTTCCACTAGGGGGGCGATGAGAAGTAGATGACGTCAATTGCAACAGTTTTCAAAAGTCATTGACGAAGGTAAGTCGCTATCTTCAGCAGTCTTTTTACTAAAGTGGGCAACGCATACAAATGGTATCTCCTAGATTACTGCAGTTATAATCAGTCTATGGCGTTGAGACATTTCTGGCATTATCCACAAAGCATACCATAAATTTCACTATAGATGCAGGTTCCACTTAATACCTAATCATTCATGAACGGGGCCTTACCATTTACAAGTATTCCCTACCCACAGGAATGAGGGATGGATAAGGGTCGACTGTTGTGACCCCTAATGATAACCAGACAGGGACGCCAGAATTCCTAAGACAGTGGCCTCTTTCTCAACATAGGTGGAGCGGAGGCACGTGGCATACTCCAATCTGTAGTATGCGGTGTAGCATTATTGGCAAAAAACATTGTTCGTCTATCCCACAGACTACATAACCGTGAATGATGTGCAGGAGATACCTGAGCGCTGTGCAAGCAATCGCAAAACACTCCCCATAGTATGAATAGAGCGCGCTTCTCCTGCCCTCCACCCATTATTGAGAGAACAGGACCCCTGTTCTCTAGAAACATGGGGTCTGTTTTCCAGGATTGGGGGCGGTCCAGCAATTGGATCCCACCAATCAGATGTTACCCCCATCCTATGAGTTGTCTGATTTCAACTAATCCACCTCTCTACAGTCTGAGTATAATCCTGGCTTTCCCATTGTACCCTCTTCCCCCCGCAGATGAGCTCCTGACACACAGTTCCTTACAACGCTGGCGATGCCATGATGTTTCCCATTAGCACAATTCAAGGAGAGGGTTTAAAAGGTAAAAACAATTCCCCAAACCTTTTATTATCCTGTAGTATATTTGCAATCTAGTACATCATAATGGAAGGTGACGTGCTTCTCTCTGTGTTTAATTGCAGAAATCCTGACGTTAAAGGAGATTTTCCAGATTTCCAGCAATGGACTGTGTGCTATAAGTTTGTGGTGTGTGGATCACGAGGTGTTAAATATTTGGATACGACCTTGTATATTTGGCGTGTTTCGTGGGAATCCAGAAATGAGGGAGGTGGGGGATTCGACTAGCAGTTGAGATCATGAACGGAAGGATTTATGACTAAAATGTGCAATTATAGTGTTAATAATGTAGATTTGGATCCAGCTATGGGATTTTTAAGCACATGTGAGTTTATTGGGAAACAGCTGTAAGAAATTGAAGGGTCCATTGACCCAAGTGGACCATTTATGTGTGGCTTTAGTCTCATAGGTCAATGTCCATTCTAATTTAGATAACACGGGTCCAATTTTTTTTTATTGACTTTATTTTCTAGCACTTGGATTTTCCCTTTGTATTAAAGTGGACGTATTACTTTGGATTGTACACAGGATCACAGGATAACTTAAGCTCACTATATCATATTCAGATTGTCTTGGGAATGATAGTGACCGCTTGTATTTCTTCATCTTAGGACCACGATGAGCCAAATCAACCGATTACAGCCGGCTGTTGAAAAGCGAGAGAATGAAAAGGTATAAGGAGCACAGTCTCTATGTTCGTTATACTGTAATTAGATCTCTAATAATTGGAATTACTAGGAGTTTAATTGGGTATCAGTATGAAATGGTTACAAGTGGTACTGATTCCTTAAGGGTTGAACCAACTTGCAAGTCATCAGCTTCCGCAGGATCGTGGAGAATGGGACAACCCCACTAATCATGAGAAAGGACCCTCAGCAGTTCAGGAAATGTTCTCCAATAATGGGTGGGGAGTGACAGGGCAAAGAGTATTGAAATTGTCAAGCACACATAATTCTGTATCTCCGGCACTCTCATTAGACGTGTGCAAAGTGCTGGAATACGGAGCGCTTTATCAGCATTTCCATCACTCTCATATAATTGGAGGGAGGGGCAGGACAAAGTGAAACATATGGCCGCTGCACCCAGTCTCATTTTCTGGTGGGGGTCACATCATGTGGAACGCCACGCTCAGCTTGGGATAAAAAACAAAGTTGGTAAACCCCCTAATGGGTGTTCAAACATGGCCGTGTTTGGATATGGTTGGTGTATTGACCCACCATTGGCTTGTCTATTATCCACCATGTATTGTGCTACAATGGGAAATTCGTGGTTTCTCCACTTTTATACTACTGATGTCTCACTTTATATCTAGACCAAATTGTGAAGCAACGGAAGCCGTGTACAACGGCAGGAAAGAAGCAACCTCCGGACCATG
>WNYA01000319.1:112320-189480 GCA_019512145.1 Engystomops pustulosus | reverse complement strand
ATCTGAGATGACTTCATCCTCCTTCAACCCAGAGAAAAAAAATCTACAGGTAAATGCAATTTTCTAATGGAATTTGAGGGCATTTGAAGTTAGGACCCTGTAATCACATCATTGCCGGTCCTTTGGCCCCCAATGAAATACAAGGAACATGGAGGAGGAGATGGGCTGGAGGCTGGATAAAGAGATGCAGGTTGTAGAGAGAGGGGGACATACGGTTCAAGATGGAGAAAGTGGGGGACATGGGGTGCAGGCTGGAGAGAGAGAGGAGGACATAGGAATTACTGATTACAGTGTACCTCCACATATATCATATATACCCCTCACACCACAACTGACCACACTGTACCCCCACATATATCATATATACCACTCACACCACAACTGACCACACTGTGCCCCCTCATATATCATATATACCCCTTACACCAACACTGACCACACTGTGCACCCACATATATCATATATACCCCTCACACCACAACTGACCACACTGTGCCCCCTCATATATCATATATACCCCTTACACCAACACTGTCCACACTGTGCCCCTACATATATCATATATACCCCTCACAGAAACCTTGCTTTTTAACCTCTGGACAACCCCTTTAAGAAGTGACATTGGGATAAATATGATAAAAACGTATTTCTTGGGGCTGTGGAAGAAAGGACTGTGAATCTGCTGAAATATCCAATCACTGGATGATAATGGAGATACTGGGGGCTCCGCAGGACAATACAGGTCATCACTACGCGATGGAGGTGGTAGTTTAGGAGATGAATGGAAAGTAATTCCAAGCACAAGATTCAGTGTCTGATCCTGAGATCTAATATGATTATAGAGTATAAACCTTCCAGGACATTGATGATGAGAAAAGCTCGGAACAGGTTCAGGAGCAGATTCTCAAATCTGGAGGGTTCAGATCAATTCATCTGCATCACCTTAAATTATCTCCTAGCAGATCTGTGGTACTGGTTCTCCCTGGGGCAACTCCTTAGTGTCTGTAAGATAAGTCCCTGGGTAATGGATGGGGAAGCCTGTGGTGGTAGACAGCCATACCCAGGGATCAGACGGAGGCAACATTGTGCAAAATAACTCATGGTTCTTTATTGAACAACAGCAGGCAACGGGCCTAAACGGTCTCACAGCAGATACGGATTACTGGAGTGGTCATGGAGAGAGGTCCTCAGGAATAGCTTACCAGCCTGGGAGTAGATGCAGGTTGGGAGAATTTGGACAGAGCTGTGTCCAGTTGTGAAAGCTGCAGCTCTGAGTGTCCTGACTCTGGTCCTGGGAGAAGGATAAGTGTCAGTACTAAATGTGTACTAGACACTGTCTCTCTCTTCACTCTGTAAGCTGGTGGTCTTAGCTAACAGCTAAAACTTAAGACCATGAGTTCTGGACTGGAACTCTCTGGCTCCTCCCTGCCCAGGGGTTTTATCCTCCTGGTCAGGCGGTGACTCCTCTCCAATTACACTCCAGTTTAAATAACAGCCAACAATTGGTGGACAAGATCACATCCTATTAACCATTGCCTGTTCAGGAAGGATCTACAGCTGCTAATTACCTCAGACTTACTGCACTACCCCTTAGGTTCACCTGCTAGGGAGAGGCAAAGGGCCCTATTCGCAACTACCTCCTTGCCTATACATTGGCAGGGGTGTTGCACTTAGCTTATTATTCTACACATCATGTAAGGCACAGGAGATCTGTCAGCCCCAGAGATATTTTATCTATGTTCTTAGTAGCAGCAGGACTGTGATATATAGAAATATTCCAGGACTGTAGCTTCATCAGACGCACCAGGAGTGGATACTGACACTGCTGTGTTCTTAGCTCTCTGCATTGAACTGCTTTGGCAAGTTTCTGCTTTGTCTGCTTTCAATCAGAGCAGAATGGAAGTGGTGCAGAGCACTTCAATGCAGAGAGCCAAGAGCACAGCAGTGTGAGGACACATCCCCTGCTGCTACCAACAATATATACAATTAAATCCATAAATATTTGGACACTGACACAAAATCTGTTTATGGAAACATATTCAAGTTATAGTTATGTAATGGACATAAAGCCCAGACTTTCAGCATTTCCACATTAAAATTGGTGTAGGAGTTTTAGCTCCTTAAAGGGGTATTTAAATATACTAAGGATAACAAAATATCACATTCTCAAATTCACTGTTATTAACAAAAATACAGCCTTTCACAGATATAAGTCCAACCTCTCTCTATCAGTCCTGGTGTTTTGGTTGTCAACGGATACGACCATAAACTCCTCACTATGGTCAGGCAGGGGGCGGAGAGCACTACAGACACAGGCACTTCCTGTCCAGCAGCAGCAGCAGCAGCAGAGGAGACCTGTGCTACAAACTACAGACAAGATAAGCTCTGGATCCAAGGGGAAGGAGGCATAGCAGTGCTGACTGTGTGTTTTATAGGATAGGGAGCAGAGTTGAGTTTGTCATTGTGTCTTGTATCCATCTCATGACTCTGATCTGCCTCATCTCTCTTTCTATGTGTCAGATACTGGTACAATGTTCAGAAGCTAAATAAAGGTGTAACTAAACCCTGTACCCTGAGAGGGAAAGTAAGAAAGCGAGAGAGAGAGAGAAAGAGAGAGAAAGAAATTCTGGGATGGCCCACATCAGTCCCTGATCTTAACCCAAATGATCCACATGTCTGACTCATCTTCAGACGGATAGACCACGGGCAAACAGCAACTAAAGGCCAAAGGAGGAAGCATCGTGATGTCTGGTGATGTCCATGAGCTCAAGACCTCAGACATTGCCAACATGTCATAAAATGTTTTAGTTCCTAACATTAAGAGGCCAGTGGCGGCGCAGCCATCGGGCAAAACTACGCCAGGTTTAACCTGGCCTAGTTTTGTGTAATAAGTTGCTGGTTTTTGAACAAATGCATGTTCCCGCCCCATTCCTCCCCTGTCCTAGCCCCCTCCACTCCCGTCCCCTCCAATCCAGGACCACAGGAGATGCAGGTAGCGTATTCACAATTTTTATTGCAAATTAAAAATGTATGATTATTTCGCTGCTTTCACGCCAGAAAACTGGCCTACAAGCAGTGATAAATCTGCCCCATAGTGTGCGAGCTCATGTAAAGAAACCGAGATCCTGAACTGAACAACAATAACCACTAGGCCCCAGATTGTCTTAGTATATGTTCCAGAGAAGTCTAGTTTGCACAGCTACGGCCATGGAGTAGATGACCTATGTATCTCCATGGTCCAGTGTTGTACGTGACTGGCCACCGAGGCGTAAATCTGGATTTTCATCAAAGTCAAAGTCTCTTGACATATTCCCTGCATAGAGACTGGGAATAAACATCACTTAGATGATACGAGGAGCAGAGGATTTATGTAGTGCTCCCTGATGAGAGCGACGCGAGGGAATCTCAGGAGCCGCTGGGGACTGATACAGAGAATTAACTCCAGATTTGTTTCCAATGAAAGTTTTGTGATGTCAACGCTAATGTATTTATTTAAGAAGAAGAGAGACATATCAGGACAGACTGTGAAAGAATCTGAGCTGAGGCCGATTCCCAACCTCAAGTGTAATCTGCTGCTCTAAATATTACTGGGAGCTTGGCACTGCCAATAATATACCACAGTAGTGCCAGGTGCACCACCGAGGACCAAACTGCTAATTACCACATTGGTTGCAGTTGCATCACTAGGGTCAACAAACCTGGGGGCACTTGAACACAGGGCACTATGCCAATTCAGGTGAGAACTTGGGTGATCTCCACAGTCCAGGGTTATATCCGGTTTCATTGCTAGATAGTCCACTATGGACTGGCATTTGGAAAATGTTAATCTTCTCCAGTTGGCCAGTCCTTAATCAGAGATTGCCAAGGGGCATACATGTCATATATCTAGACCAACCCAATGGCTTGTCTATTCATTTCCAAGTCCTGATCCATAGGCATATTCAGCTTCATATCTTGGTGCACCATCATGGACCATGCTGAGCATCAGACATTTGGGAGAAAGATGTTCTTCTCCATTGCCATGTCTCAATCAATGGCATATCCCACCATTTTCCTACAGTAGATGAATCACTTGAGGCATGTTTAGCACCTGGCACTTGGGGATGTTGCTTTCCCCAATTCTCCAAGTTATCTCCTGGTACTTGGTACTCCCAGATGCCTAGTATTAATACATCAATGTGTCCTGTGTTAGTGCTAGCCAAATAACCTACTTATTTGCTGGGAACACCAGTATGACCAAAACTAGTTAGAGCACTTGTCATTTGGAGAAGATTGTCATGTCATTTCTAAGTCTCCATACATGAAATATTCTGGTTTTGTTGATAGATAATCAGGTCTATAGTAATGTATCTAACACATGGAGAGGACCGGTCTCCCTTATCCCCAAGTCCTCACACTGTGGTATTTCCAACCATTATGGACCAAACTAAATACTAACACCAAACACCTCGAATAGGTTAGTCCAGACCGAACTACACATCAACGTCCATCAGTTGTGATAAGTCTGAATCCAGGAGTAGATATTTCCTCTGTGCCCAATAGATATTTCCTCTGTCCCCAATAGGGACCGAGATTCAGATTTAAAATCAGGCACTTGTAGAAGATTATCAAATCTTTCTATTCTAGAACACTTACTTATTGATTTCCAATGTTTTCCAATGAGCAGTGCCTTGGATGTCCTATAGGACATTGGTGCCAACAAATTTTGGAAACTGTTGGAGGCTTTATCTTGAGACCATCAATGGTATCATCTTGTGACATATCTGTATATTGGATAAAAATCTTGGCAAAATTTGCACACAGGGCTTGGTCAACCATTCAACAGCCATCTGAAGCACATAAGTGAACCGAGACTCGGTAACTACTATGCACCATGGTGCTCTCCATGTGGCAGATGGCCTTTAGCTCCAATAAGACAATGGAGCCCAAAGTAGCTAATATCACTGCAATCCCTTTTGTAATGCACCAGTAAAATACCATGACCAAGTCATCTATGATCATCTCCTAAAGCCTCCAGTGTGGACACCTACTGTATGTTCCATTGTAGGACACTGAGGCATAAAATTTTATTCCAGAAGTGAAAGAGTGAAAAAAAAATAAGAAAAATCCCTCTATGTAGCACATTTATCTGCTCATTACAATACAACGAGGCGAGAACTGAACGTTCAGATCGGCGCTTTGTATAACCAAAGAACATTTGTCTAAACAAGGTATCCGCGGATGACATTTTGGTGTTATGAATTGTTGGAGACTGTGCAGAACTGTATAAATACTTAGATCCCATCAGTTATAATTCACATTGGGCTTGTTAGCTGAGCTTTGTAGTAGCAATTAAGGCTGATGAATGTGGGAACACTTCTCGTTCAGATAGAAATTGTTAAAAACATTTTCTAAGGGCCGGGTAATTATACCCATAGTTATTTTCTAGGTACAGTTTTGTGCTCATGGCAAATTGTAGATGTGAAATGTTTAAACAAAGATATTATAAACTTTTTGTTCAACTATATTTGACCCCTAAAATGTATTCCTTAAAAAAACCTATTACATTTGTCATGCAGGGTCAGGGACTACCCCAGGTGGTAGATGGACAACTAATAGATGTTCCCTACCGGTGCCAAAGTGCAAACAAGGAGACAAATAGAAGACAATAAAAAGAATAGAATACAGTACAATACAATGGAAGACAAAATAGAAGGATAGTCAAGAAATAGAGGTCAAAACCAAGAGGACAATGCAGTACATAATCACTACAAATATAATAGTCAGAAAATAAGGCAAATAGAAGACAATACAATACAATACAATACAATACAATACAATAGAAGACAAAATAGAAGGATAGTCAAGAAAAACGGTTCAAAACCAAGAGGAAAATGCAGTACCCAATCACTTCACATCAAACAGTCAGACAATAAGGTAAATAGAAGACAATAGAATAGAATACAATAGAAGACAAAATAGAAGGATAGTCAAGAAATATGGGTCAAATGCAGTACAGGACAACGCAGTACCTAATCACTACACATCAGATAGTCAGAAAATGGCAAAATGGTAGTCAGAAAAAGGCAAAATGGTCAAGGAACCCAGAATACTGAATGAACACTAGCTAGCTCAGTACAAGACTATAGCAGAAAAAGTATTCTAGACCACAAAACCTTAAATGAGATGCCAGAACCTGGCTCCAGAAGATGATTGGATCAGTTCTCTGACATCAGACCAGACAGCAATGGAAGTGGGGAGAGATTCTGTCTATAAAAGTGGATTAACTGATAGTAAACCAGAGCAGAGTTTACAGGAGAAAGATGGGTGTGGTCAAGGCCTGCTAGGAAAGGAAAACATCAGTGTTCAGACTAGCATGGACAGAATGGTAAAAAACTACATTTATTATTGCATCCTCAGCCCTACTTTAAGGACAGAATATGACATAGGCACAGATTTAACATGTCTCTTCTATGCTATGACCTCTATGTTCTTGGCCTTGTTGTATGACTCTGTCCCTGACCAGTACTACCTAACCTGAACCATATCTGCGTGCCTTGACCTCGGGCTTATGCCATGAATTCTGCCACTACCTGGCCTGATCTTGGCCTGTCTATGGCTATTTCTTGCCAGGGGGTGGTGTCTTCGATCCTGGTAGCTGTCACCAGAACTACTCTAAGTCCATTGTAGCAGGCGTGGACTCCAGTTTTACCATGGAGATCAATAAAGATCCATAGGACCACAAGCCTATTCTGCTTTATGAGTCTGAGAAAAACATCTCCCACAGATGGAAGTGATTTTGACGCAGTCAGATACTGTACCCCGCTCTTTCTCATCTAATAAAGGTCATCAGAGTCTGTGACTTTCAAAGACATTTCCCAAATGTTGTTTTAGGCTCGAAATAGTCAAACAGATTTATAATCTATTTGTATGTAGAACGGTCAAATATAGACAAATGTCCATGGGATGGCAGAAGGCGTAGATGAAGGCAAGAGCTGGATCACAATGAATACAAGAATTTTATACAAACGGTCCCCTACTTCTGACTTACAGATGACCCCTAGATACAGACGGACCCCTCTGCCCACTGTGACCTCTGATTCATTGTGGTTTGTATTAGTGAAGGACCATTGACAACCTCTCAGAGATTTTCTTCTTTGGACACTGATGGAGGGAGATGCAGATGCAGTCCCACTCCTTCACTGTGTATGTGAGACTGCAAGCTGTGAGAGGGGGGAGATGCAGCTGCAGTCCCGCCCCCTCATTGTGTATGTGAGACTGCAAGCTAAGAGAGGAGGGAGATGCAGCTGCAGTCCTGCCCCCTCATTGTGTATGTTGAGACTGCAAGCTGTGAGAGGGGGGAGATGCAGCTGCAGTCCCCGCCCTCATTGTGTTATGTGAGACTCAAGCTGTGAGAGGGGGAATTGCAGCTGCGTCCCCTCCTCTCACTGTGTATGTGAGACTGCAAGCTGTGAGAGGGAGATGCAGCTGCAGTCCCTCCCTCATTGTGTATGTGAGACTGCAAGCTGTGAGAGGGGGGAGATGCAGCTGCAGTCCCGCTCCTTCATTGTGTATGTGAGACTGCAAGCTGTGAGAGGGGGAGATGCAGCTGCAGTCCCTCTCCTTCATGTGTATTGAGACTGCAGCTGATGAGAGGGGGATGCAGCTGCAATCCCTCTCCTCATGTGTATTGTGAGACTGCAAGCTAGTGAGAGGGGGGGATGCAGCTGCAGTCCCTCTCCTCATTGTGTATGTGAGACTGCAACTGTGAGAGGGGGAGATGCACTGCAGTCCCGCCTTCATTGTGTATGTGAGACTGCAAGCTGGAGAGGGGGGAATGCAGCTGCAGTCCCGCTCCTTCATTGTGTATGTGAGACTGCAAGCTGTAGAGGGGGAAGTGCAACTGCAGTCATCCTCCTTCATTGTGTATGTGAGACTGCAAGCTGTAGAGGGGAGATGCAGCTGCTCCGCCCCCTCATGTGTATGTGAGACTCTGCAAGCTGTGAGGGGGAGATGCAGCTGCAGTCCTCCCCTCCATTGTTTATGTGAGATGCAAAGCTGTAGAGGGGGGAGATGCAGGCTGCAAGTCCCCTCCTTCATTTTGTCTGTGAACTGCAAGCTGTGAGAGGGGGAGATCGTGCAGTCCCTCCTTTGTGTATGTGAGAGCAATCTGTAGAGGGGGAGCAGCTGATCCCGCCCCTTCTGTGTAATTTGAGACGTGCAAGCTAGAGAGGAGGGAGATCAGACTGCAGTCCCTGCCCCTACATTGGTATGAGACTGCAAGCTGTGAGAGGGGGAGATGCAGCTGCAGTCCCTCTCCTCATTGTATGTGAGACGCAAGCTGATGGGGGGGAGATGCGCTCCGTCCTCTCCTCATTGTGTATGTGAGACTGCAAGCTGTGAGAGGGGGGAGATGCAGCTGCAGTCCCTCTCCTTCATTGTGTATGTGAGACTGCAAGCTGTGAGAGGGGGGAGATGCAGCTGCAGTCCCTCTCCTTCATTGTGTATGTGAGACTGCAAGCTGTGAGAGGGGATAAGGAAAAATATACCGAACAAAAATAACATGAAACGTGACAATTTAACCTATCAGGAAGTATTTTATCTTACATTGTAATTAGTGTTGAGCCGAACCAACCCTGAACTTCATTACACGTTTGGGTTCAGGTCTGGGTTTGGCTCAACCGTTCCATTATTTGCAGTTTGCACTATTATTTTTTCATTAACTCTTTAAAAGCCTCTTGCAAAGTCAGCTGTGCAGGTCACTGCCATTTCGGGGAGGATCGTTACTTCCCAAAATTGAGGCGTGTGCTGCCAACAGCATTTTGATGCCAGAACACAAGTTGACACTGTAATTGAAATGTCCTAGGTGACTTTACCAGCAGCATTTAAATAGTTGACACCAGCGAATAGGTTCGGGTCCTACAAACGGGTCTGATCATCAGTAATAGTAATTACTATTAATAATAACAGACTGCATTTCCCATTGGTGCACGATACTATATGATAAGCAGCTCATATAAAATGTATATGTCACACCAAGTATATCCACAGCATAATCTGGACTTTGTGCTGCTGCTGTGCACTAGAGGGCGCTCCAACATCATTACAAAGGCCCCAAAACCATTCCTATCTGGAGTGTGAATTTCTTCATTTTAGAATATTTCCAAATATATCACGATGAGCACAAAGTATAGAAAACCACTCCAAATTAGGGAAATCTATCTAGTCTATCTATCTATCTATCTCTAGTTCATCTACGCTCTATCTACTATCTCTATACTCATCTTCTATCTCATCTCCTCATATCTTCTTCTTATCTGATCTCTATCTCTATCTTAGCTTCTTCTATCTTCTATCTAGGGTCATGCGTCTCTACGAGTTCACTCTCCTAGTCTATATCAATCCTCTATCTATTGTCTATCTCAGATCTCTATGCGTGTCCTAGTACTCTCATATCTCTCTGGCTATCCCGTCTAATTTACTCTATCTGTCTCATACATCTCTCGAGGTCATTCTCTCAATCATGGGCTATCTGATCGTATCTACATCTCTGTGCTCTCTAGTCTCTCGTCCATGCGATATCTTCATTCTATCTATCTATTGTCTTTTACTGCGATACATCTCCATGCTAGCGTTCTATCACTATCTACTCTTCTCAGTCTTACTACTACTATCTCTATCTTTGGATACGGAGTATCTGTCTTCTATCTATCTCTGTATCTAGTTACTCGGTAAGATGCACTATCTCTCGCTATCTCATATAAGCGGTGACTCCTAGTGTCTATAACTCTCTCTCATTCCTCTACTACGCGTGATTGAGCAGTCGATTCCTAATCGAGTAGTCCAGTCTAGCTGGTCTACATCATGAGTCTACGGTAGGTCTTCTGATCAGGTGCATACTCCTTGCGGTATCTATCTTCATCTCATTCTATCACACATCATCTAAATCGTGCATTATCTATCTGATAGATCATCTTACTCAGATATAATCTCAAATAACCTTGGTCTTGCTACTCTGACTCTCCCTATCTCTTCTACTTCCTCTATCCTACGGCGTCTATCTACATCGCTAGTAATCCTATCGTCATTCGAGGGAAAGTTGAATATCGTCAATTCTATCTATCTCATCATCTATATCTTCTCTAGCTCTTCATTCTAGGTCCCTCAGATACTGACTCTTCTATCTATCCCATAATCATTCGACTTCGTCTCTCTGATCGTAATCTCATCGTCAAATATCTGCATCTATCGATAGTGCTTCGTAGTACAGCTCGTGCATCGTAATCAGTCGGTCTATCACAGTTACGTCTCATTATACTTCTCGCATAGCTATTTCGGGTCACTATTATCATGATTAACTATTCTCATGCGGGGTATCTACTCCTAACTCTATCTATCCTGATAGGCTAACTCAGGTCGTATCGTATCGTATCAGCTTATCTTCTGGTCCTCTACCAGCTATCTCGTCCTGATACTATCTCTGATGGATCCATCATCTCTCATCTACCTAGGTCTATTACTTCGATCCGATCTACTGATCTGATCCAATTCTTCGATCTTGATCACTGGCAGTACTATCTCTCTCTATCGTTATCGTCGATTCGGCTCATCGATTAAGATAAGGTACGGTAGTGAAAAGGGCGGAAAGCTTATCAATGGGGCAAGGATACTCATCCCAATCTACAAGACAATCACAACAGAATAGCTAATCAGTACTCCAATATTCGTATTCATATGCCTCGAGCGCTCACTAACTATCTGGCGAGTCTCCAAATATCTCCGTCTCTATTATGCCGTACTTCTGCTATCGCGATCGTCGAGGTCCGAGATGGACTGCATCTTATCGTGCATTCAATACATCTCCCTCATCTTAAAGTGTCCGGAGCAAGGTTATCTGTGCGCATGCAGAGGCGTAACCAACTGGATCGGTGCGTTACTCTGTATCTACTCTAGATCCTAGTCTTGCTCATAATCGTATCTATCGGTCTCTCCATCTCGATCTAGTCTACACACGGTGCTACTCGGCTCGTACTCTCCGTCATCGTACTCTCTCTACTCAATCACTCCGACGTTCCGATCAGAATCTGCTTGAGTGACTCGGTATGACGTCCCAAATCTGATCTATGCTCTACTCGTGCGACTGTCATGCAATGGCCATTAACAAAGTATCGTCTCGCATAGACTGATCTCTAGTCAATTGATACTAGAGTTCATGAGTCTCTCTACTTGCGCGTCTGGATTTACTAGCTTCGATCGTCTGCTCATACTTGGTGGACGATGCATATGATCTTTATCGTAGTCTTCAACTGCAATAGGCTACGGGGCGCTTCATAGCGATTTCCTCGATCAGTAATCTGCTAGTCTCGGATCTATCTATCTCGTGATATGAAACTTAATCACTGACTCACATCAATCATTGTCTCTGCTTACTCTCCTTGGATGCTTCATCTTCATCTCACTTCTAATCTCCGGGATTCTGGAATCGTAGTATCTTCTCCTCTTTATCTACTACTCATATCTTATCTATCTATCTTATATTCTCAATCGCATTTCTATCTTATCTATCTCTCCATCGTCCATCTCTATATTACTCTATCTATCTCATTATCACTATCTATTATTATTACTCTATCTAATATTTCACTTGCTTCTATCTATCTATCTATCTATTCATCTATATCTATTCTATCATCTCATCTATCTCCATCTATCTATCGATACTATATCTAGATCTATCTATCTTATCTTCCGCATCATCTATCTCATCTTCACTCACTATACATTCTTCCTAACTTCTATCTCTTACTATCTACCTTTATCGTATCTATCTATCATATCTATCTTATCTACCATTATCTTCTTCTACCTCATCTATTATTATATCCATCTTCTTATCTCTTTTATCCTAAATATCACAACCACTTTCCCCTCATATCGACTATCTATCTATCTTATCTCTTTTCTCATCTACTCTCTATCTACTCTACCTATTCTATCTATCTATACTATCTTTTCATACTTCTCATCCTCCTTTACACTATATTATCTATTCTCTATCTATCTCTCTACCTATCTCCTATCTCTATCTATCTCTATCTATCTATCTATCTATCTATCTGATCTTCACTATACTATCTATCTAACTGATCTATTATCCTATCTATCTCATATCATCTATCTATCTATCTATCTATCTTATCTATCTCATATCTATCTATCATCTATCTACTCTCTACTCATATCTATCGTATCTATCTATCTTCTATCTATCTATCCTATCTATCTCTCTATCTATCTATCTATCTATCTCATATCTATCTATCTATCTATCTATCTCATCAATCTATCTCTATCGATCTATCTATCTATCTTCTAATATCTATCTCCTATCTATCTATCTATCTATCTATCAATATCTCATCTCTATCTATCTCTATCTATCTAACTATCTATCTATCCTATCTTCTATCTATCTATCAATCAATCTATCTCATATCTATCTATCTCCTTATCTATCTATCATCTCTCTTCTATCTATCTATCTATCTATCTCCATACGCTCTATCTATCATATTCTCATATCTATCTATCTATCTATCTATACTATCTATCTATCTATCTATCTCATATCTCTCTATCTCTATCATCTCAATATCTTCTATCATCCATATCTATTTATCTATCTATCGATCTCCCATCTTCTTCTTGACATCTATCTATCTATCTATCTATCTATCTATTCTATGATCTATCTTCTATCTATCTACCTATCTCTATCCCTAGTCTACTATCATCTCATCTCATCTATCTCATCTCTATCTACTCTCCTATCATCTATCTATCTATCTATCTATCTATCTATCTCAATCATCTATCTATCTATCTTTAGCTATCTAATCTTTCTATACTAATCTACTATCTATCTTTATCATATCCTATCTAATCTATCTTCTCATAGCTACTATCTATCTATCTAGCTTTCTCATATCTATCTATCTATCTATCTATCTATTATTCTATCTATCTATCGTATCCTTCATATCTATCTATTCTATCTATCTATCTATCTATCTCATATCTATCTATCTATCTATCTACTATCATCTATCTCATTCTCTATCTATCATATCTTCTGCTCATATCTCTATCTATCTATCTATCTATCTATCATCTATCTATCTTCATCTATCTCTACAAAAAAGAACAACAACTCCGCACAGTGATGAAAAGCCTCAATAGAGGGGGTGCAGAAGCTCATTGCATCCTGGCAAGATCCTTCAGTAGTAAGTTAAAAAAATTTTTTGTAGCACAACAATCCAAATTCGAAAGGGGTGAAGTTTTTATTGAAACCGATGGCAACTTTTTCGTGTGACCAACTTCCATCAGACCTGAATGAGCTTGATGTAAGGTGTTACACAAAACCGTTGCACTGTTCAATAACCTCACCCCCTTTTAAGAATTTTGGACTTTTGATGCTGCCTGCACTGTTTTAAACTCTACTGTCTATCTCATATCTATCTCATATCTACTATCTATCATCTCTACTCCTATCTATCTCATATCTATCTATACTATTATCTATCTATCTATCTATCTCATATCTATCCTACTCATAGTCTATCTCCTATCTATCTATCTATCTATCTATCTATCGCATATCTACTAACTATATCTATCTCCACTATCTATCTATCTATCTATTCTATCTATCTATCTATCATATCTATCTATCTCATATCTACTTATCTATCTATCTATCTGATCTTCTCATATCTATCTATCTCCTATCTATCTCCTATCTATCATCTATCTATCTATCTATCTACTCTATATCTATCTATCTATCTACTCATATCTATCTATCTATCATCTATCTTCTATCGATCTCCTATCTATCTATCTTTCCGTATAGAACTTGATTCTGATGTTGTATTTATGATCTAAGGCATTGTTCTGGGTGCTGCTATACAGGGCGCACATGCCTGACTGAGAGAGAGGGGCAGCCGTCGGGCTCACCACCACGTTCAACCTGCCAGTCCGGCACAATGCACCTGCCACCGCGCTGCACATAACCCCCACTCTGCCGGCTGGCACACATTGTACACAGCACGCCGGAAGACCCTCAAGGAACGCCGCCACCCGATCGCAGGTCCGTCACATCCCCTGCCCACCACAATCCAGTCTGCAGGCCGGCACATCCACTGTTGGGGCTTGCACAGTGTACGCCTTGCACTCCCCCTGCTCGCTACACTACTCCCCTCCGGACCTGCGGCATTTCCATCCCACGGCGGGCACAGGTACCTGGACTGTGCTGGTATGTTCACATACCGGTCACTTCAGACCGCCCAAATTCGCGCTCGGGTACATTCCTCCTCGCCAGCTCTCCACTTCCATCTCCGCTCCTCCACTCCACTCGCTCCCTCCCGCTCACCCCTCTCCCGACCTCTGCCCCAACTCCGATTCCTCCCAGCTTTGATTCCCCCCGCTCTGGCTGGCAGGGCAAGGCCGATGAACAAGAAAGAAGACAAAAGTAAGGCAACTCTATGTATGTTGTTGTTGTTATGTATAGATGTATATATATGTGTGTGTTGTGGTGTATGTATGTAATATAGTGTTTGTGTTATATTTTGCCTCTATTGTTCTTAATGTAAATAGTGTATTTCTGTATGTATACCTCTTTATGTGTGTAGTGTTGTATATACCTGTATGTTGTGTGAATATATTTTCTGCAGTATGGTGATATTATATCAGGTGTCTGCTCCATGGTCAATTTTAGTTTTATACTACATGGCGGCACGCTGTACATCTTTTAACGACTGAACACGGCACACAGTATTTATTTACACTACATGGCGCACACTGATCATTTTACACTAATGGCGGTCACACGTATGCATTTTACACTACTGGGCGGTAGACACGGTATCTATTTTTAATATACATGGCAGCAATCTGTATGCATTTATTACACTACCGGTAGTATGGCTGTTTTGCATTTATACTACCATGGCGGCACACTATAATCATTTATACTACTGGCGGTATCTTATGGCTTTTATACTACATGCAGCATGTTGTATGCATTTTATACTACATGGTCGGGTATGCCTTTAAATTGCATTTTAGTACTACATGTGCGAATGCGGTATGCATTACACCTACATGGTGGTACACTGTGGGGCAGATTTCACTTACCCCACTCGGTCCAGTCGCGACCCATCAGCGCGTTCTCCGCCTGATTCGGGTTCTGCCGGGATCACTAAGTATGCGCCATGTCCACACTACGGTGTCCGCTGTCTGCGCTAAGATCCGCCGAGTTCACCATGTTTCACCCCTCCTCCGTCTTGGTGTATGTGAGTGCTGATTCTTGCAAACAAATTCTTTTTTAAATTTCAATTTTTCGAATCCGTCGGGGCTTTCCGATGGCCACGGCCCCTGTTTCTTCCCTCCCATGGCCCCCCCACCCCCACCCCACCCCCCCCCCCCCCCCCCCCCCCCCCCCCCCCCCCCCCCCGCCCGCCACCCCGATCCCCCCGCACCTGCGCCCCCTCCACACCCCACCACCACAACCCCCACCGAGATGCTCCATACTCCCGGCACGTTTCGACCCCCAGCAATCGGAAATCGAAAATTCAGGAAAACCAGCAGAAAGAAGCACCTCAGTCACCAATCTATCCGAACATCAGAATTCAGGAGATGAGGCTCCATTGTTGCCAAAAAGGCTCCAGGGCCCCAAGAAGACCAGCAAGCGCCAGGACTGTCCTTAAAGTGTTTCAAAGCTTGGGATTGTGGCTTACCAGTGGTGCGGGATCTTGTCTCATGAAGGCAGCCATCAGGTGTGAGGCATCTGCACTCGCCTGTAGATACTGTGGAGACTCTTGGGGAGCAAGAAGCCTGTGTGTCCAGGAGGCAGCACAGAAGCCGCTTCTCATCCACGAAAAAACATCCGGGACAGACAGATATTTGCAAATGAACAGGGAGTGGACGCGCTGAGGACTGGGGGAAAGTCCACTTCTAATTCGATGATCCCCTTTCCGATTGTCTGGAACACTGGAAAACAGCTTGTTTGGAAAGACAAGTGAGAGATACCACCATTCTTGGTCATGCCACCTGAAAGAGCCTCCCTGCAAACCATTCATTTGGGGGTGGCGGCCTTCTCCATGCCAAGGGAATCGTCTCTCTCATCACGTCTAAAAACACAGCCTCATGAATAAAGAATGGACCAGATGTCCTCCAGAGCAGCTTTTCTCTCTCCCAACCCTCATCCGGAGCATATGGTGAATGGAGCCTGCCTTCTCCCGCTGATTGGCACACCTGGCCTAAAGCACAAGGTATACTAATGGCTCGGGAACAAACATAGAGATTTTTGGGTTCCATGGTCTGGGAACTCCCCACATCTTTAATCCCATTGACCCAACTTTTGTGGTCATTCATCAAGAGACGGGAGGACACACAAAACAACCAAAACAATTGGTGACGAAATGCAGCATGATTTGCACGGAATGACGGCGATCAGTCAGGATTTGGTCCAGAAGGTATTGAAGCTGCCAGGGAGAATTGGCAGAGGACCGATAGAAAGGGACAACAACTGCAGATACTGACTGTGCTGCAGTACTTCCTAATGCTAATTCTCACTGACAATAAAGCTTTTGGTCCTCAGAACATGTTGCAACTTGTATTTCTGGCATGGTATAAACATCTGACAAACCTGAGGGCAACACATCAATGTGACAATATACTTTTGTGTCATTCTCAAAACTTATGGCCATGGCTGTACATAGCGTCACTTGTGGCCGTTTACTATACTCCATGGCGGCATGCTGGTAATGCGTGTTTAAAATAATCTACATGGTGGTATGCTGTATGTGTTTTATACTACTGGCGGCATGCTGTTATTTTACACCACATGCGGCACTTCTGTAATTAATTTTTATGCTGTAATCCTAGTAATCTTACATACTATTGTGGGGGGGGGACTTTCTCTTCTATGGCTCGCCTCAGCACGAAAGGCTTGGTTCAACACCAAGGGTCTTATATATCAGTACATTGTTCTGTGTTATGGCTATATTTCTGTATTTAGTACTGAGCTTGGATGGGTGGACCTCTGACTCCTGGATGATTACTTGCCCCCTATGGCCATTTAAAATCTCCTACTACATGATCTAGCGAAAATAAAATGATGGCACGTGAGATACAGAGGTCTCCTAAACCGTAATTGGGACCCACTAAGGTTGATCTCTCTAATCGATGCTGCGCTTTCAGCATACAGATGATGGCTGATATGCCCCATGTTGCCTCGGCGAAACGGGGTGTCGGGGTGAGGATGAGTTTGACCACTTGGCGACGGAGGGGGGAGGTGCTGTCACATATAGTCGTAGGGGGTGAGATGGTCCTCCACAAGTGCTAAGTGTGGTCGTCTGTACATGCCAGGCTGGGATGTCGCTGTGCGAGGCCGTGGCAGACTGTTTCTCTGCTATATTTACCATCGACTAATACAGCGATATCCCCACTTCTTAATTTGGCCCAACTTTAAGTCCACCGCGGTGTCTAGCTCTCTTCCAAGTGTTGTCTTATATTTGTCCATTGTTGAACTCGTACTGTCCTGTGTGTTACCACTCTCCTGAACTACTATTGTCCCCCAATTATGACTCTCATGCGGTGTGGTGTACTCTGGGGGGCCTGCGACTGAGTTGACTTGTCATGAACAAATACGAACTATCCACGCTTAACCCTTCCGGAACTATGGCTCTACGCTGACTTTCTCCCCTGCTGCGAGGAGGACATGGTTCAGCAACCAATAAGGCAGTCAATTGGTGAGTAGTATGTAACATACATGTTTAATAACCGACACGTAATTCATCGCAACGTAAAGACATACTGGAGGTCTAAGGGTTACATAAGCTGCGGGACTTCATAATATATTGTATAATGTGCTGGAGATGTAGACCTGGTGCAGGAGCAGATGTGAAAGATCCATAATAAGGATAAGTCACAAATAATTAGGTGCTATAAAAAACACTAGCAGAACTCTGCCTACTGATCTTATAGTAATGTCCTGCAACTATGTCACAATGACACAGGAGCAAAGGATATATCTATGTATAACCTATGGGGTAATCCCTGTGTGCAAGAATATAACTACTATAAAACTGCCCTCTATGTACAAAATATAAGACTGATAAATACTGCCCCTAGTACAAGAATATAACTACTATATACTGCTCCCTATGTTAACAAGAATATAACTACTATAATACTACGGCCCTCTATGTACAAGAATATAACTACTATAATACTGCACGACCGAACCCTATACTGCCCTATGACAGGAATCTACCTACTATAATACTGCCCCTATGACAAAGATATACTACTTATAATACTGCCATCCTATTTACAAGAATATAACTACTGATATACTGCCCTCAGTACAATGGCCTATATACCACCTCTAAATACTCGCCCCTATGTACAAGAATTATAACTACTATATACTGCCCTCTATCTACAGGAATCATAACTACTATATACTGCCTCCCTAATGTAAGACATATAACTACTATAATACTGCCCCCCTATGTACAAGATACAACTACGTAAATCTGCCCCCCTATATCAAGAATATAACTACTATAGTACTGCCCTCCTATGTACCCGGAATATAATACTATAATACTGCCCCCTATGTACAGGATATAACTACATAATACATCTGCTCCCATGTACCCAGATATACTGACTATAATACTGCCCCTTGTACAGGAATATAACTACTATAATACTGCCCCCTATGTATCAGAATCTGAACTACTATAATACTCCCCACCTATGTACCCGTGAATTAACTACTATAACTTTCTCCCCATATATGTACAGGAGAATATACTACTATAGTACTGCTCCCTATGTACACAGATATATAACTACTATAAATCTGCCCTATGTACAGAATATAACTCTAAATACGCCCCCTATGTAAAGTAATATCACTCTATACTACTGCCACCTATGTACAGGAATATAACTCTAATAATACTGCCCCCCTATGACAGGATATTAACTACTTAATCACTGTGCCCCCTAAATGTACAAGAATAATAACTATACGATAATCTGCCCCATATTTACGGAATATACTACTATAATCTGCCACCTATAGTACAGAATATAACTCTATAAAGACTGCCACCCGTATGTAACAGGAATATAAAACTATATACTGCCCCCCCCCTATGTAAAGAATGTAACTACTATCTACTTCTGCCCCCTTGTAAAGAATATAACTAACGATAATACTAACTCCCCTTGTACGGAATATATCTACTATAATAACTCCCCCTATGTACACGGGTATATAAAACTACTATAATAACTACCCCCTATGTCAGACTATAACTACTATAATACTGCCACCTATGTACAAGGAATATAACTACTATAATACTGCCCCCTATGTACAAATATAACTACGATTCTGCCCCCTATGCCAGAATATAGTCTTCTATCATCCTGCCCCCTCTCTATGTACAGGAATATAACTACTATAATCGCCCCCTATGTAGCAGATGACTAATAAATACTGTGCCCCTCTGTTAAGATTACCTACTATAATCCTGCCCCGCTATGTCAAGAATTAAACTAACTCTAAATACTGCCCCCCTATGTACAGAATATAACTACTATAAACTGCCCCCTATGTACAGAGATGTCGCTACATATACTGTCCCCTATGTACAAGAATATACGCTATATACTGCCCCTCTGTCCGAATATAACTACTATAAGACTGCCCCCTATGTACAGAATATACACTACTATAATACTGCCTCCTATGTACAGGAATATAACTACTATAATACTGCCCCCTATGTACAAGATATAACTACTATAATACTGCCCCTAGTTACAAGATATAACTACAACTGACCCCTTTGTACAGAAATAACTACTATAATACTGCCCCCTATGTACAAGAATATAACTACTATATACGCCCCCTATTAAATACTAACTACTATAATACTGCCTCCTATGTACAGATTAACTACTATAAATACTGCCCCCTATGTACAAGAGTATAACTACTATAATACTGCCCCTATGTACAAGAATATACTACTATAATAACGTCCCTATGTACAAGAATATAACTACTATAATAACTGTCCCCTATGTACAGAATATAATACTATAATATACTGCCCCTATTACAGGAATATAACTACTATAAATACTGCCCCTAATGTACAAGATATAACTACTATAAATACTGCCCCTATGTACAAGAATATAACTACTATAATACTGCCCCCTATGTACAAGAATATACTACTAAACAATTCGCCCTAGTCAAGAAATAACTACTATAATATGCCCCCATGTACAGGAATAGTACCACCTAGTCTATAATACTACGCCACCTTGTACAGAGAATATAACTACTATAATACGTCCCTATGTACAAGAATAACTATACTATAATACCGCCCTATGTCAAGAATATAACCTACTATAATGCCCCCTATGTACAAGAATATAACTACTATAACTGCCCCCTTGACAGAATATACCTACTATAATACTGCTCCTGATGTACAAGAATATAACTACTATAATATCCCCTATTTACAGAATAACTACTATAATACTGCCCCCTATGTACAGGAATATACTACTATCATATGCTCCCTATTACAGAATATAACTCTATTAATACTGCCCCTATGACAAGAATATACTACTATAATACTGCCCCTATGTACACAAGAATATAACTACTATAATACTGCCCCTATGTAACAAGATATAACTACTATAATACTGCCCCCTATGTACAAGGAATTAACTACATAAACTGCCCCTAGTCACAAGTATTAACTACTAATACTGCCCCCTATGTACAAGAATATAACTACTATAATACTGCCCCCCTATGTACAGAATTAACTACTATAAATGCTCCCTATGTACAAATAATACTATATAATACTGCCCCTATGTACAAGAATATACTACTATAATACTGCCCCTATGTACAAGAATATAACTACTATAATACTGCCCCTTTTAACTGTATGTCAAGAATATAACTATAGAATACTGCCCCTATTTACAAGAATATAACTACTATAATAATGCCCCTATGTACAAGAATATAACTACTATCACTGCCCTAGTACGTATAAAGAACTATAATACTGCCCCTATGTACAAGAATATAACTACTATCTATAATAATGCCCCCTATGTACAAGAATATAACTACTATAATACTGTCCCTATTTGTACAAGAATATAACTACTATAATCTGCCCCATGTAAAAGAATATAACTACTAATAATATTAATCTGCCCCTATGTACAGAATATAACTACTATAATACTGCCCCCATGTACAGGAATATAACCTTACATAAACTGCCCCCTATGCATACATAAATACTACTATAATACTGCCCCCTATGTACAAGAATATAACTCACTATAATACTGTGCCCCTATGTACAGGAAGACTTATAACTACTATAATACTGGTAACTATACTGCCCCCTATGTACAGAATATAACTACTATAATACTGCCCCTATGTACAGGAATATAACTACTATAATACTGCCCCTATGTACAGAATAACTACTATAATACTGCCCCTATGTACAGGAATATAACTACTATAATACTGCCCCCTATGTACTTATGATTGTTTCTCTCATTGCTAGTGATGGATCCCCCGGCCTCCGGTGACTACTAGATGTGGATGAGATTACAGGATGAGCAGAGATTACGTCTTCTGTCAGTGATGATTTAGAGTCGCTTTCTATATCAAAGCAGAAATCTATTAGCAGCTAATAAAATTAAGGATAAAGCTCTTCGTCTTACTGCGCCGTCCCTGGGGGACAATTGTTCTGCTTTGTTTACTTCCCACACTAATCCTATGAAAAGACGAGGATAAATACTTACACTGGAAACAAACACAACGTAGACATGATCTGCGGGAGAGCAGCCTGCAGAACATCGCACCCCGCATCCCCCGCACAGTGCTATGTACTGTGTATCTCCAGAACAAAACAAGTGTACAAATTACTGTTATCTCTGGCTATTATAATGGTCCATTTATTATTTACCCTATATTAGGCACTGTATAAATTTGCATGCTGTGAGCTCCCTCTAGTGGTGGCTGTTGACAGATAGAAAAAAAGCAATGGATTTGTCTTCACAGTTATGATCACTGACTTCAGCTGAGCTGTAGGAGCTTCAATGTTCCACCTTCATTCTTTACATTGAAACATTGCTCACCCAGATTTACAGGGACAACTCGTATCATTGTGTCCCCCCTCCCCCTCCCACCGAAATCAAAAGACCAAAATCATGTGACTCCATATCTTTTGTTCAGTGGTGGTTGTCAGTCATCTCCTAAAAAGCTCCTGGCTGCAGTATAAAGCTAAAGACTACTCAAGTTCTGGAATTATACCCATGCACCAGGAGGAATCTACTGGCTGCTGAACAATGCATACCTGTCTGTTTGAATTTTTAAGCTACAACACACCACCCCATCCTCCCCTCTTACCATCAGCAGTGCGTCAGTCCATGGCAGCAGGGTGACAGCACCCTATACATCGATCAGCGCATGACGGACAGGTTAATTAACCAGAGCGAGCGGATTTAAAGGTGACAGCAGATCCAGACACGGCACCAAGAGATTAACCTCGTAAATGCTGGTAGAAATAATCCACTACAAAAGCACTGCACTGCCGATCTTACACCGGGGTCACCGCCTCGTCACCATATGGTTTGTATAATGTCATAACCCAGGAGCGTTCTCAATGTAATGTCACCAAATAATATATAGTAACTATAATCCTTTATAGAACCTGCATGATACTGCCATATGGTTCCCCCACAATACTACCATAGTTCTGCCATATAATACTTCAAGGACTGTAGTCTACATTGCTTTCCATTTTCGCCAGCCATAGTAATTTTACTACACATACTATGGTATAAGTATATGACTGTCATGTATAGCCCATATAGTGCCCTTACCTAGTCTCCAGATAAAATACATGATCCCCTATAGATTTCAATAGAACACTGGAGTTCAGCTCATGCCTTGCCTAGTGATCAGTGAGACACTTAGAACAGATAGTACTACCTTCCTGCCTCTTCCTGTGAAGGATAAAGGCGCAGATGGTTCTTCTTCACTGACTTGTAAATGATTTTGGCACAGATAGTACTGCCTTCCTACTTTTACTAATGAAGGATATTAGAACAGATAGTACTACCATCCTGCCTCTACCTGTGAAGGATAAAGGCACAGATAGTACTTCCTCATTGACTTGCTTTGTAAATAATATTGGCATAGATTGTGCTGCCTTCCTGCCTCTACCTGTGAAGGATATAGGCACAGATAGTACTGTTTTCTGGCCTCTACTTGTGAAGGATATAGGCACAGATAGTACTGTTGTCTTGCCTTTTTCTGTGAAGAATATTACACAAAGCCCATAGCTGCGGATTACTCTTTTTTTCTTCTTCTCGGCTTTGAGTTACCTGGATGATCATCTACCCCCCTAGAAACCTGGAGTGAGGCAGATACTTTGTGAGGAGACCGGCTGCCAAGGCTACTATACAAAGCATAATCTCAGTGCTGCCAGGTGAGAACCTACCTATCTTACTTTGTCACCATTTTTAATCACACAGTATTAAACTCTGTGCCTGTCCCTTTCTTTTCCTCCACAGTGGATCACCAGCCGTTTTCCCAGGTATTTCCTGTGAAGGATATAGGTACAGATAGTACTGCCTTTCTGTCTCTATTTATGAAGGATATTAGCATAGATAGTACTGCCCTGCTGTCTCTACCTGTAGAGGATATTAGAAAATATTGTACTGCCACTTCCTGTGAATGATATAGGCACATATAGAACTGCTGCCTTTCTGCCTCTACCTGTAAATTATATTAGAACAGATAGTACTCTTCTGCTCTTCATCCGTGATTATTAGACTATCTCTTCCTGCCTATAATTGCTGAGATATGAGACAGATAGTACTGCCTCCTGCCCATACCTGTGTAAGATACTTGCACAGATAAGTACTCTCGCCTTCCGGCCTATACTGTGAAGGATATTAGAACAGATAGTACTGCCTTCCTGCCTATACCTGTGAAGGATATTAGAACAGCTAGTACTGTGTTCCTGCCTCTTCCTCTGAAGGATAACGGCACAGATGGTACTTCTTTGCTGACTACCTTTGTAAATAATATTGCCACAGATTGTACTGCGTTTCTTACTTCTACCTGTGAAGGATATTAGAACAGATAGTACTGCCTTCCTGCTTCTACCTGTGAAGGATATTAGAACAGATAGTACTGCCTTCCTGCCTCTACCTGTGAAGGATATGAGAACAGATAGTACTGCTCTCCTGCCTCTACCTGTGAAGGATATTAACACGAATAGTATTGTCTTCCTGCCTCTTCCTGTGAAGGATGTTGGCACTGATAGTACTGCTTTCCTGCCTCTACTGGTGAAGTATGTTGGCACAGATAGTACTGTCTTCCTATATTTCCCAGTGGATAATGTTATTTTCCTTGTACACACAGTTGCCATGTAAGTCCAGGTCCTTGTTCAGCTCCAGTAGGTGGCTGTACTAACCTAATACCACTACTTTGGAGATTAGTATAAGTAAGACTGGAGCGCGAGAGCTAAGATGCTCGGTGCACCGTCCATTAGCCACGGAATATCAAGTGCGAATAATAAAGAGGTTTATTCTGTTTTCTGTCATTCTGAAGCTTTATGATTGAAAGTAATAGAAATGAAAATTGACAAAGCACAAAAGCATTAGCGGATTGCTGGGTAATTTATGAAGTCTCATCTGCCCGCTATGCCCTCTACTGTGCCAATCAAATGGGACTGCAGCTCTCGACCTTGTTCTCATATTGGAGACATCTTTGTTATATTTTACTTTCCTTTATGTTCTTAATCACAATCAAAATCCCAAATTATGACCATTAATTATTTCATAGATATTCTAAACACATTTATATAGCGGACCTCCCTGCAGTGCCTCCGCAGGGCACATCATGTACTGCACTATTCCTATTGAAATCAAGGTAAAGTATAACCATTCCAGGTCCTCCAGGGAGATGACTTCTTTCTCTGTTCCTCCTCACACTTAATAGACTGTAAACTTTCAGTACTGATCCAAGGCTGGAACAAGGCAACCCATCTCCAGACTGATGGTAATAATAGTGATACATCAATAGAGAGATCTCTGTACTGCACTGAAGATGTTATATACATATTATCATCTACATAAGGTACAATGTGCAGTATAATGTATATAATGGTGCACATTCTCCTTTTTTTTTTATGTGTGAGGTTAGCTGTGGGGCCCCCTGACACTATGGGCCCCTTAGCAGCTGCTATGGCTGCTACCCCTGTAGTTATGCCCCTACTTTGTATCCCATTCTTCATACAGTTTACACACTTTCTAGAGGTTTTTTTTAAGACTAATAATTAACAATAATTCCTTTACTTATATAGTGCACACAGATTATGCAGCACTTGCCAAACCAGTCCCTTTCCCCATGGGGCTCACAATCTAATCAACCTACCAGTATGTTTTGGAGTGTGGGAGAAAACCGGAGGACCCGGAGGAAACCCACACAAACACAGAGAGAACATCCAAACTCTTTGCAGATGTTGACCTGGATGGGACTTGAAGCTAGGACCCCAGCGCTGCAAGGCTCTAGTGCTAACCACTGTGCCACCATACAACTAGTTTAAAAAGGGAGCATAGTTAATGAGAAAGGGGTGTGTCCTTCTCTAAACTGGGCATGGGGTTTGGCGATGCTGATCCAGGCACATATTTTGGAATAATATTATGCCATCTAATAGGAGGCATTAGACACTTGTTAATATGATTCATCTAAAGATTTCCCTTGCCTTTCCAGCAGCTTCCTGGCATTGGGCACTAAAATTTTGGTTATTTTTTTGTTGGAGGTGGCTTTACTCTACATGTACAGTTTTCAGTTTACTTTTTAGATTTCTCAGCCCTATTCTAAATGGGAGCACTCCATCAGACTCAGGAGTTTTGCCTGCCTTCCCAAGATTCTGGGAGAATTGGGTCTCCCGATTTTTTTCAAACCTCCTGAACTTTTCAGGAGCGATGGTTGGGTCCATTCCATTGAAGACAATGGGGGTTATTTACTAAGGGCCCGATTCGCGATTTCAAAGCGTGTTACCCGAATATTTCCGATTTGCGATGATTTCCCCTGAATTGCCCCGGGATTTTGGCGCACGCGACGGAAATGTGAGGGCGTGGCCGAACGAAAACCCAACGGATTCGGAAAAACTGACGCATTTTTTAAAAAAAAAAGTGTTGCGGAGCTTGCACTTACCTTCACTAGGAATAGGCCGGTGAACTTGAGTGCGTTCCGATGCTCTTCAGCGCAGCAGCGCCACCTGGTGTACAGCGGAGGAACTACCTTAATGAATCCCGGACGGACCCGAATCCACCGCAGAGAACGTGCCGCTGGATCGCGAATGGATCTTTGTTATATTTTACTTTCCTTTATGTTCTTAATCACAATCAAAAGCCCAAATAATGACCATTAATTATTTCATAGATATTTTAAACACATTTATATAGCGGACCTCCCTGCAGTGCCTCCGCAGGACACATCATGTACTGCACTATTCCTATTGAAATCAATGTAAAGTATAACCATGCCAGGTCCTCCAGGGAGATGACTTCTTTCTCTGTTCCTCCTCACACTTAATAGACTGTAAACTTTCAGTACTGATCCATGGCTGAAAGTCCTCTGAAAGCACAATATTACCTAACATTAGGGTCATTCCCAACTCCAGATCAGGATAAATCCATGGATAAACAACCCATCTCCAGACTGATGGTAATAATAGTGATACATCAATAGAGAGATCTTTGTACTGTACTGAAGATGTTATATACATATTATCATCTACATAATGTACAATGTGCAGCATAATATGTATAGAATGGTGCACATTCTTCTTTGTGAGGTTAGCTGTGGGGCCCCCTGACACTATGGGCCCCTTAGCAGCTGCTATGGCTGCTACCCCTGTAGTTATGCCCCTACTTTGTATCACATTCTTTAAACAGTTTACACACTTTCTAGAGGTTTTTTTATGACTAATAATTAACAATAATTCCTTTACTTATATAGTGCACACAGATTATGCAGCACTTGCCAAACCAGTCCCATTCCCCATGGGGCTCACAATCTAATCAACCTACCAGTATGTTTTGGAGTGTGGGAGAAAACCGGAGGACCCGGAGGAAACCCACACAAACACAGAGAGAACATACAAACTCTTTGCAGTTGTTGACCTGGATGGGACTTGAAGCTAGGACCCCAGCGCTGCAAGGCTGTAGTGCTAACCACTGAGCCGTTTGACTAGTTTGAAAAGGGAGCATGGTTAATGAGAAAGGGTCATGTCCTTCTCTAAACTGGGCACGGCATTTGGCGATGCTGATCCAGGCACATATATTTTGGAATAATATTATGCCATCTAATAGGAGGCATTAGACACTTGTTAATATGATTCATCTAAAGATTTCCCTTGCCTTTCCAGCAGCTTCCTGGCATTGGGCACTAAAATTTTGGTTATTTTTTTGTTGGCGGTGGCTTTACTCTACATGTACAGTTTTCAGTTTACTTTTTAGATTTCTCAGCCCTATTCTAAATGGGAGCACTCCATCAGACTCAGGAGTATTGCCTGCCTTCCCGAGATTCTGGGAGAATTGGGTCTCCCAATTTTTTTTAAACCTCCTGAACTTTTCAGGAGCGATGGTCGGGTCCATTCCATTGAAGCCAATGTGAGTTATGGAAACAGTTGAGCTGGGTTCAAGGTCTCATGATGGGTAGATATACCACATGTAGGCTAAAGGTTGCCAGACACAACTTTTGGATGAATATGGAAAACTTTTTGGAAAAAAAACTTAGATCTCCAAAAACCCTTAATACTTCCTGCTGCAATGACCATATTCCATCTTTTTTTAATATGTGGGTGCAGCTAAACAGAACTGAGCCCCATGTCACATAACACTTATACAATGATATATGACAGCGCTGATATAACATAACACATGGAAAAATACAAAGTAAAATAATTCAGGGGTCGAATGTGCAGATAAAGCCAATGAAGAGGTCAGAAAAGCAAAAAAGTTCCCAAAGTGAAGAGTAAAGCGGAGAAGATAATGTGACGTCCCATATGTCTTATTCCCACTACACATTGGAACGGAGCAATACTAATACTAAGCGTTCCATCCGACATGTTGGCTAAAAATAAAACATTTAATAAAAAAATCCCAAAAATGATGATTTCCCAGGGCTTCTTCTTCCTGTCAATGTTCACAGTCAGAAGCGGCAGCCATGGTCTGATCTCTTCTTATCTCATGAGATATGGAGGCTGAGGAGAAGAGACGGTCTGCACAATGCCTATAGTCTTGGTCTGGAATTGTCTTCTCATCTGCTGTGAGATACTGCCCCAAGTGGTGGATTCAGGAATGACACCTAGGATGATATAAAATGGTAGCGCGCGCACTATGAAGTCTCATACACGCGACCGTGACCAGGCGTAGCACATGGTCGAATGGAGAAGGGGTGAGTGCTTGCCCCTCCCCTAATCCACTGAAAACCGAGTGGCTGCACCTAGTTAGTTTATGGTGCGGTACACATTGGGGCACATTTACTTACCCGCTCCCTTGAAGTTCCCGAAAATGCATTGTCCGTCCGGAATGCACTGTGCCGCGATTAACTTTGATCGTGCACCCGATTTCCTGCATGTGTCGCTTCCCCGCTCAGGTCCGCAGGAGTTCACCATCTTCCTCCCGGTACATGTAAGTGTTAGGCTTGCGATACAATTTTGAAGTTAAGTTCCACGGTTTGTCCGAATCCGTCGGATCGTCCAATGGCCGGCCCCCGATTTCTGTCGCATGAAAGCCAGCGCGACTGCGCCAAAATCCGATGGCGTGCGCCAAAAATCTCTTTTAAAATCCTGTCCCAGTGGCGCAAATTGGAAATTGTTGGGATATCCGACGAAAGTGCAGTCTGCGGAGCCCTCAGTAAATGAGCCCCAGTGTGCTCACTAGTGATGGAAAGTCCGACTCTACTTAGTGATCTGGTTCCTGAATGGCTCCCTATTAAATATATAATAGGGAGCCTCTGTGTAGTCAGTCCCCCACTCCACACCACTTTTAACCCAATTTTATCCCGATTTAGTGCGTGGTGAGATGATTAGGAGTGGGGTTAAGTGAGCCACCGGCTCACTGAGGGGAGCCGACTCCCGTCATTCACATGAAGGAGCCGGCTCTTAGAGCCAGTTCATTTACAAACGACCTATCACTAGTGCTCACCAAACCCTGACCAGATGCCATAGACAACCATGGGGGCTGGGATATGGCCGCAAATTGTGCAAATCATCGCCCCCCCCCCCCCCATACTGTGGTGTACATGGGGCCTATGATAATATAGTATGGAGGACAAGGCATTAAACCTCAGACCAGACTCATGTGATTATAACTACACCATAAAGTCTTGGAAATCTAAAATTCATGATGCCTGATCAAAATCAGACATGATTTTTACACGGTCCCTTACTTAAGGACACCTGACTTACAGACGACCTATGGACCCTATCTTGTACGTAAACCAGGGACTGCCTGTGATGAGCAATAGGGTTACACCATCCGCTACATCTGTGAACCTGAAATTACCATCATTTTATAGACATTCCTCTTGGCTCTCGCATACATAAATGTAACTATTACTGGGAGGGGCCTGAGGTGCCATTGCAGTTGTTGGGGCCTACCGCCGGGCCAGTCCGTTCTTGATAAAGATGAATGTCTATAAAATGATGGAAATCTCAAGTTCAAAGCTGTAGTGGCTGGTGAGGTATGGGGCCTGAAAGTCTAAAGTTTCAAACATTGTCGACCTTTTCGCTCATCAGTGTATAAGGAGTCAAAAGTTAGTTTTTTGGGGTGTTTTTTCATTAGCCAAAGTTTTTTTTTAGTTTCCTCTTTACACCTGAGAGTTTGTTTTTTGTAGGATAATTTCAACTTTTCATTTTTAAATGTTTTATACAATCCAAATCGAAACGATGTGGCAGAGTGAGTTGTCTAATTCTGCCCATGTTTTTTCAGTTTTGTTTATACGGCATTTACTTTACAGGACCAGTGCCATATGGAATTTATACTTGATGGGGCGGAGGGTATAAAAAATATATAATTTTTTTTATTACTTTTTTGGACTGCAGCATTTAAAGGGTTTTTTTGTGTAAGGGTTTGTTTTTTTAATGACAAAGCAGAGTAGGAGGAGTAGGAGGTCACATACATTGCACATACCAGTCTGCCCCACCATGGTAAGTTATGGGGGTAGGTAGCTCCAATCACTCAGAGTAAGTATATGGCCCCCTTTAATTCATTAGTGATTTTAAATCACTAAATGGAAATAATTTACTTTCCCATAGTTTCCAGTCCCAACCATGAACCCTCCAGTAACCTGCAGACTGCACAATGCCCTCCATTCCCATAGAGCTGGATGTATGGAAACATTCCCATGGCTGATCATTGGCATCTTAAATGGAAAATTGCAGGATCAGCTCTGGAAATACCCATCTGTGTGATGGCGCGGCATAGAGCGGTATGGTCTGTCTACAGAGGTCACATAGATGTATGTAATTACACTGGATGTAATCAGCCTCCCCTGTGGACTTCAATCCCGCAAGTTATATATATGGGTCTACAATGAATGATTGACATGACCCCTTTAAAAAGAGGTTCTGCAGTATTTGAAGGCGTAATAGATTTTTATGCTGATGCACTTTTATAGAGGTAGAAAAAAAGCTCCAAATCCTCTACCTAGACAAACAGTAGATGTAATATGATCTGTATGCAGGGAGCTCATGAGCTCCCCCTAGTGGGAGCTGCTGGCAGACAGAATGTTATGTTTTAGATATATGTCTATAGATAAGATATATTGAGAAATCATCACATTTTTTCAAAATCCTAATATAACCTGATCAATTACTCATTTCATATTTCGTTGGGGAGGAAAACTAGAAATTTAAAGAGGAATTCCATTCATTTTTAGATTTCCCCTATTCATTGGAACAACTATTTATCTGGGTCCGCTGGGAACCCACCAATCACTAATATCAAAGGGGTTGACCAAGAACCTATGAAAAATAAACTTGTACCCTCCTGTTGTCCCATGCCGCCGCCTCTCTTTGTGTCACGGCCAATCGTCAACATATCTCAGATAATTTTCATAGGGTCTTGGCCAACCCCTTTAAGCAGATCTAGGCCATTACTCAGCAATATACAGAATTCCTATAGAAGTGAAAGGAGCAGTTGGACATTAGCCAAACCATTCATACATGGGAACGAGGGACAGTGTTCTTGTGAGCATTGGGGCTCCTCAGGTTGGGCTACTACTAAAAATATATTGGGGCCCATTTACTAAGAATGGTGAAAACTGCACTAAGTGTGACTTGCTTGTGTATAATGCAGGGTGCACCAGATTCAGGATTTCTGGCGCCCGTTCCGCATGAATCTGGCGTCCCATGCACTGCCCCGACAGAGTGCACCACTTTTTTTCTGGTGCATCTTTAACACGCCCCTGAGCACAATGGGGCATATTTACTTACCCGGTCCATTTGCGATCCAGTGGCACGTTCTCTGCGGTGGATTCGGGTCCGGCCGGGATTCATTAAGGGAGTTCCTCCGAAGTCCACCAGGTAGCGCTGCTGCGCTGAAGTCCGCTGAAATGCACTCAAGTTCACCGGCCTATTCCTAGTGAAGGTAAGTGCAGGCTCTGCAACACTCTTTGTTTTTTAAATGCAGCGTTTTTTCCAAATCCGTCGGGTTTTCGTTCGATGCGCCACAATCCGATCGCGTGCGCCAAAATCCCGGGGCAATTCAGGGAAAATCGGCGCAAATCGGAAATATTCGGGTAACACGTTGGGAAAACGAGAATCGGGCCCTTAGTAAATGACCCCCAATGTCTTCATGGTGACGACCTGTTCACATCCAAAAGTTATTGAAGAGGACAATTGGAATCCAACTGCCAGGACCTGGGATCAGGAAAATGGGGATCAAATGTCCTTATGGAATGGAGCAGTGGTGTAAATGCTGGATCAGCGCCCCTTTCACTACTGTGGAGCTGCAGGAGATAACCAAACCCGTAAGTCCTGTAGAAGTGAATGGAGAACATGTTGTACCAACACAACTACGATCCATTCTACATGGGACACTTCAGGGATCCCTTGTTCTTCCAGTTACTGTGGTTCTACACAAGGTTTGGACTGGTATCCACAGGTGAACCCTCATGTTCCAGCAGGAGACCATCAGAGGAGACCGCAGTAAGTGGTGGATACCATGATATTAGCTAACTATATCAGTAGATGTTAGGAGTGATACATCAGGTATAATTTTAGTACGTGTTTCAGAAAGAGGTGATATTTTCATAAAACATCTGACTTTGTGGACTACGTTTAGTTTCGCACCGAGCCTCGGCCATGGCTCACACCATCTCCTGCCAGGGACAGAGTAATCTCAGCAATGAACTGTACACAGACCTATTTTAAGTGCAGGCGGACATGCTTATCATATCAGCGCGGCCAAGTGGAACATAGTGCGGTCTGTCTGGCGAGGCTGGGATACATTAAGGAACAAGAGCGGCGGACACCGGAGCGTGTGGGGTCACTTACTTAATGGACGCTTAGACAGAGAAGCCATTGCATTGATATCCTTTGTATCAGCCCGGGGCCTCGTATTCTCCATGCACGATGTCGTGCACCTTCATTATATGGACAGGATGCAGGACACATACAAGGTCGTATGTTCACGTATATGTGACCCAGGAACTGGCAGGTTCTACAATTTACTTATATCTGAATTTTATTGATTCATATACATGAGGGGAAATGTATTAATAAACTTGCACCAGAATTCTGGTGGTTTTGCACCAAATAAAACTGTCTTCAATGTCCTGCGCCACATTTATCAAGGCTTTGAAACCTTGGTTTTGGCACATTTTAGAGTAGTCTGACAGTGGGGGTGTGGTCTTCTGAAAAGGGGTGTGGCCTCTTAAAAGGGGGCGTGGCTGGATGAAGATTTTGGTGCACAGTTCAGAGCAACTATAAAGAGGTATGAGGAGGGGGGTAAGATTGAACATACAAGGGCATTTTGTGAGAGCAAGAGGTCGTCTACTTTCTTTAAGGGTCCCTGGGCCAATTATAGCTATGTCTAATAGCTAGGGTCGTCAATTTCATGTACCGTTAATTTGTGCTGGTCCCGTGAGCTGAATGCCAACGCAAACTTGGTGTCTGTTCATCTCTAGTCACCAGTGATCATGTGGGTGACCCTGGCAGTGAGTGTCCTATGTCTCTACAGCGCCTCCACAGGCGAAAAGGAAGAATTACATTATTTTCATATCAATGGGTCCTGTGTAATTTAGGACAGGATAGGTCCTAAAGGGGTTTCGGGCAAGGGCGTAACTTGAGGGGGTGCAGGGGGTGCAGTCGCAACTGGGTCCAAGAGGTTAAGGGGGCCCATAAGGTGTCAATTTCCCATATGAGAAGACTAGTACTATAAACCATACATTATAGTCGGGGGCCTGGCACAGACATTGCACTGGGGCCCATCAGCTTCAACTTACGCCACTGGGTTTCGCGTGGTAAACAAAGGACCTTCTATAGGAACCCCTTGTTTTCTACTATAATATACGACAATAGGACTAAACTTGGTAATGACTAGAGACTATTACACAGTCATTTCACAGTTTGCATCCGACGTGTCGCCATCCGACATATTCCTCCCCTTAGCAGGAATAATAATCCAGTCCCCGGCAGATAGCGGAGGATGTACATATGAAGCTCAGAGTCCAATCATTATGAGAGCGTCTCCTCCGGCAGCCGCCATGTACAGCTAATGATCCACACCAGGCTTCCCTCTGCCGGCTACAATCAATCCCTGCCCCCGCTTACAAGTGACTTCTCGTTTGATAAAATTTATAACGGAGACGATCTGGAATTCCAGAAAACCTTGTGCGTGAAGAGGCACCTAATCTATACCCAGTTAATGGACGTTCAGAAATCAAGCAGGCAGAACTATCGATCTCTCAAAGAGCCGAAAACTCGCCCTCTAGGACAGATAACAAGACGTAATAAACTATGTGCCCCCCTGCCGTCTGCCAGAGATGGGAGAAATAACAAGATCAGTTCATTATACCTGTCCTGTGTATATCTGTATCTGTATATCTGTATCTGATATCTGTATCTGCCATGTAGCAGAGCTGGGTCTGTCATGTGGCACACGGCAGTACAACCTCTGCTTTTTCATAGGACGAGAAAGTTTTATAAATTCTTATACAAATATAAATCTCTGATGTACTGCTCCTTCATCCACTAACATGAAGCCAGGTGGGTGCAGGTAGGTGCTGGAATTGGTGGAAGTGTGCCTTAAATAGGATGAGCGAGCACTAAATGCTCGGGTACTCGTGTATTCGAACAAACTTTTCCGATGCTCGAGTGCTCGTCTCGAATAAAGAGCCCCATTGAAGTCATGGGAGGAACGAGCATTTTTCAGGGGACCAAGGCTCTGCACAGGGAAGCTTGCCAAACACTGGGCACCCTAGAACGGATGGAACACCACGGAAATGGACAGAAACAGCAGGGGCAGGCGCATGGGACTCTGAGGCTGCATAATCGCACCATTATGCCCAAAATTATGGGCAACAGCCTGGCATGACAGAGTGACAGAATGAAGCTAGATAGATCTAAAACATCCAATAATGACATGACACTTAGGGACGGCATGCAGAGGCAGCGGCAGCAGCGGCAGGCTAGAGAGTGGCATGGCGACTACCCTAATGGACTCAGGCTTCAAACCAATGGGTGGCAGGAGGAAACCAAAGGAGGGGTGAGCAAGAAGCGCTCAATTATTTCCTCTGTGAACAAAAGGTTGGGAACGGTTATTTTAGTCGATAACACAGCAAGGTGGGACATATGACCAAGTTCGAAACGTATTGGGTGAACACACCCGAAAAAAAGAGCCTGACACAGCTCGTTTGATAGGGGAAGACATTTGGAGGGCACCATGGAGAGGACTTCCTTATTAAGAGCGACCAGTAGGGGCATCCATATTGCGCTTCTATGATTGCAACTGCAGGTCTCCAGCATGGCGGCGACAGACGCGCCGAGTTCCACTATGTATCTGGTTGAAAACACCTGGAAAATTCTGCCTGAACACAGCTCGTTTGATAAGGGGACATGTGTGGAGCAGTGAACTAGTAGTGATAAAGGTGCTGCTGCAGTTAAAACATGTTAGTTGGATCTTGGCATGGAGCTGCGTTCCGCTGCCAGGCAGGCTTTGCCAATCCAAGCCCCTGTCTCTAGGCTAATCCCCAAAACAGCACTTCTAAGAACTTTTGTATAAGATCAAGTGTAGTAGCGTTCTTAATTTGGGATATGCGGGATGAAGAGGAATAAACAGGATGCCCAGAAGCGCTGGAATAAGACGGTAAATGGTAAAATTTGGCAGTATATTTTTGTGGTTTACCCAGCAGAGTGCGACAAAGTTAACAGTTGATGTTGAATGCCCTGTATCATAGCTCTTGGGCGGGTGCCTTTATCGCCAGGCCTCAGCAGTTTGAGCACACTGCTTGTCGCTCTTAGCGACGGCACTGCTGCTGTGTCCTAGAAGCTACCGACTGATGGCGGCATGGCACGGATGGTATTTCGGAGAGGAGGAGGTGGCAGAGGGGTGGAGGAGGGGAGGATAGTAGCCTTTTGAGAACTGCGGACCGAGTGGGCCTGCACCTCGGCTCGGCAGTATGGACCCAGCCCCAGGTCAGTACGCGTGTCCCTAGCACCTCACCCAAGTTAAGTGTAGTAGCGTTCTTATAAGTTTGGGTATTATGGCGGGGGGGGGTGAGGGAGTAAAGATGCGCAAAAAAAGCGCTTCAAATAGTCGTTAATGTAAAAGTTTTGGCAGTAATATTTTGTGGATTAACACGCGGGTGCGACAAAGTTAACAAATTGTGATGTGGAGGCCTGTTAATAGTCTCTTGGGCGTGGTAGCCTTTTATCGCCTAGGCTCACAGTTTGAAGCACCGCCTCTGTCGCTTGCGACGGCAGCTGCTGTGCCTAAGCTACGACTGATGGCGCATGCCCACCGATGGTAATGCGTAGGAGGAGGTGTGGAGGAGGGTGTGGGAGGCAGGAGGAGGTATAGTGTAGCCTTTGAGACCTGGCCGAGGTGTAGCGCCCCGCATCCTCGGGTCGCGCAGTATATGACCAGCCCCAGGGTCAGACTCGCTCCCAGGCATCCACCAAGTTATGTATAGCGTTCTTATACTTGTGGGATATGGCGGGGTGAGGGGAAGTGTAAAATCAATGCGCAAAAAACGCTCAAATATATCGGTAAATGGTAAAAGTTTGGCAGTGTATTTTGTGGATTACACAGCCGGGTGGCGACACACAGTTAACAAGTTTGATGTGAATGACCTGTAATAGCCTCGTGGGCGGTTGGGTATGGCCTTGTTATCGCCTAGTCAGCAGCTTGAGCCCGCCTGCTGTCCGCTTAGCGACGGCACTGCTGCGTGCCTAGAGCTAACCAGCTGATGTGCGCCATGCCCCGGGATTGGTAATTCGAGGAGGAGGAGGGGAGGGGGGTGGGAGTGAGGAGGAGGTATAGTCGGCCTTTGAGACCTGGACGAGGTCAGGCCACCGCATCCTCGGCATCCGGCAGTAGTATGAACAGCCCAGGGTCAGACTCGTCCAGCACTCCACCAAGAAGTGTGTAGCTTAGTAGCGTTCTTAAAGTTGGGGATATGGCGGGTGAGGGGAATGTCAACAGATGGCGCAAAAGCGCTGAAAATATTAGCGTAATAATAAAAGTTTGCCTATCTAGTGTTGTGGATAAACACCGAAGGGTGGCAACAAATTACATCTGATGTGAGACTGAAAACAACCCAAATTTCTGCCGACACACCTCGTTCTGATTAAGGTGAGAGTATGAGGCCAGCTATATGGACGACGTTTTGGAAGGCGTAGCATGAGAAACGTGTGGAGGCTGTAGATGAGACAATTTAATTTGGATGTATGCTATGTGGGGCAGGTCCAAAAAAGTTTTCCAAACCAAGGAGCGGTAGGGGCCCTCCAGCAAGAATGAACATAGTGAGTGCTGTATGTGGCAAGTCCAAAAAAGTTTTCAAACAGAGGACAATAGTGGCCCTCCGAAAAATTGGAATAGAGTGAGTGCTGTATGTGCACTCCGCAAAATTGTTTAACAGAGGACCGGGTAGGGCCCCCAAAAATTAAATGCATAGAGTCCTAGTTAGAGCTACGTGGGCCCTTCAAAAAAAATACAGTTCCCTGCTTTAGTGACAAAGAGGAGGAGTAAGGAGGAAATGAGAGGAGGAGTGCATAAATTATTAGGTTGAGCTTCCTTCACCTGGTGGAGATTGGAAATATGAGAAATCCGGCTTTATTCATCTTAATAAGCGTCAGCCTGTCACGCTGTCATCGACAGGCGGTACGCTTATCGGTGATGAATGCCACCAGCTGCACTGAAACCCGATCGACAACACGCTAGCGGCAGGGCAGGCAAGAACCTCCCAAGGCGACAACGCCCGTTTCGTGCACATGTCAGCTTTGAACCATAGTTGTAGGGAGCTGGTGATTCATTTAGGACGATGGTCTGGTCAGTACGTACTCCCCACATCTTTCTGTAAAGATCAGCCCTACTCTGATGAGAATGGGGACAGTGACAGTGTCTTGCTGGGGTGACATAAAGCTGGCAAAGCCTTGTAAAGCGTGACCCTTGCCGTGCTGGACAAGCTGCCTGCTCGCCTACTCTCCCTCGCTACTTGGTGCCCGCGAACTACGCACTCTCGGCCGCTAGCGCTGTCAGAAGGGAATACTGTTTCAGCTTGTGCACCAGGGCCTGCTGGAATTCATCATTCACACTCCTTCCTCTCCAGGTGTAGGAGTGGAAAGATTTTGCTTGTACCCGTGGGTCCAGGAGAGTGAATACCCAGTAATCGGTGCGTGGAGAAATTCCTTTGAACGCGAGGGTCACGGATAGGCAGCCTAGCATGAAATCTGTCCATTTGCGCCCAGAGTACCAACGCGTAGAATTCACTCCCCTCATGCCTGGGACTGTCCATTTCTCCTCACTCCAACTCCTCTTCTGCTGCCCATACACGCTGAAAAGTGAAGGACTGAACAATGGTCCCCTCTTGTGTCTCGCCAACATTCTCCTCCTCTTCCTCCTCATCCTCTCCACCTCTCCGATATGCGCTGAGAAACAGACCTGAGGGTGCTTTGGCTATCAACAAGGGAATCTTCTTCCCCCGTCTCTTGTGACGAGCGCAAAGCTCTGACTTCATGCTGATCAGAGATTTTTTCAACAGGCCAAGCAGCGGATAGTGAGGCTGATGATGGCGGCATCGCCACTGACCATCTGTGTTAACTCCTCGAAGTTAAGTTCTCAGCACCTGACAGATCTACAGACATCCACGTAAACTCCTCTTGTAGACTTAAGGAAGCTGACTGACCTGAACTACCAGTCTGGTGGAAGTTGACATCTGGCAGTCTACAATCGCTCTGCGCTGCTGGTAAACTGGATGGACAATGGTTAATGTTGAATTCCACCTCGTGGGCAGGCGTCAAACATTCGGTGAGGGCGAGTTGGAGGCGGCGTGCGCTGCCCTGAGTGGCAGCATCTGTGCTGGACTTCCTGAAATGCGCACAGATTCGGCGCACCTTCGTGAGCAAATCAGACAGATTGGGTATGTTTGAGGAAAGCGGGAACTATCAGATTTAAACCAACATGGCCAGGCATGGCACCATGTGTCAGTCTGCCGAGTGCAGAGCCCCACCAGGTTTACGGCCGTTGTCACACACAACCATGCGGGCTTCAGGTCACGGTGCCAGACCACAGATCAGTCTGCGTCGTGATGCCCGTAATAAGTTCTTGGGCGTGTGTGACTTTAATCGGCTAGCTCAGCAGTTGAGCACCGCCTGCTGTCGCCTTTCAGCGCGCACTGCTGCTGTTGGCCTAGAGCTAGCGACTGATGGCGGCCATGCCCACTGACTGGTCATTCGGAGGAGGGAGGTCGGAGAGGGGTGGGAGGAGGAGTAGGTATAGTAGGCCTGAACCCTGACGAGGTAGGCCCCGCAATCCCGGCGCTGCAGTAATGGGACCAGCGCGAAGGGTAAGTACTCGGTCCCTCTCCACCAAGTTAACACCAATGTGCCGTCAGACGATATTTAGTGGCCCGGCCCGGCCGAGCACTCTCACGGTTGTTCCGTGGTCAGTGTGGACCTTGGTCAGAAACGCGTTGGTCGGGCACTGATGATGTGTGTCTGACACGTTCTGGGTGCAGGCGGAACGGCACATGGGAAACAGTAGTGGCGTCTGGGAACCGAATACACTCAGGGGCGCCGCGCCATGAGGTTGTAAAGGCCTCGGGTCCACAGCCTATAGGCAGCATCTCACGGTAAGCAATCTGGAGATGTGGGGACATTGAGGGCTTGGGAACCTTGCGGGGTGGGTTGCACTATATTTCCTTTTCGACGCCCGCGTCGGGGTATGGAGAGCGACGCCTGGGATGACTGTGAGGAATCGTGGAGGCGGACGATGAGGTTTTTGGGCCAGGGTCGCTGGGCAGGGGTGAACTAATCAGGTGACACCGGGGAAGGAGCGTGGTGTGCAACGGCCGGCGGTGAAACGGCTTGGTCGCACTCGTGGGGTGTTAGCTTACATATGCCTGCGCATACTTGTGGTAAGTTCAAGCTAGTAGTGGTGGAAACCCCCTGCTGATCCTGGTTGGCAAAGGTTGCACACACAGTCCGTCGGTCATCCGGTGTTTCTTTAAAGAAACCCTCCAGACTTCTGAAAATCTAGCCTCGCCGCGGGAGCTCTCGCCACGGGAGCTTCACTACGTGAACATTTGGCGCTGAGTGCACTAGCTTGGCATGCCTCTGTCTCGGCCCCACCACTGCCTCTTCCAACCTGTTCTGGTCGAGGACTCTCCTCCGTCTCAGAAGCACTGTGTTCACACGGCCTCTCAACCAGCTGGGGTCTGTCCAACATCAATCATCCTCCGATCCCTCAGTCTGTCCCCCCTCGGACTTCCTGCCCTGACAACACTTCACCACTGTCTGAACCGTGGTCTCCTCATCGTCCGACACTCTTTTACACACTTCTTCACTACGTCAAGAAGGTCATCATCACCCACAGACTGGACGTGTGGAAAACCTGGGCATGGAAAATTGCTCAGCGAAGCAACCGGACAAGTGGTTTGTGAACTGTGGGAAGGGTCCAGAAAACAGTTCCTCAGAGTATTTCGGTTCAAATGCCAAATTTCCTGGGAGGGTCAGACTGGGGGGGGGAGGCTGAGGGGCAGGAGCTGGAGGAGTGGGGATTTCGGTGACATGGGTGGATGCGTTGAAGACTGACTGGGGACAAATGCTCGAAGCTGTCGGCAATCCAGACATCACCTGTTCGCACTGTTCTGGCCTCAACATGCTTTACCACGAGTCCCATACTTCAGACATGAACCTAGGGAGTGTAGCTCTGCGGCGTTCCCCTGCTCCCTCATCAGCAGGTGGTGTCTCACCCCGACCAGGACCACGTGCCTCTGACCCCTGCAGTAGTTGGACGGCCCCGCGTCCCGCCCTGTTCCTCTACCCTAGCCCTCGGGTTAAACATTTTGAAAATGAAAGTTATAATTTATTTTTTTTTTTTACTTTTTTTTGTGTTTTTTTTGTGTTTTTTTAGTTTTTAAAACCAAACGATGCTATCACTGTTGCTATGGCTATTTTCTAGCCAAGTATGAAAGCACTGCATGCCAGATGATAGTGACTCTGAGTTATGAAAAAATAACATAAAATAAAAAGTAAATGGCAGACTGTGCCTAATTGAAATCAACCCTAATAAATTGTCCCACTTCGGTCTTTGCGATGGATATGTGCGTCACTAAGCGCAAAACACAGCGGTCGCAAGTACTCACTACAAATTGCTCACAATTGGCTAGTAGATGCACTGCAGCAGTACAACACACCAGCAGATCAAACAGAAATCAATATATAACGCTACTGGGCGTAAGTAAGCTGTTTGGATTCTCCTATGGCTATTTTCTAGCCAGTATGAAAGCCACTACATGCCAGTGAGATGACACTGAGTTATGAAAAAATAAAGGAAATAAAAAGAAACTGGTAGACTGTTGCCTAATTTCAATCAAACCCTAATAAATGTCCCACTTTGGTGTTTGCGATGGATATGTGCGTCACTAAGAGTAACACGAACGGTAGCAAGTCCCCCTGCAATTCCTCACAATATGGTATAGCTGCAATAAAAAAAAAATGTATAACGTTATTGTAGACCCTAAGAAGGGCTGTGGTTCTTTGAGAAATCACTCCTGCTAACAGTAACGCTAATAGAACACCCTACACGCTTTCCTGACCAGCAGCAGCTCTCTCCAGCGGCATCCAGACACAAATGTATCGAGCAGCGCAGCAGGGACTAGTCTATCCCAGGGTCACCTGCTCTGGCCACGCCAACCACTGCTATCGACGTGTAAGGGTACCACGTATGCTGGGTGGAGTGCAGAGTCTCCTGGCTTGTAGTGGCTCTTTCTGGCCGCCAAAAAGAAAACGGCGGGAGATGCCATTTTCTCGACGGGGCGAAGTATTCGTCCGAGCAACGAGCAGTTTCGAGTACGCTAATGCTCGAACGAGCATCAAGCTCGGACGAGTATGTTCGCTCATCTCTAGCTATAATGTAATGGGATGTAAGTTTGTGGTGCAAGGGATTCATGATTTGGTGCACAAACAATTAGGTATAGAACTGTCTCCCCATTCATGAAGGTGAAATAGACCTCCCTAGAATAACCAAAATTGCGCCACAAAAAAAGAAGTGTCGGATTCACAAGCGGCGGCACAATTTTGCAGTCAAAAAAAAGAACAAGTTGTGAGTGTTAGAAAAGCACCAATATTGTGGCGTCAACACTTCATAAATAAGGCACAAGAGGCGCAGCAAGGGAAAAGTTTTCTATTTGAAAGGCGATAATAAATGCCCCCCAGTGAGTCCAAATGCCTTCTGCCCAATCATAAATAAAATCAGTGAGTCAAGTATTACCGACCTAGATATATATCAAGACTGTGAGTCCTTTATTCCTTATCCAGTCATAAAGCAAGCCTGTGAGTTTTCTATTCCTTACCCAGTCATAAAGCAAGCCTGTGAGTTTTCTATTCCTTACCCAGTCATAGAGCAAGCCTGTGAGTATTTCGTTCCTTACCCCAGTCATAGAGCAAGCGTGTGATCTTCTGTTCTTACCCAAGTCTAGAAGTCAGCTGTGAGTTTTCTATTCCTTACCCCGTCATAGAGCAGCTGTGAGTTTTCTATTCCTACCCTTCATAGAAGGCAAGCCTGGTGATTTCTATTCTTACCTTAGAACCGTATCTTTGACACAGTCAGAGGCAAGGCCGTGTGAGTCTCTGTTCCTTCCCAGTCATAGAGCCAAGCCGGTGAGGCTTCTGTTCACTTTACGCGAACATAAGAGCAAGCTGTGAGTTTCTTCTAGTCTTACCCCAGTCATAAGCAAGCGCGTGAGTTTTCCTTTCATTACCCTAGTACATAGAGTCAGCCTGTTAGTTTTGTTCCTTACACAGTCATAGCAGCAGCCTGTGGTGAGTTTTCTATTTTACCCAGTACATGAGCAGCCTGTGATTTGTTCTATCCTAGACAACACGTAGTCTCTGTCCTACCTATAGAGCAAGCCTGTTGAGTCTTGTATCAGTTCCTTACCCAGTCACTAGGAAAGCCTGTGAGTATTCTGTGCCTTACCCAGTCGATAGGAGCAGAGCTGTGAGGTTCTTCTGTTCCTTACCAGTCATTAGCGCAAGCCTGTGACGTATTCTGTTCATCTTACTAAGACATAGGCACTGGCCTTGTGAGTCTTCTGTTCTTAACCGTCATGGCAGCAAGCCTCGGGATGTTTTCTAATCCTTACCTAGACATAGAGGGCAAGCGGGAGTCATGTTGTTCGTTACCAGTCATAGGACACGCCTTGACGGAGTTTTCTGTTCCTTACTAGACAGAGAGCAAGCCTGGAGTCTCTGTTCCTGACAGACATCGAGCAACGCTGGAGTCTTCTGTTCCTTACCTAGACATAGAGCAAGCCTAGTGATAGGATCTGTTGTTCCTACCCATCATAGGAGCAGCATGTAGTTTCATTCCTTACCAGAATGGAGCAGCCTGTGAGTTTCTGTTGTACTCGTTAGCCAGTCAAGGCCAGCGTCTGTTGGGAGTATTTTTCTTACCCTACGACATAGAGCAAGCACTGGTTATGTGATTGTTCGTCGTTCTGGTCTCATCAGATCATAGAGCAAGCTGTGATGAGTTCTTGATTCACTTACATAGAATAGTAGCAAGCCTGTGGTCTTTGTCCTTACACGTCATAGAGGCAAGCATGTGAGTCTTCTGTCCTTACTAGACATTAGAGGACAAGCTGTGAGGTCTATGTTCCTTACCCAGTTAAGCGCAAGGCTGTGGGTCTTCTGTTCCTACCCAGTCATAGTGCAAGCTTGTGAGTTTTTTCTATGCCTACTAGACAAGAGCCCTAAGCTTGTGAGTACTTCTGTTCCTTTACCCAGTCATACGAGGAAGCGTAGCAGTTTTTCTGTTTCATTACCCAGCATTGAGAAGCCTCGTGAGTTTCATGTTCTTACCCCAGTCCTAGAGGCACAGCCTATGAGTTTTCTATTCATTACCCAGTCTAAAGCAAGCCTGTGAGTTTGTTGCATTACCTAGACATGCGCAGCCGGTGAGTCTTCTGTTCCGTACCTAGACCTAGCGCAAGCCCTGGAGTCTTATGTCCTTACCAGCATAGAGGAAGCCTGTGAGTTTTATGCAGTCCTTACCCGTCCAAGAGCAGCCTGTGAGTTTCTTTCCTTACCCAGTCTAGAAGCCAAGCCTGGCGTGAGTCTTCATTCCGTCCCAAGGTACTAGAGCAAGATGTGCAGATTTCTGTTCTCCTTACCCGTTCTAGGAGCAACGACTGGGAGTGTCTTTATGCTTCCTTCCAGATAAGCAGGTGAGCACTTACCCTAAAAGAGATGCGTGTTTCAGACTTACATAGTGATAGAGCAAGCATGTGAGTCTCTGTCCTTACCCAGTCAAGAGAAGCCTTCGAGTTCTGCTTACCCTACAGCTGAGAATAAGGCGGCTGTGAGTCTTCGTTCCTTCACCCAGTCATAGGCGAAAGCGTGATCTTACAGTTCCTTACAGACATAGAGCAAGCCTGTGAGTCTTTCTATTCCTTACCAGAGTCATAGAGCAAACGTGTCGAGTTTCCTATTCTTTACAGACAAGAGCAAGCCTGTGAGTTTCTGATTCCCCCTAGGACAATAGAGCAGCCTGTGAGTCTTCGTTCCTGTACAGAATACGAGCAAGCCTGTGAGTCTTCTGTTCCTTACCCAGTCATAGAGCAAGCCTGTGAGTTTTCTATTCCTTACCTAGACATAGAGCAAGCCTGTGAGTCTTCTGTTCCTTACCCAGTCATAGAGCACGCCTGTGAGTTTTCTGTTCCTTACCTAGACATAGAGCAAGCCTGTGAGTCTTCTGTTCCTTACCTAGACATAGAGCAAGCCTGTGAGTCTTCTGTTCCTTACCTAGACATAGAGCAAGCCTGTGAGTCTTCTGTTCCTTACCCAGTCATAGAGAAAACTGTTGAGTCTCGCATTCTCTGTTATGGAAATAGGCTTCAACTCCCTTGTGCCCAGTAATAGGAAAGGCTTTTGAGTCTTGCAACCCCCACCCCATGCACATAAAAATATTTAAAGTCCTGCTACCTAACACACTAAGATATACATTAATCCTGCAAGTCCTGCATTCACTACCCAGATATAGATAAAGCATGTGAGTCTTGCATTCCCTACTCTGATATTGGTCAAGTCTATGAGTCCTGCATTTTCCAGGCAGATATAAGTCAAGCCTGTGAGTCCTACATTACCCACCCACTCATAGAGAAAGCCTGTGAGTCCTACATTCCCCACCCACTCATAGAGAAAGCCTGTGAGTCCTGCATTACCCAACCACTCATAGAGAAAGCCTGTGAGTCCTACATTCCCCACCCACTCATAGAGAAAGCCTGTGAGTCCTTCTTTCTCCACCCACTCATAGAGAAAGCCTGTGAGTCCTGCTTCCGCCACCCACTCATAGAGAAAGCCTGTGAGTCCTGCTTCCTCCACCCACTCATAGAGAAATCCTGTGAGTCCTACATTCCCCCACCCGCCCATAGAGAAAGCCTGTGAGTCCTACATTCCCCCACCCACTCATAGAGAAAGCCTGTGAGTCCTACATTCCCCACCCACTCATAGAGAAAGCCTGTGAGTCCTACATTCCCCACCCACTCATAGGGAAAGCCAGTGAGTCCTTCTTTCTCCACCCACTCATAGAGAAAGCCTTTGAGTCCTGCTTCCTCCACCCACTCATAGAGAAAGCCTGTGAGTCCTGCTTCCTCCACCCACTCATAAAGAAAGCCTGTGAGTCCTGCTTCCCCCACCCACTCATAGAGAAAGCCTGTGAGTCCTGCATTACCCACCCACTCATAAAGAAAGCCTGTGAGTCCTTCTTCCTCCACCCACTCATAGAGAAAGCCTGTGAGTCCTTCCTCCTTCACCCACTCATAGAGAAAGCCTGTGAGTCCTGCATTACCCACCCACTCATAGAGAAAGCCTGTGTGTCCTTCTTCCTCCACCCACTCATAGAGAAAGCCTGTGAGTCCTGCTCCCCCCACCACTCATAGAGAAAGCCTGTGAGTCATGCTTCTCCCACCCGCCCATAGAGAAATCCTGTGAGTCCTGCTCCCCCACCCGCTCAGAGAGAAAGCCTGTGAGTCATGCTTCTCCCACCCGCTCATAGAGAAAGCCTGTGAGTCCTGCATTGTGTAGTTTAGCACTGGACACAGAACATGCTGACTCACCAATGAGGTTCCGGGTCAGTTATGTCTCTTTTTATCTATTTATGATCCATTTGACTTCTCTTCATTGAAGGAACAAGAGGAACAAAACATATGTTTTACACTTACTTTTAGTTTGGCCTCATAAAGATCTTCTATTGCTCTGTTACGGCTTTATACTGTCACGACGCCCTGAGGACCTCAGTGTGGGGCCCCTGATCTTCAGGGGGCCCTAAGCAATTGCATGGGTGGCTCTACGTGACAAATTGCTGCCAGGAAACTGATAAAATAGTTTTTAAAAAATTTGCCTTAATAAATTCATAATGAATAAAATGCAATATAAATCAGATTGATGATTGCGCTAATTATTTCCCAGCCAGAAGGTGATTTATACAATGTTATTGTCTCGTGAGTTTCTATTGAATACATCAAAAAGCCATCGCTAAATGTGACCTCCCCTCAGGCGGCAGCGCCAGCTCCCGGGGCAGCAAAATGGACGGTGTTAAAGTTCAGATGTCACTGAATTTCATTTCACGGCCGAGGAGACGCCGGGAAAAATCAATAGTGTCATTTCTTCATCCAATCTCGCTTTGAATGTGATGTTACTAAAAATAGAGGAAATAAATACTGGAAAATCACAAGATCTATAAATATCCGGAAAATATGGGATAACATCACACTGGGGCCGGAAGCCGGGACATTCATCTGCTGCAGTTACATTCATTTCTGTATCCATATATCTGGCCACAGCCGCCAGGTCATGACCCCTAGGACTTTTCACCAATTTTATTTTGCAAAGGTGATTGGTTTGTTCCAGATTGCTCTGATTTGGGATGTTAATTTAATTTTGGGGTCTGGTTTTAGAAGGGAATTAATTTAGAGATCTGGTTGTAAGAATAGTATGGTCTGGTTTTGAATTCATTTTAGAATCTGGTTTGGACTTTTGGCTGTTTTAGGGTCTGGTTTGGGGTCTGAATTCATTTTAGGAGTCTGGTCTTGAGTCAGCTATTAAATTTCCTATTAGGTGGCTTAGGTAATGAATTAAAGGGAACCTGTCATCAGAAATTGACCAAATAAGTCAGGTGCCAAGCACCTGACAGTCATTTCTGATCATGTTTCTCTCATGACCCAGGGTGGTGGTGTCATTCAGAAAATCGACTTTGACGTTGAGATGTAAATTGGTTGTATAAAGTCAAGGAGGTGGAGTTTTAACACTGAAGTCAAGCTCTCTCTTCCTCAGAAAGTCCCCTTTCACTATAATTGATGGTCCTACATCCAGAGACATGCATGATGTCAATCACAGAGGAGGATGCATTCACAACTCCCCACCTTGACTTCAGTGTTAAACTCTCCTCCTCCATGACTTTATACAAACAATTTACATCTCATGTCAAAGTTGAGTTTCTGGATGATGCCATCACATTGGGACATGAAAGAAATAAAAACTAGAAGGTGTTATGCTGCCTGACAATATTCTAGTTGTGGTGTATTAGACCAATTGCTGATGACAGGTTCCTTTTAAAGGGAACCTGTCACAAGGTTTTACCCCACTGAACTACAAGTCCCCCTCAAGTAGGGGATGAAATGTCCTTTCTAGAATTTAATCTTTTAAATGAAATCTCAGCCTTTTCACCCTCAAAGGCAAAATTTGAGGAGGCTAGTAGTCTAGTGAGGTAAAACCTGGTGACCGTTTCCCATTGAAAATTCTGTTTAATATTTGGCTCATAGGACTACACTTTAAACCACACCCACGTTTTCAGGAAAGCCGGCCCATGAGTATGTCACACCTTTTTTTGCACAAGTTGAACCAATTTCTAAACAGAAATTCGGTAGGTTTTTCTTACTATCTCCATTGCAGTATATGTATATTATAACAAAGATGGACAACCCCTTTAAGACATTATATGGTCATTGTGGGCCTCCTTTCTTTTTTTACTTTGGAGCTCATTTAACACAATTTATATAATCATTGTGTGGTACTATTCCTGTATATCGAGTATGGTGCTATACATACAGGCAATTTATGACAGCATACTTATGCACCCTGTATGGCACTGTATATATAGGTGCTGTATGGCAGTATACCCATGGAGCCTCCATCACCATATTCTTTTGATCCTATATAGCACTATTCATATGTCTATATAGGAATGGTAGTGCAGGCGGTCCCCTACTTAAGGACACCCGACTTACAGACAACCCATAGTTACAGACGGACCCCTCTGTTCACTCTGACCTCTGGTGAAGTTCTCTGGATGATGCAATGCTCAGCTGTAAGGTGTCTGTAATGAAGCTTTATTGATAATCCTTGGTCCAATTACAGCAAAAATTTTGAAACCCCAATTGTCACTGGAACAAAAGAAAAAAAATTGTCTAGAACTTCAATTATAAAATATGCAGTTTCGACTTACATACAAATTCAACTTAAGAACAAACCTCCGGACCCTATCTTGTATGTAACCCGGGGACTGCCTGTATTCATATGGAGTCTTTAACTACTCATTAAGTTTACTACTCTATGGCACAAATACTATAGTCCTTGTATGACAATATTCATACAGCTAGGTGCGGCAATATGACTATAGGCTACTGTATGATAGCATATGGACTCCCATCATAGTATTAATGTAATCAATCCTGTATGGTACTGTTTAAATGGACTCCCTCGACCCCCTCCTTAACCTTTCACAGGTCCCTGTTACCATCTTCCTAAAAGAGTGTATCCCAGTATAAACCATTACACTAGATTCAAAAAGTGATAATTTTTTTTCCCCAAAAAAGTTGTGACCTTGTTGCTTTGCAATGACCTCGGGGTTACTTAAAATTCACAGATGAAGCTGAGGCTCTTACACCTCTGTACACATTAGGACAGTATGACTATTCTTGAGAGTGAGACTGCTCCCATGACTATTCACAGGTGGCGCCCCCTACATCTGAATGCCACTTTTCACTATACGCCCTAAAGGTGATGCCACACATGGCATTTTTGGTCCGTTTTTAAGCATGCGTTTTCAGTCTCTTTAAAAAAAGGCAATAGTTTTGACCGTTTTCCATCCGTTTAGCTGGAAGATTCAAAGCAGCCAAACGCATGTTAAACGGTCAAAAAAACGGATGCGTTTTTAAACCGACTGAAAATGCATGCTCAAAAAACGGACCAAAAATGCCACGTGTGGCATCACCCTAAGGCCCATTTTAGATAGTTACATCATAAGAAAGTTACTATCCTGCAAAACACATATATGCTGGATTAAGGTCTAGAAATTTGATGACTGGTCCCCATTAATGGCCCATATTTACATCCAAAAATAGTGGAACTGAGTCAAATAACAAGTTCATTTTTGTTTTAATGGTCTTGGACTGTGGACGGAGGAGTCAATACACCCAGTAAAACAAAGTCACCAAATCAGAAGTATATTTATAGGTAAACACCAATTTTAGTAGGGTTCAACCCTACAAGCTCTGGTGGGATACTCTTCACTCCGATGATGATGGATATGACATGATGGATACTATGAAGATGAGAGGCTTCAGAAATAACCAATCGAAAATGGATCTATCCAGTCCAAAATTCCCCCCGATCCGACAATAATGCCAAGCAGAGGTCTTCATTTAGAGTAGAAACAAGTCTTTGTGGCCAGGAACCAATGAAGTGATGCAGAGAAAATCAACTTTATATGGATATGCAAATCCGTATGGAAGTGCACTGGGGGAGGAGCATAATTAACCGCTTCAGCTCATCTTCCGGAATCATCACCTCTTAAAGGAACACTCCAGTCACAGCTGATTCATTGAATTATATCTTATCCAGGGGATGAAAGGAGGAGTTCAGGGTCAAGCAAGGTTCAAGGAGAAATGCTCCTCCCATCAGGCCCTGCACCATAGATAAATTCGACTAATTAGCTTTAACTGGAGTGTTCCTTTAAGCCATAATTAACATTTTCAGCCTCTGCCTAAGTTATGTTATTGGCTAATATAGCCAATGTGGCCACACCCCCGTTGCATTTACAAGCTAATTTGCATATGGATACAATTAATCCAATTATTCCTACATAATGTAGCCATAAGGGTAGGTTTCTGTTCCTATTATTGTTTTGGGGGGCAGTTCTGGATATGGGACACTAAAAGACTAACCACTAATAAAAAATACCAAGAACTCAACCGTTTTAGTATAATTTTTTCGAAATTCATATATTAATACCAAAAATTCATTTACAATCCATCATTTTTCGTCACACAATCACAATGACATAAAATCTGCAATAAAATCAGGACAATATAGAACATCTATCTAGATATCGGTTTCGCGGAGGCCGCAGCAGTCCGTGAGGTCGTACATTTGATACTCGAGTTCGGTGAAGTCGTTGGACACGGCCATGGATATGGACTCCACCTCGCTCTTGTAGGCTGCTGACATGTTACTCTTAGTCGAGCTGTTCCTTATTTTATTAGAAAGGTTGTTCATTTTTTCTCTTCATTTGCGACAGATGAGTTCCTAAAAGAGAGATAATTTTCCACCTTAAAATTCCACGTCTTCCTCTTGGTGCGATTCCCGATTCCCATTATAAAATAATGAGGAATTTACGGAGAGACGTCCGTCGGTTGTCTCTGCCCTGAGCCCCCTCCTGGAACTGTTCATGGGAAGTTCTCATTGAGGGTCGTAACCCTCCATAGAGGTCGCCGTTTCCTCTGCAGCGGCACCGCAGCAGTCTGATGAGGCCCTTTTTAATCCTGCTGAACACGGTATATAATAGGGTTGACGCAACTGTTAAGTCTCCAACCAGAAGATGAACTAAAGACAGCGTCAGAAGGTCTTAAAGAAGGGACAAAAATGACCCTAACAAATGAGAGAAAAAAAAAAAATGAGTACACTTAATGTTTCGGCTATTAACTTTAAAAGATTGCACAGGATAGAAGTACTGCTGGATTTTGACACAACAGGCTACCTCCAACCAAGAATTTTTTAAACCAATCGGCGAATAGTGAAGTTGCAGCTCTGGGTATAATACAGATGTAACTCTGGATCATACGAGGATAAGAACTTCAATGGTATGTAACAGTGACTGTACCGCAGCAAATAGTGAGTGCAGCTCTGGGTATAATACGGATGTACTCAGGATCAGTAACAGGATAAGTATGTCATGTATGTACACGTGACTGCCACCAGCAGCAGAATATGGTGCAGCTGCGGTGGAGTATATACAGGATGTAACTCAGTGATCAGTACAGATAAGTCATGTCATGTATGTACACAGTGACCTGCACCATCATCAGAATAGTGCAGTGCAGCTCTGGGGTATAATACAAGTAACTCCAGGATCAGTACAGGATAATTAGGTCATTATGTACACAGTGACTGTACCAGCAGCGATCGTGTATGCAGCTCTGGGGTTAATAAGATGTAACTCCGGATCATAACAGGATAGATATGTCTTGTATGTACACAGTGCTGCACCAGCAGCAGAATAGTTCGTGCTGGATCTGCCTGCTGTGAACTGCTGACGGTGGGTTGTGTTTCAGCTGAGCTCCTGCAACCACCTGAGCACACCAATCCACCCACGATGGACCTGCTCCTCCTGCACTCCTCCCCAGGGGAGGGAGTGGAGTTCTGTGGGAATAAATCCTGCAGGAAAGTCCCAGCTCCTGTCCCTCCCGGACCAGGCCGGCCGGGGCAGAGAATCCATTTACTCGGCCAAAAACTGATGGCTGAGAAATCTCCCCGGACCAGCTCGCAGCGATGTACCTCGGCTCCACCCCCAAGACCCAGGACGCATGGTCCTCCGGAACCAGAATATTAAGGCAAGTAACAATCAGCCGATGCCCCCTCCTGGAAGCTGAGTGACTGTTCGGGAGAAGCTGGGTGGTTCAGCTGGAAAAGCTGGGTGCTCACTGGGTGTGGCAAAAAGCAGGGGTGATCTTAAGGCCCGGTGAGCGGCTTCCTCTATGGCTCCCGGGATTCTGGCACGCTCCGTGAGTACAGGAAGCTTGGAAAAGCGCTGAGGAGCTTCCAGGAGGATAATAAGGGATGAACCGTGGCCCTAGCTGGGGTGGCTCACAGAGAAAGAAAAAGTCTGATCTTCTTAACACCATAGACAGACTAAAAGCCGAGTGTCACCGCTCTGTCAAAAGCGTCATCCAATCCGTGAGCACAGCGTCCGTTCGTGAGAATTAGAAAAGCCGCCAGGGTTTTGATGCAAGCCAGGAGAGCTGAGAAAACTAAGGGGCTTCAGGTCAGGCGGAGATGGCGATGATGAGGAGGATGAGGAAGACCTCCGTGTCCGTCTGGTGCCTGCACCAACACCACATGCCTCGCACGACGCTGCCTGTCAAGAGCAAGCGCCATTACCATCAGGCTGGCGGCTCTGCCAACCTGGAGGAGGAAAAGTATCGGGTACAGCGGCACAGGGATGGGGCGCTAATGGCTCAGATCCGTCACTTAGTCCCAGTTCACCTCCAGAACTTCTCCTGGCGCAAGTTTGTCCGGATGACGACCAAAAGAGGAGAAGACAGACCCAAGCAGACAAAAGGCGTCCTCAGAGGTGAATCTGGTGTTTCGTCCCACTCCCTGTTTTCCTCCGGCAGGCAACAGTGTCATCCTGTCGTGTATGGCCCCCGTTCCAGCCCCAGCCACGAATCCTGCAGTGGACTCTGTGCCAGGTGTGCGGGGAGAGTGCAAATCCACGTTCCACTTTCCCTCATGGCGCAGGCCACCAGCATCCTTGTTTGCATAGGCAAGATGGCAGGAAGGCATCGGCCGAAGGCCGGACAGTGAGGGGCGATCCGCAGGTCCTGGTACTGTGCGCTGCCCCCCAGTGGGAGGGGGGGTGCCCCGTGCCAGGGCAAGTGGCGGTTGCTCCCTGTGGCGGCCCTAGCGCTGGTTGCTTTGCTCCGGTTGCAGCGGCGCGTGATGCGGCTGCTGGGGCTTGTAAGTGCGGCGCCTCCCAAACATCCCGTTCAGCTGCAGAGAAAGGGTCGGCAGGAAAAGTGTTCTATCTGTATTGGTGCAATCAATACTCTGAGAACGATAAGGGGCAAAAACTGTCTGGAGTCTGTACAGGACAAAGAGGCCTCTACCACCATCGAGCACGATGCTCAAACACATCATAAAAACTGCTGACACAAGGTTAATGCAATAGGCAGAGGCACAAAGTTGATCGGGGTTGGAGCTTCCTTTCTCGGCTGAATCAGCTATGAGGTGTCGCTACCCCCAGGCCCCGTGCCGCCGAGGCACCCCAGTCCTCCTTGCCCGAGCTGGTGTGAGTATGCTAGGAAAGCGAGGCAGTACTCTACATAGTGTGGTGAATATGGGGGTGGTGAATTGTGCTGAGGGGGGTATCCTTGTAAGATTGCTGGACCATCTGCACCCCCAGGTGGCGCCCCATAAGGAGCTATGCGAGTTCACCGCTGGGAGTGGGGTTAACTCTTTGTCTCTGCTCTGGGAACACGTGGTCAAGGCTCTTCGGAGTCTCAGGCGAGGGGAAGTCAATCACTGTAGAGGGAAAGGAAGATGATCTGTTCCTTCTGGACCTACAGTGGCATGGCCTGCACCTTCCAAAGAAAAGTGGGGGGGGAGACGGTATGGTCTTTACCACAACCGGGCCCGCGCTTCCCGTATGAATGTTGGTTCGTCTTCGCTGGAGGGCATTGACGCATGCCCACCCAGGTCCAAAGGGTGGTGGAGCTCCTCCTGACGATGAACTTCAGGGCTAGTTACTCTTTGCCCTGATACATCCTTATGGTACTCCGGAGTTTCGATGTCAGCTTTGTTTCGGCGGCCTGAGGCTTAAGTCTTCTTGTCGAATTATAGACGGCAAAGAACTAGCCCGCTGGCTAGCTTTGCGGTGCAAGCAGTGGTCTCCCAAAACACAGTCATATAAGTTACCGTTTTGACCCGTACTGAGTCACTTTCTTCTTGCCTGGACAATCCATGAACTTGGCTCAGTCGTTATGGTTAGGGTTGTACAGGTACCGGCATAAAAAACCGTGACGTAATTTGGCATTTGGTCTGGAGCCGGACCTCATGAATGAGTTAAGTGTTCAGGCGGCACATTCGCCCACATTCCCTCTTCAGATGCCTTTCTTGGTCGGGGACAGAATCCTGATTTTCTACCAGGGGCATCAAGGCTGTCCACATGTGGCGGTGACCCCACCACACGTTTAGCGCCACTGCCAAATGCAAGAATGTGCCGCTTTGTGTGGTGGGCTTAGGTCATCTCGCTGCATCCTGTAAGACTTAGGTTGTAACCTGTGTGGTGAGCTCTTCGGTCCACCCTTTCAGCCGTTGTCCTTCGCTCCTTTGCAATGCTGTGGTGACCCATTGGAGGGATCCATGAGGTTGCTTCTGCCTGGGAAGTTACCAGCATAGGTTAGGAGTCTGAGGGGCCTTGAAGAAAAGCAAAATAGTCGCCTTCTCAGTTAAGCGGCTTGAAGCCAACAAAAAGGGAGAGAACTGGGTAAGCCTCGGTTGCGGTGTACCCTTGGTCCTTCCTCAGAGGCTGTCTTGCACTGAATGCCCCGAGTGATGATGAGTTGATGAGGATGTCAGGAGGATGGAGCGCGAGACAGGTTCCATTCCTCCACGTCCTCCCTTAATGAGAGTATATGGATGAGGATAGCAGGATTTGGCTAGAAAATAAGCGCAATCATAAAAAGGAAAAGACGCGGCGTAATCAGGTACCTAAGGAAGGGAAAACTTCCTCCCCTCTGGTTGAGCGTTCCAACGGTTTTTCCTCACCCTCGATTAGATCGCCTTCCCTCGGGAAGAGAGGCTGAGGGTGGGGTTCTTGGGGTGGCGGCGGAGCACCTTCAGTGGTCACGGCCGGCTCTACTCCTCTGGGGATCTGGGATCCTCAGAGTGGAGACTGAACTCCAAGTCAGGGAGACAAGACGAAGGAGAAGGTTGGTCCGGCGTTGGTCCGTGGGGGCCAATAACATATGGACACCACAATTCATTAAAAGAAGTTTGCCACCATTCTGAATATAAAAAAGAAAGGGGATCAAGCTTCAGAGGACGAGAGAGGGAAGGGAATATAAGAAAAAAAGCCGTCTAACTAACCTCAATCTCTCATGATGCTTCCGCCCCACTCCAGAGTGGACACTGGCGTTCCCATTAATGTCGCACAGCATTAAGTCTGATGGGCGGACTATTTGTCGGCCCTTTGATATTCTTCTCGCGTGTTGAATCCGACATTTATTTTTGCAGAGACCCAGGCTCCAGTTTTGGGCGGCCGTGATTTAAAGCTAAGAGGGAATGGACACGGGCCTTCTATTGGTCTCTTGCGTCCGGCCGTATAGCTGAGTGGCGGTCCTTTTTTACGCACCGGTGAATGCCCCGACGATTTATTGTAGTTTAGAAATGGGGAGGTCCTGATCCTGGATGTCCCTCATGAAGGGACACGAACTTCGTCTTATTACATCTATGGTCCCATAGTCCAAGTGGGACAGTAAGTGGTCCTCTTTATAGGATCAATCCCTACCTTTTTACAAAGTCGGCCGTGGTCTTTGGAGGGACTTACTGCTTGTCAACGAGTCCCAGGATAGGGGATGTTCCAGAGACAAGCTGACTTAATGACAGCTTCGCTCTTAAAGCATAGCCAGTGAGGCCTCTCCTTGTGGATGTCCACATCCGCACGCACAAAAAGCGAGTCCACCCCAGAGTCCACGCGTATTTCCCGCATTCACCTATTATTAGGGGTAAGCTGCAGGTCTAGAATAGACTGGTTTTATTTCAAAGGAGGAAGCATCTCTTCAGCGTGTCCCGTTGTTGAAGTGAGTTCTTCCGACCACTGTTTAATTTTGTTTTCTCTTGAAATGATACATAGACCCCCGCGGATGGGAAGAGGCTACTGGAAGCTCAAGACCGTCTCGCCTGTAGGAATCGGAGATCAGACATCCTTTTTGGGACTTTCTTCAGAGAGCCAGGTACCTTTGCTGGGTGCCTTTGTAGCTGTAATCAGAGTGGTGGAGATTCTCAATGAAAAAGGGTGGCGAGAGTTCTCCCGCCGCTCTCGAGGCTCAGAGCTGACAGGTACCAAGCCTGTATCAGGTGCCTGAGGAGAATCTCGAGCATCTCATCTCGACTGGAGGTAGTCCGTGAGGACATCTCATATGAAAATCCTTGCTGAAGAGGTGTCATTACGATAGACAAAACTCATCATTTGTTTTTTGAGAGGATTAGGTAAAATACCCGTCGCCCGACCCTTAGAACCTGCAAGATGTCATTGAATTGTTAAAGTTGTCACTGGACTGTTGACAGTACGGGATCCCTTAAAAGGTCCAGATCAGGGATTCTGGAGGGTCGTCATACCTTCTACTCCCAGCACCTCGTGGGCCATGAAAGATTCTAGATCGGGATGTGATGTCGGCTTTCCTGGCTGAACTGTCCCTGAGCCCAGAGTATACCCCTCTCTCCTTGATGTTTTTGACAGAGATGATCAGGAAGAGGAGTCACTGGCGATTGAAGGGGCTCGCCCTCAGAAATCGCCGTGTCCGTAGGCTTAACATCCGAGTTTTAAATAAGACCTTTAAGACGCTTGGTTCCCCTCTTGACGAGGTTGCAATAGTGTCTTTCTCGGTCCGCTTGCCGAAGTCATGAGGAATGTCTGCCCTGATCAATGCCTGTCAAAGGGTAAGGACCGGCTCGCGATTGAGACTGGCGTCCCTAGCGCTTCTCAATACGGACAGAATGTTTGTAGGGCAAAGTGCTGTTTTAATCGGCTGGTGCCGTTTTGCGCCCGCCGGCTCCTTAGTCGGGGACCCAGCACTGCGTCTGTTCCATGCCGAGTACTTTAGTTGCTTTGCGTTGCCGGAGGCAAGTGGATCTGGGCAGGGCTGGTAACTGGATGGGTACTTTCTGGCCTGGATCAGGCAAAGGCGTTGGATCGGGTTAACCCACGGTACCCTCTGGTCTTCCTTCTGAGGTATGCTGCCGAGGTGGGTTGTCAATTGGCTGCAAGTTTTGTACGCAGGGGCAGAAAGTTTCCCGCTTGTAACGGTTTTGGATTGCCGCTCTTTTGATTTTGGGGTCTGGTGTTCTTCGCCAGGGTTGTCCTCTGAGCCCACTACTGTTACGGGTTCGCGATAGGACCCATCCTTTAGGAGGGTTGATCTGGGGCCGTTGGTGGGAGTCGGGAATGACCACGGGCACACCGGAAGCCACTCTAAGGGTGGTAGCGTGACCCGATACGTCACTGTTTTTGTGTCCCGATAGGAGGGAGGGCAATTGGTGATGTCAGAGGTTGACCGTCTACTCAGAAGGCTTCTGGGGTCCTAAGATCACCGGATATAAAGTGTAGAGTCTCTGGCTGGAGAGGGGATCCAGGCTTTTGATCTCCCGTACACTCTTCCAGGGCCCCCGGACTCTCTGCCAAAGTTCTCGCTCGAATTTTGACCAGGGGGATTACCACTCCCATCCAAAACTGGGACGCAGGCTTAAAGATCGCCGCTCAGAGGGCAGACCAGTTGGGAGGTTTGGTCTTGACCCTCCGGATAAGGGTTAATCTGATCAAAACCTACCGGCCTCCCCCCATTGCTGATATATCTTGGGCAGTTGTGTGGCAGGTTTGCCGAGACCCTCCTCGTACTCGTTTCTACAGTCCTGTTCTTATTTCCCAGCTGTTATGGGGAATAGGCTGAACCTATCAATGGCGAGGTTACTTACCGCACTAGGAACAAGGCGGGTGTGTATGGTCAACCCTGTGTTGTTCCTAGTGAATCCTTTCTTAAGATCACAATGTGGCAAACCGTGCTGGAAAGAGAGGCTCCTCCGTGTGGTAGTACTCCGCATGATGGTTTCGGCCTTTCTTCCAGGAATGGGAGACAAGAGGGCAGGGTGTGTCACGTAAAGGATCTCCGTACACCGCATGGGCATCTTCCGGCTTACGCGACCCTCGTTCTGAAGGTGATTCGCCGGTGGGTCTGGTAATGTGGGAATCAGTGACCATGTCTAGGAACTCCTTGACAATATTGTCTTTTTGCCCGTTTCCAGAAGCCCTGGCCCCATGATTGCCCAAGTCGGGATCTGGGGTGGGTTTAGGTCTTTTGAATTCTATCAGGATCCCCTTGAAAGTTTTGGGGGACTTGACTTGGCGCTGCTTCCATGGAAAGGCTGTGGTGTGAGGGATCAATCGCAGTGTAGGGCTCTGATGACAAAGTGGTTGTCCCCGGGAGAGTGCGGTGGGCCTGCCTGTAAGAGCATGGCCACTTCCTGCTTCAGTTGCGCCCTTTACACAGAGTGTACAAACCGGGTGGGGTGCCTCCATCCATTGGCCCGGGGGGGGTTGGCCGGTCTCTCCTATGCTGGAGGCGGAGTGGGCCTATTGACATGCCGTAGGCCTGGGTGGCCGGGACCGCTGCCCTTTATCCTAGTCAGTCAGTTGTCAGGTAACCACACTTCGTGAACGCACGGTCTTAGTGGTCGACGCAGCGTAAATACTCCCGGTGGATGAGTTGGTTAGGACTTCTGGGTGACCTGGTGAAGTGCGCTCTTCTGGAGTATTAAGAGGCTGCACGGGTAGGGCCTCTCTCCTTTGGATGGGGTTCTCCTTGAGTGTCCCTTAGTCTGTCATCTCCTCTCCCTTGTGTATGGGCTGAGTTGCACTGTAGATTTTTGTTTTGTGTCCTGAGGTTAAGTGAGTAGGGCTTGCAGGTGCCGACCCTGGCTTTTGAGGTGGGTTGGATTTGTTATGTTGATTTTTTAATTGTTTGTATTTTGTGTACATGTTATTTTATGTATTATAGTTCTTGTGTATATATGGTCGGTTGGTTTTTGGGGTGTTGGTTTATGGTGTTTAGGTTGGGAGGGTTGTTGGACGGGATGTGACATACGATCCTGGACTGGTCTGGACTATATAGCGCAACTTTGGACCTTTAGACCTTTCTGGGGTGGGAGGGTGATGGGCGTGGGGATTTATTTTAGTTTATATGTTAATGTTTTCATTCCGTTTATGTCTTTTTTTGTGTCTTCTTTAGTTATTCAGAAACAAAAAAAAAAAAAAAAAATTTAAAAAAATTATTAAAAAAAAAAAAAATTATTAGGTGGGTGGGATGGGGTGAAGGTTTTTGTTTTATAATGCTGAATGTGTGGTGTTGTGTGGGCGGGCCAGGGGTATTTTTCTAAGACTCTTTTTATTTTGTATTTTGTTTTGTTATTATATGATTATGGTTTTATTTGCCAGAAGTTATGGCTTGATTTTATGTTTAGATTGTTATGTTTTTCATTTTTTATATAAAAGAAAAGATTTACAGGATGTAACTCAGGAGCATACAGGATAAGTTAATGTCATGATGTACACAGTGACTGCACCAGCAGCAGAATATGAGTGCAAAAAAAAGCTCTTGTGTATAATACAGGATTAACTCAGAATCAACAGATAAGTAGGCCTGTATTTACCCTGACTGCAACCGCAGCACAATAGTGAGTGCCGCTCTGGGTATAATGCAGATGATAACTCAGGATCAGTACAGGATAAGTAATGTCATGTATGTACACAGTGACTGCACCAGCAGCAGAATAGTGAGTACAGCTCTGGGGTATAATACAGGATGTAACTCAGGATCAGTACAGGATAACAATACGTTGTGATATACAGATGGTTAAATAAGATATAAATAGTGAGTAACACTTATACAGACAGCACTAAGCGCCTGAAGACAAATGGCCTCTGGAAGTGTTTCCTTGCTGTTGCTCCTCACATGTCAGTGATAAGACGTTCCTATCGACATTACATAAGCCGCTGTGTGTTGACATTGGCTGTACCTTTATACAGCTCCATCATAACAAAGCCGCGAGGAAAGGTTCTGCTCCATATTTTTTCCAAATATTTAACTCATTTAACTGCAACTGAGATCAAAGGACCAACAGCGACCTCCTCTCCAACACCGACTGTGACAAGTATTCAACACGGGGTGTGCAAACCACAAAGCACAGCCGGGTGTGTACAGCCCAGACATAGAGGGGAGATCCTTTAAGACGGCCTCTTAGTAAACGCAGGCTCAGAATGAATGTATTTTCATGTATTACTTGGGAAAGTGTTTTGCACTATGGTTGGTAATATCAATATTCACCAGAATCGCAGTAATAAAACACTCATATTCCTCAGTGACAGCTCCAAGTTTTACATACTTGTCCCTTGGAATTTGTATTTGTAGAAATGTCTGTGTTTTCTTGGGACGGGATCACTACATGACAAATCCTTCAATTATTTATATTAGACTGGATTCTCAGCATCAGGTCGTCTTCTCCAAAATATTCCAATGACAACTTCCATAATTCATTCTTATTCTTTATAGATATGTGATGGATGGTCGTCAGAGGTTGGCCACTTCCTAACATATTTTGATGACCTTTACCTTAGGATATGTCGTTAGATCGGTGGGAGATTTTTAACATAATCTCCATCAGTCACACGCGACCTGTTTGAGGCTCCAGCAATATTAAGCTCATACTTGACGGCGGAGCATCAGAATTCCCTAATGCTGAAGCCATGATCCTTTTAACGGATACCTACCATGTGATTTGAGGCACTATGAAGCACACATACCTTGAGAATGCTGTAGCTACACTGATGCAGGGATCATATGTTGGTTAATCCCTGGGCTGAGTGGTTTTGCTAATAAAATAGAGATAACATTATGATAATGAAGCTCTGTCGCTTCTATGGCTTCTTCAGCGCTTGGTTCAGCGCTTCTCCTAGCATGTGAGTTTTTTTGTGCAGGAGAGGATGATGCAATCACTTTTCTCCCTGCCAGACAGAATAATCAATTGCTGCACCATCCCCCAGCTGCTGTGTATGAGTGATTCAGCTCAGGTTGATTAGTCATGTCTTGACTAACCTCCATTTGTAATTACAAGCTCCGTGTAGTGTGTTTATCTAGGCAGCCAGCCTGACCCAGATTTCCCAAGGTCCTGAATGTTATTGTTTTCAGCTCGGGGATTTACCAAGATATGACCCAACTTTCCCAAGGTCCTGAATGTTATTGTACTCAGCTCGGGGGTTTACCAAGATATGATCCTGCATCAGTGTAGCTACAGCATTCTCCAGGTATGTGTGCTTCATAATGCATCAAATCAAATGGTAGATTTCCTTTAAGGAAAGAAATCTAACTAACTGTTCTGTACAGCCAGTGATAGGTCTTGAAGCTCAGGATTATCCCTATATCCTATTCTTGTTGTAATCTAAAAAAAAAAACATGTAACTAATCTCAAGGATCAGCCCGAGTACACAACATGCAGCTTATAGCCTTACTGAAAGCCCAAGGGCTGGCCACAACGAAAGGGAAGGTTGAAAACTTTCCAGAACCATAATTACGTCTCGGTATCATAATTACGTTATGAGTTTGTAGATTTTATGTAGCCCTGCATGTAATCTTGCTTTCTCTCCGCTAAACAATGGGGCAGGGAAGATGGAAGATGAGTTATATTACAGTGTAAGAAAAGTGGCTGTGTGATTTGATTTTCCAGCTTGGAGTGATGCTGGGACTTCCTGCTGGGAGAGGGGGTAAAGCTGCTCAAGTTGCAAACTGAACTTCATAATATAAGGACATTAAGGGTTTTTTATAGCAAAAACATTTATAGCATATGTATAAAACAGGTCCTCGATATTAGGTTGGCAGAGGCCCAACAGCACCATCATAGATTTGTTAATAAAAAGAGAACGGCACAGGAAGCTCCAATCTCAGTGTAGTGATCAGATCACATTGGTGTAGATCTGATTCCAGTCATTTCAATGTGTGCTAAGTAGTGTTGAGTGTACCCAAACTGCAAAGTTTAGGCAGTGACTAACTCTCTGGTTCTAATGAAGTTGGGCTTTGGCTCAACCCACTGCCGGTAACGTGTCCAGTGAGTGCTGGCACCAATCATGGTCATTAACATGTTAAATGCAACTGGAGGGTTGGCACTTCCCAATGACATCATACAAGCAATGATCCTCCCCAAAAAGGGCCACCACATCAATTTCAATGTGGCCGTGACTTTGCCAGCACCAATTGCGGTTGTTACTGGGACTGAAGTTCAGGTCTGTTTTTGTCAGATTTTTAACGCCAATTCTAAACTTTTATGGGTCCACTCATCAGTAATTCTAAGATGCAGTCACTCAATTTGTCTACTACACAGAGAACTGAGCCGTCTACCAATTATTCAGGAGAAGTCATCAATATTTTTAGCTTGGAAAACCACTTTAAGGAGTTGTCGCACAAAGTTGGTCCCTTTTGTAGATGCCCTTTTAGTCATAGAGGAGCCAGACCTGGGGTCATCAACTACTAGATTGTGGATTGGTAATAAAAGTAACAAAGACCTAAGGGCAATTTCCTTGGCAACAATAAAGCTCCATGTGGTGAACTGGTCTTAGGCTACATAGTAATTGGCTCTATTTGTGCCTCTAGGACAGTGGTGGCGAACCTATGGCACGGGTGCCAGAGGTGGCACTCAAAGCCCTTTCTTTGGGCACGCAGGCCATCACTCCAACACAGAGTTTGCCAGACAAGACTCAAGGCTTCCTCCTACGGTCCATTACAGCCCAGGACGTGCCATGCTCAGCGCCATTTTAAAGCAACATCCTTGGCTGCCAGGACTACAGAAGCAACGAGAAGGTGTGGATAGAGAGAGATTATTTTTGGAGCTCCTGCTCTGGGAAACCACATTCTTCCTTTTCAGGGGACCATGCAAGAAAGCTACAATCCAAATTTCTCCATAATATTTCAATTATATTGATGAACTCAGGACGCCAATACAATTGAAACCTGTGATAGAGCAGGTCAATAAGTTACTGCTCAAATTGTCATGTTGGCACATTTTTCGACATATAAGTGGGTTTTGGTTGACGTTTGGGCACTCTATCTCCAAAGGTTTGCCATCACTGCTCTAGGAGGTACCATGTTATCCAGCTTTGGTTCGAATATGGAGAATGAAACCAACGACTCTAGATTGGGCAACTTTGACTTCTGTTAAGGAAGAGGGATCACATATTTTTTTCCCAATGGAAGTTGTAATGAGTAATGAGATATTTGTGTGTGGCTAATGGGTGTGATCTCTTAAAAGCGTTTCTGGGTTCCTTTACTGCTACTTGACCAGATCAAACAGTAAGTGCAGCACTCACCGGCACGTGTGGGGTAGACTTCATGAAAAGATGGAGAGTACAGGGTGGAGCAGACTGTGGGCTGTACCTCCCAGTGCTCTACATTGAACTTTTTCCATTTTACTGTTTTTTTTCTCCCAACCTTCAAAAATCTATAATTTTTCCATGTGCAGAGCTGTAGGAGGACTTGTTTATTGTGAAACAAAATATAAATCTTAGTGAGGGCATTTTATATTCCATGCTTTGTACTGGGAAGTGGGAAAAAACATTCCAAATGCAGTGAAATTAACAAAAAAAATCCCTGCATTTGCACCATATTCTTCTTTTTACGGCTTTCACTATGCACTACAATTGACACTTACCCCTTTTCTTTGGGTGTGGGGGTGCACTTTAATAGGGTTGGTGATCTGTGCCTTTAAGATGTGTTCTCACCCCTCCCCTGTTACCTCATGACGTCCTCCCCTCCTACAGGACATGGGGGGTTTACATGGTTGATCACTCATTTTCTTTCCCTCTTTGAGGCGACACTCTAGATGTCCCTTCCTCTCTACGTTATTGAGATGTTATGTTTTTAAATATGTTTTTCCTTTGTATTTTATAGTTAATTTCCAGTCACAACAGGCGGAACGGTGGAAGATTTGAGATGGTGGTTGCTCGGTTGGCCGACTTGCCAGCTGGGCATACAGTTTCCAGAGCTCAAAAATGTGTGATTCTTTCCCAAGTGCCTATCCCAAGTTCCACCAGTGTCTGACGCTAATAACTTTTTCATACTATGGTGTCTGGAGCTGTATAAGGTGCCATTTTTTTTGCAGGTATTTTCAATATTACTATTTTGGGGACTGTGCAAAATCACAAAAAAGGGGAAATTTGATCATTTGGGGGCATTATTACAATATGCCGGTAGTAACCATTTCTATATTTTGATAGATGGGGCATTTTGGGACTCCAGGGTACCTGACATGTTTTTTTAAAATTTTTATTTGCATTCTAGGGAAAGGGGGGATTTGAACTTCCCTTTTACTGTATTTCTAGATACTTGAGGCCCAGGGGGTCTGATAACTTATAAAATATACAGGCAGTCCCCTACTTAAGAACACCCGACCTTACAGACGACCCCTAGTTACAAACGGACCTCTGGATGTTGATAATTTACTGTACTTTAGCCCTAGACTACAATAAACATCTATCACAGGTGTCTGTAATGAAGATTTATTGTTAATCCTGGTTCTTATGACAATCGAACATTTTTTAAATCCTATTGTCACAGAGGCCAAAAAAATTTCAGCTGGGGTTACAATTATAAAATATACAGTTCCAACTTACATACAAATTCAACTTAAGAACAAACCTACAGAACCTTTCTTGTACGTAGCCCTACAATACTACAGTATTGCAGTATATAGTAAAATCGCTGAAATCAGGCCCCTTTACAGATCCTGCTATGACATGGGACTATTCATAAAGTTCCCGGCTGTGATAGCAACTGGCCAGCGCCCTCCAAAGACGTCTCGCCATCATCTCATTGACACTATTGTGTTTGAGTGGGTTGAGGGGTTAACACACATAATCACCAGCACCTATGGCGGGAGTGAGCAGCTATCCCCCAGCCAGTGAGTTTCTCCATACATCCTTAAAGAGGTTTTCCGAGGAAACAAGTTTGGCTCTTTCCACAGGATAGGGCCTAACTTGCTGATCTGTTGGGGTCTCAGTGATAGGACTCCCACAGATCATAAGAAAGGGGGGTCTGAGAGGGTCCGAGGAACCTCTGTTGGACCCCTCGTCGCTCTGAGAGATGAGTGGAACAGATGACCATGCATGTTCGTTCTGCTTCATTTATCTCTATGTCACCGAGACCCCCACCGATCAGACAGTTAGGCCCTGTGGATAGGGCCTAACTTGTTTCCTAGAAAAACCCCTTTAAAAGACATGGGACATACAAATATTAAAGTCCACTTCATATTTTCCGTTGAGTGCTGCAATCACTCTTTGATCTGGTCTGACATAGGTAAACCCAGCCTCTTCACTCCCGACCATGATCGGCTCCGATGACATCCCGGTGAGGATAGTATCAGTGCTACTCTTCCCCTTACTTGCCTTTGCTACTTCTGATGGATCATTAGAAGTTGAGCAATGGGGTTACAACTCCCACCACTCATGCCGATCAGTAGCCGGTGTGCCACTACAGTGGTGAGCCAGTTGGTGTGACACCAGCACCCCCACCAAGTAAAGGAGCCCAGAAGACTCTTTAAACTTCTACTTTTTCATATATCGGGTCCACTATAATAATATGGTCACAATCCCCTCCGCCTTACATTCGGGACACGGTGTTATTCTGTCCCGCTGCCACAATATGATTACATTTTGTTTGTTTCCTTAGAAGTTTGATATGTTCACACGTAAAAAAAAAAAAAATTGGAAAAACAAGCCAGCCATTAAATTGAAAAGCAAACGCTTGATTGCTCCATGTGGTCTCTCCGATCCACCGGGTCACATCTCAGTAACAAATCACTTTTTTTAAAGTTTATTCTCTTGATTTTCGGGAAGCACATCAGAAGCCAAGGCTGGCCGCTCGTATTGATGGAATATAAGTGGGAACATCGAGTTTATCCGACTGATGAGATTTCTCAAGAGCGAGTTTTACGGTAAAAAAAATACATTAGGATCAATTGTGAACATGGACTGAGAGCTTCATCAAATGCGCGATCTAAGGGGGTCTAATTACCGGAACGCGAGGGACAGTCTGCGAGGAAGATAAAAGGATCTTTGTGGAACTAGAGATAATGTGTGAACGTTATTATATCTTAAAGGTAATACATGGTCACAGTAACAAGGTAACAAGGTAAGTCAACAGGTTGTGTGTGGTTTTGAAGAAGATTTTCAAAAAAGTGGATGCAGCTAAGATCCAGTAAAAGTGGACAGGTATTGTGCTGCTTTCGGAAATGAAAACAAGTTTTTATAATTCTACACAATCCCTTTAAAAGTATTTCATCCCCCTCTATTCACCTGATCGTGCTTTTATGGATAACTATTATGGATATCAAATAACTTTTCGTTTTACATGTACTATCTGAGTATGGAAGACGGACCAATGAAAAGCATGAAAATCCTAAGGGCACCGCAATGGCCACGGTAAACACCCCATGGATGTGTCAGACGTGCCATTGGAGGAGCTTTTCATTACAAAATTAAGATGTTTTCAATAAGTGGATTGAGATTCACAAAAATGGATGCAGCTACGATGCAGTAACAAACAGTAAATGTGGACAAGTATTGTGCTGCTCTTGGAAATGAAAACAAGTTTCTAGAATTCTACACAATCCCTTTAAAAGTATTTCATCCATCTCTATTCACCTGCTCATGCATTTATGGATAATGGTCAAATAACTTTTAGTTTTACATGTACTATTTGAGTCTGGAAGACGGACCAATTAATAGCATGAAAATCCTAAGGGAACCGCAATGGCCACGGTAAACACCCCATGGATGTGTCAGACGTGCTGTTGGAGGAGCTTTTCATTACAAAATTAAGATGTTTTCAAGAAATAAGAAATTCCTCAAAAATATAATATCTGAACAATCACCCAGCTAGGACCTTAATCTTAGGTCCTGGCAGGGCAAGTGCTCATGGACGAATAGATATCACATGACAGCAGCTCAGCTCTATGTAGGATAGATGCATATAATGGCAGCTTAGATACAGTAGCAGAGCTCTTTGCAGGAACATCGTATATATGATGGCTGCTTAGATACAGCAGCTCTATGGAGAATGAATGTATATATGATGGCTGCTTAGATACAGCAGCTCAGCTCTATGTAGGATGTATGTATATAAGGAGACAGCTCATCTATGGACGATGAATGTATATAGGATGACAGCTTAGATAAAAAAGCTCAGCTCTATGTAATGTCAATGACTATATAATGGTAACTTAGATACAGCAGCTCATGTAGTATGTGTGTATACAGGATGACAGCTTAGATACAGCAGCTCAGTTCTATGTAAAATAGTTCTATGTAAAAAGTTTATAGTATAGCAGCTTAGATACAGCACCTCACATCTATGTAGGATGTATGTATGTATGATTGCAGCTTAGATACAGCGGCTCAGCTCTACATAGGGCAGATGCATCTATATTACTGTAGTTATACCAGCTGTACACAGTGAGAAGTGATTACACTCTAACCAGTGAAGTAAAAGGAGAATCCTGCAGCTGCACATTCCTCTATAGTCTCTGTTAGCTGACTATATACTGACCCAATCATTCTGATATTGAAAGTTAAGAATTTCCAGGGAGAAGTGTCTGGCAGCTTGTGTATTGAATCTCAGTGCACAGTCTAAAGTCGAAGGATTTATGATGCTTAAATTGTATCAAGTCCAGTGGCTTTTGGGTCGTTTTGACTTGTGGATTTCTGTACTTACATCTCCAACTGCAGAGAATTAAGGGATTGAGCCCATATTTTGACTACCAGAAATCAGTTTTGAATTGGTAACACATGTACATAGTCTGGTTTTCATAGCACCACGAAATCCAGAAATTTTGTTGATTAAAAATAGTTCTGTCGAGAGTTAGTTGTTGTTTATGTGAATCCTATTTGCTGCTCGTTGTCATTGTTCTGAAATATCCCGGCGAGTAATGACAATAAGCTGAAGGTGATGTTTTTATTACTCTAAGCCGCAATCATTGTTTCCGTCTCTCGGGAGGTTCAACAATGGGGAATCTAATATTCATGAAAATTACTTAAAAATGTGGTAAATAACTCATGCAAGTATAATTACCCTAGAATTAAAATGGAAATTTTTGGCGCTAAATGAATGTTGGGAAGAAGATAAAATGTTATGTCTTACACGAGAGGTTATGTAACTCTACGCAAGGAACATTCCGGCAATGTCTCTCCTGACCTGGACCCTGCCCTGGACTTTGCCCTTCATGGACCATTCCTACAAAACACATTGCTGTACTTTCTGTTGTGTTTGCAGTTGACAATTGTATAATAACATAAAAGAGTATTTTGTGTAAATCACTGCAAACACCCCTGAAGTTACATTGGGTTAGGTAGGTTCTTCGAAAGTGTCCCTCTCCATGTCAGAAGCATTAACATGGGAAACTTAGTAATTGTAGCTTGAAGCTACTGCCTGGTAAGGCAACAGTTAATTGTGAAATGTGTAATTTTCCAAGAGTGTTTCTGTAACACAAGCTGGAAGGTGATTGGAGAGGTGCTACCACCTGACCAGGGGGAGTATATGAAGCCCTGCTGGGTGAGAGCACATGGTCAGTATTAGAGATTCCATCTTGGAGACACAGTCAGGAGGACACCTTCACTGCTGCCACAGCAACTAATCCCAGGAACTTCTAGTGCCTCAGGCCTACTGCCTGGCACACAGGTCGAGTCTGGAGACTTAAGCCCAGAACTGCAGCTTTCATCACTTGGACTCAGACACATCAGAACCAGCCCAGCCTGCATCTACTATAAGGCTGTGTGCACCTTTCCTGAGGAACAACTCTCCATGATCATTTCAGCGTAGAGAATCTGCTGTTTTAATTTGGCCATTGACTGCCATTCAATATAAAAAGTCAGTTGATTTGCCCAACATTGCCTCCGTCTGATCCCTGGATACGGCTGTCACCACCACAGACTCCCCATCCATTACCCAAGGACATATCTTACAGACACTCAGGGGTTGCCCCAAGGAGAACCAGTACATCAGCCTCTCCCTCCATATTTCTTTGCACACATCACCTGCTGGAGACCTGCCAGGCTGTAGGACAGCCCTCCACTCCCCATACCAAGTACCGTGACCATAGCGTGCCCTAGGCCGCAATCACTGGTCACTCTGGTATTCTGGGCCTCTGCTTCCTCCAGGCCCCAAGAAAAGGCTAGGCCCCGGTGGGGGATGTAACTCAGGATCAGTACAGGATAAGTAATGTCATGTATATACACAGTGACTGCACCAGCAGCAGATAGTGAGAGCAGCTCTGGAGGCGGTTACCTCGTTAGAGGAGGGTGTGGCTGTGTGTGAAGCTGCTGTGTGCTTGTGCTCCTGAGCTCCTGGAGGATCCATCTATCGACCCAGGGCCTGCTCTCTCCTCTCCCAGGGAGGGAGTTAGGTTCCTGGGGATGAGCGAGGGAGCCGACTCCCAGGCTCCTGCATCCCGGGCCAGGCCGGCGGGGGGCAGGAGAGGACAGCAACCGGCCAGTGCGATGGAGGACTCAGGGGTGAGACGTTCCACCAGGAGTCGTAGTAATACAGCTCCTACTCCCCCTGAGTCTAATGTGAAGCGGCGCAGCAAGTACCTGGATATCGGTGCGGGTGACAGCGGTCCTTCCGGGGCTGGAGCCATGAAGCGGAGTGCTCACAGAGGTAAGGCTGACCATGCGGGGGGAGGCTGGGCGGTGCAGGGACCCCGGGAGTCTTTGTCCACCTATGCCTCCCGGGTCCAGAGCCACCTCTGTGAGTACGAAGAGGCGACCAAGACCACCAGGAGGCTCCGGGAGGAGCTGCGATGTGCCCGCGCCAGGGTGAATACAGCGCAAAAGAAGCGCAAGACAGAGATTTTTGCAGAGATTAAAAAACTTACTGCTGAGATTGCTAGGCTGATGACAAGAAAAAGCTTTATTTGTGAGAATGGCGGACCATTTAAAGAAAAACTTTTAAATGATGACCGATTTGCTCAAATGGCTGATAACAGAGAGCAAAGGCTGAAGGGGTTGCAGCCTGCGAGCCAGGTGGAGGAGGAGGATGATGATGATGATAACGAGCAGCAGTTCCCACCTGGCGGCCTGCAGGAAGATCAGCAGGCCTCGTGCAGTGGGCCCCCTGCAGGACAGCCAGCGGTAACACCTCGCTCGGGGGAGGACAGTGACACCGGCAGCCAGGGAGGGGCGCTCATGGCAGAGATCCGGCTGCTCGAGTCCCCAGTGCACATGGAGAACTTTTCGTTTGGTGATGAACTCCCAGAGGAAGCCACTGGGGGGAGCAGCCGGAGGAAGAGTAAGAAGACCAGGCCAAAGCAGCAAGAAGAGGTACGTTTCATCTTTACCCCCCTCCCTGTGCACCCCCCCGGGCAAAGCGCAGGGTCAGCTCACTGTGCAAGCCCTGCTACCCAAACCCCCCCCGAGTTCTGCTGTGGACCCGGTGCAAAGGTGCAGGGAGATTACAGGTGTGACATCTGATGTGGCGATGGGCTCCGTCTCTGTTTGTGGTAACAGTGGGGGAGCAGGGGAGGCATCGGCCGCAAGGCCGGACAGTCAGGGCGGCTCGGCAGTGGCGATACCATCCAAATCCAGTGCTCTGGTGCGTCCCCCAGTGGGAGGGGGGGATAGCCCGGCGCTGGTGGCAGCTTCTGGTGCCTCGGTGCCTCTTCGTGCCTCGGCGCCTCTTCATGCTGTTGCCGCTGATCACCCAGTTGAGAGGCGGGGGCAGTGTGGAGGGGTCGCTGAGGCTGAGGGCTCCGAACCTCCCAAACAAAAAGTATTGTTTTGTGTCGGTGTTGGGGATGATGCACATTCCGTGGAGACTGGAGATCAGCGGCGCCTCACACCGGCTAAAGAGCAGCGGCGAATATTACCAAGCAACAGAAAAAGTAAAATAACATCTGCTACCGATGATGCGGAGGGCACAAGTGCGACAAGAGTTAGTGTCCCCTTTGGGCGATGCTCTGCGAGGGGACCTCCGTCCCTTGTGCCCAAAGATGCGGAGGTGGTCATGTCCCCTGATGTTGTTGCTGGTCCAGCCAGTATGAGTGGTGTCAGTAATGCTGTGGTGGCTAGTGTGAGTGGTGTAGAATCTTTACCAGTTATGGGAGTGAGTGTTGGAGTGACTGGTGGTGCGGGTAATGCTGCTGAGTGTAACATGGAGGTGGGTAGTGTTAATGTGGTGGGTGCAGGGGTTGGTCCGGTTGCTCCCCCAGTGGCGGCCCCTATTAAGAGCTATGCCAGTGTCGCTGCTGGGGGAAGTAGGGTTCCATCATCCTCGTCTCTGCGCTCTGGGGACGGCTTTTTGCAACGGAGCCTCCTGCAGGCCTTACAGAAGGGACAAAGGACGATCAATGTAGCGGGGCAGGAGGTTGATTTGTCGTTTTGGATAGAGAGGCACGGCCTGTCTGCCTTCCGAGAGCAAAGAGGCAGGGAGACACCATGGTCGCTCCCGACAACCGGGCCGGGTGCTAACCGTAGGAATGTGGTCCGTCTTCGGTGGCGTGGCAGTGATGTGTGTCCCCCTCGGGCTGCTGAAGATGGACTTCAAGGCGGCTGACATCTTTGCCTTGATCCATCCCTATGGTACATCTGAGTTTGATATCAGCTTTGTTGGGCTTGAGCTCTTCTGGTCCAACTATGAGCTGAGATACAACGAGCCCGAGTGGCGGGACTTTGCTGTGCAAGCAGTGTCCCGCCAGAGCGAAGTCAAGAAAGTGACCGTTCTTACCCGTAACAAATCACTATCTTGCTTTGACATCATGACCTGGATAAATCGTTATGGAGAGGTGCTAGGAGTACCGGAGAAAAATAGAGACGAGTATGGTATCTGGTCAGGGGCCTGGAGCTTCATGGTGAAGTTGAGGCGTTCAGGTAACTCAGTCGCCCACATCCCTTCATCAGCCTTCCTGGGGAGGGATCGGATCCTGATCTTCTACCGGGGGCAGCCTAAGCTGTGTCACAGGTGCGGTGACCCCACACATTTCAGCGCAAACTGCACCGTGCAGAAGTGTGCGTTGTGTGGGGGTGTCGGCCATCTCGCTGCATCCTGTACAGGACAGATTAGGTGTAACCTGTGTGGTGATCTCGGTTACCCGTACAGTCGTTGTCCTCTTTCCTTCGCTAATGCGGGCTCAGCCTCGGCGGATGAAAGCCATGAGGCTGAATTTGCTGGGGAGGGGACAAGCAGAGGCGGAGGAATGGAGGGGTCAGGGAAGAAAGACAGGAAAAAGACGCCTACCCAGCTAAGGCGTCTAGAGAAGCGTCAACAGGAGAGAGAGCGGGGGGAGTCTCGGACTGGTGGGACAACCTCTGGCGCTATGCTGGAGACCACACCTGTCGCTGAGGCCGCAGGGGATGATGTACTGGATGAGGAGGTCAGGAGGATCGAGAGAGAGGAAGGTGCCACGTCCTCAGACTCCTCCCATTATGAGAGTATGGACGAGGATAATAGGGCGTGGCTAGAGGAAAAGCGTAAGCGTGGCGCCAAAAAGAAGAAAAAGGGTAAAAAGAAGGGAGGTGTAAGATCTCCTCCCACCCTGACTAAGGTACCCAAGGAAGGAGAAACCAACCCCCCGCTGGTCGAACTTTCAAATCGGTTCCTGGCCCTGGATGGAGCCTCTCCTGCCGATGGAGGGGCTGAGGGTGAAGGGCCAGAGGTGGCAGAGCCTACAGGAGGTGCCGAGTCTCCCCCTGGGGAGTCAGGGTCCTCAGGAGGGGAGACTGGCCCAGAGTCTGGAGACGAGGATGAGGGGGCAGGTCCTGGATCTGCCCCTGAAGCATCAGAGGTGAGGGAAATGGACACCACAATATGTCTAAAAAGGGGGTGTCCATTTCCCGAGGGTGGTGGTAAGATGGGTAAAAAGAAAGCCGTCCAACTCAATCACTCATGATGGCGGCACCCACTCCGTTGACGCTGGCGTCCATTAATGTCGCCAGCATTAAGTCTGATGCGGCTAGATTTGCGGCCTTTGATTTTCTCGGCCGTGTTGAAGCCGACATTTTATTTTTGCAGGAGACCAGGCTGCCAGATTTGGCGGCCGTGTTTAAAGCTAAGAGGGAATGGAGACACGGGCCTTCCTATTGGTCTCTTGCGGCCGAGCCGTATAGCGGAGTGGCGGTGGTCAGGGGCCTGGACCTTCATGGTGAAGTTGAGACGTTCAGGTAACTCAGTCGCCCACATCCCTTCATCAGCCTTCCTGGGGAGGGATCGGATCCTGATCTTCTACCGGGGGCAGCCTAAGCTGTGTCACAGGTGCGGTGACCCCACACATTTGGGGTGTCGGCCATCTCGCTGCATCCTGTACAGGGCAGATTAGGTGTAACCTGTGTGGTGATCTCGGTCACCCGTACAGTCGTTGTCCTCTTTCCTTCGCTAATGCAGTCTTTACCTCAGCGGATGAAAGCCATGAGGCTGAATCTCTGGGGAGGGGACTAGCAGAGGCGGAGGAATGGAGGGGCCAGGGAAGAAAGACAGAAAAAAGACGCCTGCCCAGCTAAGGTGTCTAGAGAAGCGTCAACAGGAGAGAGAGCGGGGGGAGTCTCGGGCTGCTGGGACAACCTCTGGCGCTATCCTGGAGACCACACCTGTCGCTGAGGCCCCAGGGGATGATGTACTGGATGAGGAGGTCAGGAGGATCGAGAGAGAGGAAGGTGCCACAATCTCAGACTCCTCCCATTATGAGAGTATGGATGAGGATAATAGGGCGTGGCTAGAGGAAAAGCGTAAGCGTGGCACCAAAAAGAAGAAAAAGGGTAAAAAGAAGGGAGGTGTAAGATCTTCTCCCTCCCTGACTAAGGTACCCAAGGAAGGTGCAACCGACTTTCAAATCGATTCCTGGCCCTGGATGGAGCCTCTCCTGCTGATGGAGGGGCTAAAGGTTAAGGGAGGAGCCTGCAGCGGGTCCCGAGTCCCCCCTGGGGAGTCGGGGTCCTCAGAAGGGGAGACTGGCCCAGAGTCTGGAGACGAGGATGAGGGGGCAGGTCCTGGATCTGCCCCTGAAGCATCAGAGGTGCGGGAGATGGACACCACAATATGTCTAAAAAGGGGGTGTTCATTTCCCGAGGGTGGTGGTAAGATGGGTAAAAAGAAAGCCGTCTATCTCAATCACTCATGATGGCGGCACCCACTCCGTTGACGCTGGCGTCCATTAATGTCGCCAGCATTAAGTCTGATGCGGCCAGATTTGCGGCCTTTTATTTTCTCTGCTGTGTTGAAGCCGACTTTTTATTTTTGCAGGAGACCAGGCTGCCAGATTTGGCGGCCGTGTATAAAGCTAAGAGGGAATGGAGACACGGGCCTTCCTATTGGTCTCTTGCGGCCGAGCCGTATAGCGGAGTGGCGGTGCTTTTTACCGCACCGGTAGAATGCCGACGAGTTATTGAGTTAGAAATGGGGAGGTGCCTGATCCTGGATGTCCTCATGAAGGGACAAGAACTTCGCCTAATTAACATCTATGGTCCCCAGTCCAAGTGGGACAGGAAGTGTCTCTTTATGAGGATCAAGCCCTACCTTTTTACAAGTCGGCAGGTGGTCTTTGGAGGGGACTTCAATGCTGTCACGAGGTCCCAGGATAGCGGAGGTACCAGAGACAAGCTGACTTATGATAGCGTCGCTCTTAATAGCATAGCCAGTGAGGCTCGCCTGGTGGATGTCCACATCCGGCACACCCCAGGCCACGCGGGGTTCACCTATTATAGGGGTAGCTGCAGGTCTAGAATAGACAGGTTTTATGTAAAGGAGGAAGCCATCTCTTCAGCAGTGTCCGTTGTTGAGGTGGAGTTCTCCGACCACTGTTTAATTTTGTTTTCTCTGAATGTTACAGAGACCCCCCGGATGGGAAGAGGCTACTGGAAGCTCAATTCGTCTCTCCTGGAAGAAGCCGACGAGTTATTGAGTTAGAAATGGGGAGGTGCCTGATCCTGGATGTCCTCATGAAGGGACAAGAACTTCGTCTTATTAACATTTATGGTCCCCAGTCCAAGTGGGACAGGAAGTGTCTCTTTATGAGGATCAAGCCCTACCTTTTTACAAGTCGGCAGGTGGTCTTTGGAGGGGACTTCAATGCTGTCACGAGGTCCCAGGATAGGGGAGGTTCCAGAGACAAGCTGACTTATGATAGCGTCGCTCTTAATAGCATAGCCAGTGAGGCTCGCCTGGTGGATGTCCACATCCGGCACACCCCAGGCCACACGGGGTTCCCCTATTATAGGGGTAGCTGCAGGTCTAGAATAGACAGGTTTTATTTAAAGGAGGAAGCTATTTCCTTACCAGTTTCTGTTGTTGAGGTGGAGTTCTCCGATCACTGTCTAATTTTGTTTTTTCTGAATGTTACAGAGACCCCCCGGATGGGAAGAGGCTACTGGAAGCTCAATTCGTCTCTCCTGGAGGAAGCGGAGATCAGACAATCCTTTGAGGACTTTCTTCAGAGCCAGGTAGCATTGCTGGGCCTTTGTAGCAGTAAGTCAGAGTGGTGGGAGATGCTCAAGAAAAGGGTGGCGAGATTCTTCTGCCAGCTCTCGAGCCTCAGGAGCCTGGACAGGTACCGCCTGTATCAGGGCCTGAGGAGGAAACTCGAGCATCTCGTCTCGACTGGAGGTAGTCGTGAGGACATCTCCAGAGTGAAATCCTTGCTGAAGAGGTGTCAGTACGATAGACACGCATCTTTGGTTTTTGAGAGGGATTACGGGAAATACCGCTCGCCCGACCCTTACAGAAACTGCAAGATGTCAGTGAATGGTAAAGTTGTCACAGGACTGGTTGACAGTATGGGTTCCCTGAAAAGGTCCAGATCAGGGATCCTGGAGGTCGTCAGATCCTTCTACTCACACCTCTTGGGCAGGAAGGATCTAGATCGGGATGTGATGTCGGCTTTCCTGGCAGAAACTGTCCCTGAGCCAGGAGTAGACCCCTCTCTTGATGTTTTTCAGGGAAGAGGAAGTCAGCCGGGCGATTGAAGGGCTCGCCCTCAAGAAATCGCCAGGTCCGGATGGCTTAACATCTGAGTTTTATAAGACCTTTAAGGACGCCTTGGTTCCCCTCTTGACTGAGGTATTCAATGAGTGTCTTTCCTCGGGCGCTCTGCCGAAGTCAATGAGGAGGTCTGCCCTGATCATCCTGTCAAAGGGTAAGGACCGATCTCGTATTGAGAACTGGCGTTACTACTCTAATAATACCACCATATACTACGCTAATAATACCACCATGTACTACGCTAATAATACCACCATATAGTACTCTAAAGACAGCACCATATAATACTATAATACTGCCACCATATAGTACCCTAAAACACCACCATATAGTGCTCTGATAACATCACCATACAGTGCTCTAATAAAAGAACCAGACAGTACTCTAACATCATCATATAGTAATATAACAATGCCTCCATATAGTACTCAAATAATACCACCATATGATGCTCTGTTAACACCACAATACAGTGCTTTAATAATACCATCATAAAGTACTATAATAATACCACCATATGGTGCTCTAACAACATCACCATAAAGTGCTATAATAAGCACAACCTGTAGTATTCTGACATCACCATACAGTACTCTAATAATACCATTATATACTGTATGAGCACTGTGTAGTACCTTCATTTCCCTGTGGAGGCACTGCAGGGCAGTTGAAAATTACATCAGATTTTTCTTAAGAAAGTGAATTCAGCTTGGGCAAATCCAACCCAAAAATGTTTATTCACCAGTCAGGGACTTGTATGTGAAGGTAGTAACATCTGGAGATGATCCCCCTCCCTGTGACCTCGGATTCTCTCTTGTCCTTTCATCCTTCCCCTGATGGAGATGATCCCCCATCACCTGTGACCTCTGCAGGGCACACACTGGAGGCATCAGTCATGGTCCTTCCCAATGATCCCTACAAGTGTCCATGAAATATCTCACACAGTCATGGATATACATGGAGGGGCCACATGTGCAAATATATCAAGTTCTTCTCACCCAATCTGCCTATTGTTATACCAGGGGCAGCCAGAGCGGCTCATATGTACCCTAATCCAGGCCGCCATATTGAAATTATTTTGTGCGCTCCAAGAGGCTGATGTTAGAATCTGTCACTGCCACACTGTAACAGATGATCAGCTCATCGACTAGTGCCAGGTGTCAGAGAAAGTTGTGGCTTTGGGGGTGAAATGAAAAGAAATAAGGCTCTTAGTCACACATACATGTCCCCTCCAGCGACAGACATACAGTAGATGTGCCCCCCCAAACCTGAGCTTCAGTACGGGATAAGTAATGTCATGTATGTACACAGTGACTGCACCAGCAGCAGAATAGTGAGTGCAGCTCTGGAGTATAATACAGGATGTAACTCAGGATCAGTACAGGATAAGTAATGTCATGTATGTACACAGTGACTGCACCAGCAGCAGAATAGTGAGT
>WNYA01000319.1:23809-112271 GCA_019512145.1 Engystomops pustulosus | reverse complement strand
ATGTCATGTATGTACACAGTGACTGCACCAGCAGCAGAATAGTGAGTACAGCTCTGGTGTATAATACAGGATGTAACTCAGGATCAGTACAGGATAAGTAATGTCATGTATGTACACAGTGACTGCACCAGCAGCAGAATAGTGAGTGCAGCTCTGGGGTATAATACAGGATGTAACTCAGGATCAGTACAGGATAATCATCCTCATAGACTGTAAGCTCTTGTGTCAGCCCCTCATCCTCATAGACTGTAAGCTCTTGTGTCACCCCCTCATCCTCATAGACTGTAAGCTCTTGTGATCAGGGCCCTCACTCCTATTGTTTCATATGACTGTTTGTACTGTGTAATGTGATATTATATTTGTATATGTCCCCTATGGTTTGTAAAGCTACGGAATATGATGGCGATATAGAAATAAAGATTATTACTATTATTATTGTTATATATATATATAATGGTACTAGTCTTCTCATATTGAATATTGACACATTATGGGCTGCCCTCTGCACCCTTACACCCCTAGTGCGGTCCTAGAATTTGGGTCGGTAGCAGCTGGAGGTAGGTTCTGATTTCATGTATGTAGAGGTATGTAGTTCTGGCCATAGTACAACAATCCATATTAAGGTCTATATTCATTTATTTTAAATTTAGTGGAACTAGGGGAGAATTTTAGGGTTATTTTGGGTTGTGATGCAAATCCTACAATGCACCTTATTATGGCCGTGTCCAGCTGTATGAGGGCTCATCAGCAGCCATATTGGATGTCACCCAGCTTTCCTAAGAACAGAAGAGGCTTAATATATAAGGGGGATTATATCTGTAAAAATGAAACTTTCTGCCTGTAATTTCCGTGAATGATCAGAATTGTAGATTGACCAGTAGATTGGGAATCGCTTCTCCATATTTTTCCATAAAATCACTTGGCGGGTTTGTGTTTTCATCAGAAAGTCGGTAATTATTCCCATCGAGCTTATTGACTCGGAATATTCATGACTTAATTAAAATGAGTAGGGACAGGACGGCACCGAAACAAAGATCCCCCTCTAATTGGTCTGGTCGCAAAAAACAACAAGTGCCGCGCCGCCAACTCCTGCTCATTAGCCAGAAAAAAAAGATTTTGCTGCCCTGTTTAATCAAAAATGATTATTTTCTCCCGCACCGGCCAGCAGGGGGTTAAAGCTAATTTAACAAAAGAGTCATTTTGCTGGATGGCAAATGTTTGGCAGGAATATACACAGTGTCCTCTGAAATACTGGACGGACTCCAACTCCGAGGAATTCTCTCATCATCTGCAAAGTCAGGCCGGGAATGCTAAGAGACAGGTCGTCACCGAGACTGCGGCATCCAAGAGCTGAAATTACCCATGAGCCCCTGCGTGCCCCTATACCACAGCCTGCACAGGATGGGTGCGCTACATGTTGTACCATTATACTGCAGGAATGGGACATGGACGGATTCCATCTTGTTTTATCTCGTTGTCCGTAACCTCATATACCTGCCCCATGATTATTGCTCATTGCGATAGGCTGACGCATAAAGGACACAATCCCAAAATCAAATAACAATCCACTTTTTCGACCAGCCCCTCATCTGACACACTCCATAATTTGGGATTGTAACTCAGTGGTTTAACTGGAAAGTTTAACCAAGTAAAATAGCACAGTATCAGATATTGGTGTTGGAGAGTTGTGTAAACCATTTCAACTTTCATGTGTGTTGTTAGCAGCAGGACTGTGGAAAAAAAAATTCATCATGTGTGGATGATCCCTTGTACTGTGAATCACTGTGGTATCTCCATGTATGTGACATTTCCCCCCCAACTTGTGTGTATTATCCTGTACGTCGACAGCACTGTGTGTATTATCCCTTGTACTGTCATCACTGTGTGTCTTATCTCTGTACTGTGACATCAATGTGTGGATTAGCCCTTGTGACTTGTTGTGACATCACTGTGTATTATCTCTGTACTGTGACACACTGTTGTGTATTATCCCTGTGACTGTGATATCACGTGTGTATTATCCCTGTACTGTGACAGTACTGTGTGTATTTTCCCTGGTACCTGTGACTCCACTGTGTGTATTATCCCGTTATGTTTACTGTGAGACCACGGTTTGTGTGTATATCCCTGGTACTGTGAATCACTTGTGTTGTAGTATCCGTAATGTGACATCGTTGTTGATTATCTCTGTAGGTACTGTTGACATTCACTGCGTTGTAGTATCCTTTGTACTGTGACATCACTGTGTGTATTAGCCCTTGTACTGTGACCTACTGTGGTATTATCCCTTTGTACTGTGAAGTAATGTGTGTAGTATCTCTGTACGTGGACACACTTGTGTGTTTGTATTTCCCGTTGGGTTGTACTGTGACATCACTTTCGTGTATTATCCCTGTAACTGTGAAATCACTGTGTGTATTATCTATGTACTGTGACATCACTGGTGTATGATCCGGTACTGTGACATCACTTGTGGGAGTATCCCTGTTGTACTGTGAATCGTGTGGATTATCCCTGTACTCGTGGCGTCACTGTGTGTATTATCCTTTGTACTGTGACATCACTGTGTGTATTATCCCTGTTTAATGGGAATCATGCGGTATTATACTTGTACGGCAATCACTGTGTTTTATCCTGTTACTGTGACAGTCAACTGTGTGTATTTCCATGTACTGCGACATCCTTGTGTATTATATACGTACTGGACACACTGGGTATTATCTCTGTACTGTGACATCGCTGGGTGATTATCCCATGTCCTGTGCATCACGTGTGATAGTGTATCCCTGACTGTGACATCACTGCTGTGTCATTATTCCCTGTGTACGTGGACATCACTTTGTGTCATTATACCGTTGTACTGGACATTCAATGTGTGTATTCCCGGGTGTGTGACTGTGACATCATTGTTGTGTATTATCCCCGGTATGTGACCAATCACGATGTGTATTATCCTGTGCTGTGAAATTCACTGTGGGCATTAGCCTGTACTGGGACATCCAATGTGTGTTGTATTATCCCTGTACTTGACATCTCTTGTGTGGTCATTATCCCTGTTACGTGTGTGACATAACTGTGTGTATATCCGTCAGGTGGACAACACTGTGTGTATTATCCCTGTTACTGTGGCTAAATGTGTATTTCCCTCATGTACTGTGAACATCACTGTATTATCCCGTGTACTGTGTGACATCCACTATGGTAGTATCCCTGTACGTTGTGACATCACTGTGTGTATTATCTCCGTACTGTGACATCACTGGTGTATTATCTCCGTTAATGTTGACCAAATTCACTGTGTGATTATCCCTGTACTGTTGTGACATCTCACTGTGTGCATTATTCCCGTTACTGTGAAACTCACTCAGGGTATTATCACGGTACCGTGACTCACTGTGTGTATATCCCGTACTGTGCACATCACTGTTGTTGATCTATATTCGGACTGCTGAACCATCACGTGTGTATGATCCCTGTACTGTGACATCACTGGGTAGTATCTCTGTACTGTTGAGATCGCACTGTGTGTCTATCCCTGTACTGATGACATCGCTTGTGGTATTATCCCTTGGTAACCTGTGAATCGTTTGTGGTGGTATATAACTGTACTGGTGAAATCACTGTGGTATTAGCACTTTTTAACATGGAATCACTGTGTGTATTATCCTGTGTACGTGCCATCACTGTGTTGTATAATCCCGTACCCGTAATAATCACTGCGTGTATTATCTCCTGTACTGTGAATCGCTTTTGTGATTATCCCTTACTGTGACATCGCTGTGTGTATTATTACCATGTACTGTGACATCGCTGTGTGTAATCCCTGTACGGGTGACATCGCTGGGTGTATTTATCCCTTGTGACTGTGACATCACTGTGTGTATTATCCCTGTACCTTAATATCACTGTGGTTGTTGTATTATCCCTGTACTGTGAAATCCACTGTGTGTATTTCCCTGTACTGTGATATCCCTGTGGTATTACCTGTACTGTGAAGCCACTGTTGTATTATCCCGTGCTGTGACCATCACGGTTGTATTCTACATGGTACTGTGACACACTGTGTGTCTATCCCCGGGTACTGTTGACATCGCGGTGACTGTGTATATCCCTGTACTGTGAATTCACTGTGTGTTATCCCTTGTAGTGTGACATCACTGTGGGTATTATCCCGGTACGGGACAAAATGGGGGTAGTAGAAATTTGTCACTGGATAATTGTGGGACATAGCTTCGTGTGTGGTGGGGATTATACATGTACTGTGCATCGCCTGGTCTTTTGTGTGTATTATCCCTGTACTGTGATCGTGTGTTTTTCCTGACGGACATCCACTGGGTGTATTATTCCTGTCCTGTGACATCGCTGTGTATTATTCTGTTATGTGAAATCACTTTGTGTATTATCCCGCTTGTGACATCACTGTGTGTATATCCCTGTACTGTGGAATCACTGGTGTATATCTCGTACTGTGAAATCACTGTGTGTATTACCTGTACTTGACATCGTGTGTTGGATTATCTCTGTACTGTGACATCGACTGTGGTGGATTACTCTGCTACTGTGGGACATCGCGGGGTATTATTCTGTACTTGTGACATCAACTGGTGTATTATCTCAGGTAGTGACATACTGTGTTGTATTATCTCTGTATTGAAGCTGTGGTTATGAATACCTGTACTGGGACATGACTGTTGTATCACCCCGGTTACTGTGTGTATCACCGTGCACTGTGGTGTATCACCCCTGCACTTGTTGTATCACCCTGTACGCTGGTTATCACCCCTGCACTGTGTGTATCACCCCTGTGCCGTGTGTGTGAATTACTCCCTGTATGTGTAGGTCTCTCTGTGTATAGCGCAGGCGCGTTTACGCTGATCTGAGTAGAGATGACGTATATGTGTTTATATACAGCTGCGGTGCCTGGCAATGGTTTTGACTCCGGCGTTACGTCATAAGAATGCGACTGTATCTAGGGGCGGGGGAGATGCTTCTTGGTGGGGGTTGTTGTCAGGCTGGGAGATGACCCTCACGCGGTACAGTTGAGTTGGCGGCGGGAGGATTGAGCTGCGAGCCGGAGAAATAAAGGACCGTTGGCGACCGGGCTACCCGGAGAAGCCCAGCAGAAGTGTGGGACAGGTAATGCAGAGGAGGGGGGAAGGGTTTGTAAATGAAGAGGAGGGGGGAACTCTCGTGGGACGTGAATTGTCGTGTTGTAATGCAGAGGAGGGGGGACGTGTAATGAGAGAGGGAGGGACGTTGTGAAGCAGAGGAAGGGGGGGCGGAAGTGTATTGTAATGCAGAGGAGGGGGGGGACGTTTGTAATGTAATGAAGAGAGGATGGCCGGCGTCGCACGCGGGAGGCCCGGACACACCCCAGGGGAAGGAAGAGGAGGACGGATGGGGGGAGGGTCCGGAAGAGCCGTTGGAAGGTGCTAGGCAAGGAAGGAGGAGCCGCCGGGGGGACGGGCAAGCGGGCGCGCGAAGGGGCCAAAGGGCGAAGGCGGGGGAGGGAAGAAGATGAGGGGGCGGCAGCGGGGGAGAACGGTCTTAGGGCCGCAGGCGGGTCAGGTCGGGGGGGGGAAAGAAAGAGGATCGGGGCGATACACCGCCGTGCCCGTACCGGGGAAGGGGGAACGGCTAAACGAGTGGGGGGTGGAAGGACGGTAGGGGCCCGAGGAAGGCAAGAGGAGGGCCAGGGGTCCAGCGGGAACGCGCGGAAGGAACGAGAGAAGGGCGGGAAGGGGGGAAGCGGGGACTCTACGTGGACGGCGGAAAGGAAGACGCCCATGGGGACGGGGTGGGGATCAAGGAAGAGCGACCCGGGCGGGCAAGGCGGAAACGAAGCAGAGGAGGTCGCGGGGCGTGAAGCGAGGGCGGGAAGGAAGAGGGCCGGCGCGGGACAGTGCCGGCAAAGAAGAGGAGGGAGGGCGGCAGGGTAGGAAGGCCAGTAAGTCGAAGAGAGGGGGGTCGCTATCTCCTACCAACAGATAGGTAAGGAAAGACGGGGAGGTGGGAAGGCGGTGGAAGGAAAGGAGGGGGGCAAAAGGGGTTGGGGCGAAGGAAGAGGAGGGCGAAAATAGGGGAAGCGGCCAGAGGGCGGGGAACAAAGGGGGCGGGGGTGGAATGAAGACGGGGCGGAAAAAGGAGAAGGAAGAGGCCGGCCCGCGATTAGAGGCGGGCGAAATGGGGAATGAAGAGGGGGGGAAAAGCTGGACCTATGAAGAGCGGGGGAAACGGGGTGCAGAAGAAGAGGGGCGGAAGGGCGCAAGCGAAGAAGGGGCGGGGAAAGTTGTATAGGGGAAAGGCGAAGTCCGGAATGAAGAGGGGCCGCCGGACCCGGGGAAGGTTGTAAGGCAGAGGGGTGAGGGACGTGTTTGGAAGGTTAAGGAAGAGGGGGGGCGGGGAGGGGACGAAGTGTAATGCAGAGGGGGTGGACGTGATGGGGACGTTGTAATGCAGAGAGGGGGGGGACGGGGGGTGAAGTGTAAGCAGAGGGGGGGGACGGTGTAATACGAGAGGGGGGGGACGTTGGTAGGGGACGTTTGTTTTGTATGTTTGTAATACAGAGCGGGGGACGGTGTATAATGCAGAGAGGAAGCGGCGAAGGCGGTGGGAGGTGCGGGAAATTGAAGATGACGGGGGGGGAAGGGTCGGGGGTGTGTAGAACAGACGAGCGGGGCCGGATGGTGGTGGTAGAGGAACGAATAGCCACCGAGGGCGCGGGCGGACCACCCGGGGAGGCTCCCCCCCTCGGGTCCCACCTGATGGGTGAGGATTGGGGGGGCGGGCAGGGGGGAAGGGGGCTAAGAAAGAGGGAAAAGGGGGGAAGTGGTGGACAGTCAGTAATGAAGAGATCGGGGTGGAGGGGGGGAATGTAATTACAAAGGGGAAAATAGGGGGTGGATGTGGAATAAAAAGGGGAAAATGGGGCGGTGGATGTGGTAATACAAAGGGGCCAAGGGGGTGGATGTGTAATACAGGGTACGCTGGGGGGGTGCCATGTATAACCTGTCTCCTCTTGGCGCAGTGTGGCAGCACCCGTATGTGAATGTCTTTTGTAAGGTGGTTTGCAGCTGGAGGATGGAAAGGAAGCGCGGCGAGCCGGGGAAGGAGACGTCACGACCCTCATGGTAACCGTCTCACATTTTGCACAAGTTTTGCTTTCTGGTCTTGATCCAAACCTTACATGTGCTTCAGGGTCCTCCCCTGCAGGAGGGAGCGAGGCCTGAAGTGCACTGTCTAACAAGATTCGGGGGTCCGCCCTGCAGGAAACTACATCCAGATCCCCAAAACGACCAGTAGCCAGAGCCTGGGGCTGAGCGGCGCCGCCACCTCTACCTGCCCTCTCAGGCCGCTGCCCAGGGAAGACTTCGTGGTCAATGGGGGAAGTGGGAAAGACCAGAGGTCGGGAGCGAGGGGTGGTCTCTACCGTTGGAGGGGGGCGCAGAGGTGGGGGAGCGGGTGGTCTCTTGTACAGGGGGATCGGAGGTGGAGGGGGAGGGGTGGTCTGTTAGATAACATATCCGGTTTTTCCTCCAGGACGGACGGGACCATCCGCATCTCCTTATCAAGACCTCATTAATAGGAAAGTTTAAGTCCAGCGCCACGTGGCCTGCCAGTCAGTTCCCCTTTGTGTGCGGAGGGAAGGTCGGTGTATGACAGCACAGCGCAGAGCGCACGCCCCCGCCATGGGAGAGCACGTGTGACCCCCTACACTACTGATAGGGGCTGACCCCTATGACCGTCCATCTCCCCTCCCAGGGTCTGGTGGGTCCGGGCCCCCTCAGGGTAAAGGTGGACGTGCTTGATGTTGATCTCCGACAGTTCCTCTCTGTTGTTATCTGAACCGGAGGGAGAGGAATAACAGCCACGGCGGAGAGTTCAAGGCTGTTGCGCCCCCTAATGGTGAAAGACCTGGTGACCAGTGACATACGTATTCAACCACTGGCTAAGAAGCGGAGTGGCAACCTGTAGGGCGATGGTTTAATGCTTGTGACCCTGAAATTGAATGAAATGAAACGCTTAGAAGGGCTGTTCTGACGTGCCACTTCCATTCAGTAACTCCCAGTTTTCGCTCTATTCCAGAGGGAAGTGATTAAGAGGGCGAACAAAACCAGACCAAGCACTTTCCGGATGGAGTCGATACGAGAGATGCCCTGGAGAAGGGAATTCTCATTTCCAGTACCAAAGGAGAGAGTGGCAGGAACCTCCATGTGATTGAATACATAAGGGTGGGGAGGACCCCCTTAAGACACCAGGACATGGCGCCGAGCCGCCAAGAATCCAATCCTCGAAAAGCGCGGAAATTTTTCCGTTGGTTATGTGTTCTGACTGCCACAAGAGGGGAGGAAGGACAGGGGGTTCACCAGCCTGAGACCCCCCAGTAGAGATATTTATTGTATTGTCCTGTTTCTACTCCCTTGAACCACGCCCCAGGAAGGTTGATATTTTATTCATTTGAGGGTTCATGATCTTTCTTTTAGATTTCCCTCAGAATTCTTCCAAGGCTGCCGTACGATTCCATCCAGAAAGGGGAAGCTTTTTCTGCCGCCAAACCACAGGTGAGAGCATCACTTATGGGGAAAAACCATAGGCAAGCAGCTCTACTCGTGGCACCAAAATATGTCCTGTTCTAGAATGAAGAGATGAAATCAAGGTGTTATGAGGGGGGGGTTCGTTGGGGGGTGGTCAATAATGAATGGTAGGTAGTTAGAATAGTGGTGCAGCTCTGGGGTTTATTATATACAGGATGTAAATCAGGATGGATCAGTAAGGAGAAGTAGTAAACTGTCCCACCTGTACTGTTACACGGATTTTTGGACTGCACCAGCAGCAGAAGAATAGTGAGTGCAGTCTGGGGTATTAATCCAGATGTAACTCAGGATCAGTACAGGATAGTAATGTTCCATCGCCTGTACACAGTGACTGCACCAGCAGCAGAATTAGTAAGTGCAGCTCTGGGGTTTATAATACAGGATGTAACTCAGGATCAGTACAGGATAAGTAATGTCATGTATGTACACAGTGACTGCACCAGCAGCAGAATAGTGAGTGCAGCTCCGGAATATAATACAGGATGTAACTCAGGATCAGTACAGGATAAGTAATATCATGTATGTACACAGTGACTGCACCAGCAGCAGAATAGTGAGTGCAGCTCTGGTGTATTGATCCTGAGTTACTCCTGTATTATCCCCAGAGCTGCACTCATATTCTGCTGATGGTGCAGTCAACTGTGTACATACATGACATTACATCCTGTACTGATCATGAGTTACACCGATTCTACACCAGCGCTGCTCTCACTATTTGATGCTGGTGCAGTCACTGTACATAAATGACGTACTTCTCCTGTACTGATCCTGAGTGTACATCTGTATATACCCCAGAGGCTGCACTCACTATCCTCTGACTGGTTGCAGTACTGGTACATGCCATGACATTACTTATCATGTACTGATCTGTGTTACATCCTGTAATTATCCTCCGGCTCACTCACTATCTGCTGCTGGTGCAGTCACTTTAACCATACATGACATTACTTATCTGCTACTGATCCTAGTTACATCTGTATTATACTCCGGAGATGCACTCACTATATGCTGATGGTGCAGTCAATGTGTACATACATGACATTACTTATTTCCTGTAATGATCCTGAGTTGTACATCCTGTAGTATACCCCAGAGCTGCACTCACTATCTGCTGCTAGTGCAGTCACTGTGTACATGACAGGACATTACTTAACTGTACTGATTCCTGAGTTAATCCTGTATTATTACCCCAGAGCTGCACTACACTATTCTGGCTGCTGTGACAGTCACTGTGGACATACATGACATACTTTCCTGTACTGATCCTGAGTTAATCCTGTATTATACACCAGAGCTGCTCCACTATTTGACTGCTGGTGCGTCATGTGTTACATACATGACATTACTTATCCTGTACTATCCTGAGTAATCTGGTATTATACCCAGAGCTGCAATCCACTATCTGCTGCATAGTGCAGTCACTGTGTACATACATGACAGTACTTATCATGTAAGATCCTGGTTACATCTGTATTATACCCCAGAGTGACTCATATTCTGCTGCTGGTGCAGGCACGTGTACATACATGACATGAATTATCGTACTGATCTTGAGTTAATCCGTATATACTCCAGAGCTGCACTCACTATTCTGCTGCTGGTGCAGTCACTATGTACTGTTTGACATTATGAAGGAAAATGACTTGAGATTCTAAAGATTCAGTGAACTGATGATTGTTTTCTCAAAACATTGATGATGTCATGTCTGGGACATAAAATACCATACAAATAGCATTCTATAATCGCTAGTAGCTAAGATCTGTGGCGCCTTGATCCTGATCTGTGCAGAAGGTTTTCTTTCAAGTTGCTTCCATTCGTGTGGTCAACTAGGAATTGCCCATGAGGTATGTGATGCTGTGTAGTTTGATCACTTGGTCATTTTCTGCAGGCAGTGGGAGGTATTGTCCCTGGAGAGCTGTATAATCATGTATGTATGGTGTTAGTAACAGCAGGACTGTGAAATATGGATTTATGTTCTCGGATTGTAGCTTTACCAAGTATTCCCGCTACTCTGAGTGAAAGCTGTAGGAAGCTTTTAGTACGATTCCACGGAATCGCAGAGAGGAAGATTAATGCAGAGAGCACAGAGCACAGCAGTGTGAGGATTCTTCCATTATGCGCTTGGAGAAACTACAATGCTGGAATATAAATCAATTTTTTTTTCCACAGTCCTGCTGCTAACAACACACATGAAAGTTGCAATGGTTTACACAACTCTCCAACACCAATATTGATACTGTGTATTTTTTATCTGAGTTAAACTTTCCAGTTAAACGCTGAGTTACACCCAAATTATGGAGTGCGTCAGGATGAGGGGCCGGTTGAAAAAGTGGATGTTATTTTGATTTTGGGACGTGTCCTTTATCGCCAGCTATCGCAATGAGCAATAATCAGGGGCAGGTATAGGAGGTTACGGACACGAGATTAAAACCAAGATGGAATCCGTCCATGTTCCATTCGGCAGCTAAGGGTACAACATGTAGCGCACCCATACTGTCAGCGTGTGGTATAGGGCACGCAGGGGCTAATGGGTAATTTCAGCTCTTGGAGCGCAGTCTAGGTGACGACCTGTCTCTTGCATTCCCGGCCGGACTTTGCAGATGATGAGAGATTCACGGAGTTGGAGTACGTCCAGTATTTCAGAGGACACATGTGTATATTCTGCCAAACATTGCCTCAAGCCAAATGACTCTTTGTTAAATTAGCTGTAACCCACCACTGGCCGGTGGGGAGAAAATAATCATTTTTGATAAAAAGGGCAGCAAAATCTTTTTTTCTGGCTAATGAGGCAGGAGTTGCGGGCGCGGCGCTTGTTGTTTTTGCGACCATGACAATTAGGGGGGATCTTGTTTCGTGCCGTCTGTCATTACTCATTTAATCTAAGTCATGCATATTCCGAGTCAAAAGCTCGATGGGAATAATTACCGACTTTGATGAAAACACAAACCCGCCAAGTGATTTTTGGAAAAATATGGATAAGCGATTCCCAAACTATGGTCAATCTACAATTCATGGGATCATCACGGAAATTACAGGCAGAAAGTTTCATGTTACAGAACATTTTCCCCTTCAGATATAATGCAACCTTATATATTAAAGGCCTCTTCTGTTCTTAGAAAGCTGGGTGCATCCAATATGGCTGCTGATGAGCCTTCATTACCGTGGACACAGCCATAATAACGTGCATTGTAGGATTTGCATACAACCAAAAAACCCTAGAATTCTCCCCTAGTTCAATAAATTTCAAAATAGATGAATATAGATTGTGGTTACTATGGTCCATAGAATCACATAACCACATACATGAAATCAGGAACTTACTTCCAGCTGCTACCGACCCAAATTTAGACTGCACTAGGGTTAAGGGTGCAGAGGGCAGCCCATAATGTGTCACGTTACAATATGAGATAACAATAATAATAGTAACAATCTTTATTTCTATATCACCATCATTACAGTAGCGTTCAAATCATAGGGGACAAATATAATATCAACATTACACAGACCCAATAGTCACATGTAAGAATAGGGAGTGCAGGGCCCTGAATCACAAAGAGCTTACGTCTATGGGATGAGGGGGGACACAAGACTTACAGTCTATGCGATGAGGGTGGCACAAGAGTACAGTCTATGAGGATGAGTGGGGTGAACACAAGAGCTTACGTCTATGAGGATTGAAGGGGACACAAGAAGCTTACAGTCTATGAGGATGAGGGGGTGACACAAGAGCTTACAGTCTTGAGGATGAGGGGCGTGACACAGAGCGTTACAGCTCTATGAGGATGAGGAGGTGACACAAGAGCTTACATGTGTATGAGGATGAGGGGACACAAGAGCTTACAGTCTATGAGGATGGCGGGGTACAAAGAGCTTTCCCAGTCTATGAGGATGAGGGGGGACACAAGAGCTTACCGTCTATGCGGATGAGGGGTGCACAAGCGTTACAGTCTTGAGGATGAGGGGACACAAGAGCTTACAGTCTATGAGGATTGGGGGTGACACAAGAGCTTACAGTCTATGGGATGACGGGGGGGCACAGAGCTTACAGTCTATGAGGATAGGGGGTGAAACAAGAGCTACAGTCATGACGGATGAGGGGATGACACACGAGCTTAAGTTCTATGAGGATGAGGGGGTGACACAAGAGCTTACAGTCTATGAGGATGGGGGTGACAAAGAGCTTACAAGTCATGAGGATGAGGGGTGACACAAGAGTTACAGCTCTATGAGGTGAGGAGGTCGACCACAGAGCTTACAGTGTATGAGGATGAGGGGGGACACAAGAGCTTACAGTCTTTTTTTTTGTTCTATGGAGGATGAGGGGGTGACCACAAGAGCTTACAGTCTATGAGGATGAGGGGAGGACACAAGAGCCTTAAAGTCATGAGGATGAGGAAGGACCAAGAGTTAAAGTCTATGCGATGAGGGGGTGATCACAAGAGCTTACAGTCTATTGAGGATGAGGGCTGACACAAGAGCTACAGTCTATGAGGATGAGGAGGTGCCACAAGAGCTACGTGTATGAGGATGAGGGGGGACACAAGAGGACAGTCTATGAGGAGGAGGGGGCACACACGAGCTTCCAGGCTCTATGAGGAGGAGGCGGGTGACACAAAGAGCCTTCCAGTCTATTGAGGATGAGGGGGTGACACAAAGCTACCAGAATATGAGGATGAGGAGGTGACACACAGGCTTTACAAGTCTTGAGAATGAGGGGGTTACAAAAGAGCTACAGTCTATGAGGATGAGGGGGGAACAACAAGAGCTTAACGTCTATGACGGATGAGGGGGTGACACAAGCGCTACAGTTCTATTGAGGATGAGGGGGGCACACGAGGTTGTATAATGGGTCCAGCCAAGTGACAATGTAAAATAATTTAATAAATAATTTATAAATAAAGATTCAGGTGCTTGCACAAGACATCAGCCGTCATCTTATATTACAAGCGTCCTATGTGAAGGTGACTTGCAGAGAAGCCGGAACTTGGTATAGATCCAGGAGACGGCAGATAGGACATAGGATGGATTAGTAAGGGAGAGTGGACATTTTATGCAGTTAGGGATAGATCTGCATCAAGAGATGGGCTTTAAGAGCACGTTGAAGATTTGGAGGGTGGGTATTAGTCTGAGCGTCCGGGGAAGGGCATTCCAGGAGGATTGGGCAACTCGGAGAAGTCTGGAGACGTGCCATGGGAGGCGAATTAAGGAAGAGATTAATCTAATGTCACTGGAAGATCGAAGAGCACGGGAAGGGCGATAGGACTGAGATGAGAGAAGAGAGATAGGGAGGTGCAGCATGTGCGAGATTGTGGATGGGGTTATCATAAATGAATTCTGAAGGAGATGGGCCAGCCAGTGCAGTGATTGGGCACAACATGGAGGCATCCGTGTAGTGCTTGGTTCTGAAAGACGCGGCGAGGGCGCACTGCTGTTAAGAAATAAGATTGTAGAGAGGTTTAGAGAGCATGGAAGCTGATTAGTAGGGAGTGTTACAGGAGTCGGACGAGGGGAATCGCAACGAGGGGTGTGACTTTAGAAGTTTCAATTGTTATAAACGGTCGGATCTGGAGATGTTTCGAGAGCATAGAGGAGCGAGAGATGAATTATGGTTGAAAAGGAGAGGTCAGAGTCCAGCACATCCCAAGACACGGCCTGTGCCCCTGGGGCTATAGTGATCCCACAGACCGAGATGGAGAGAGTTGGAGTCCCAGCACATCCCCAAGGACACCGTCAGCCTGTGCCCCTGGGGCTATAGGATCCAAGACCGAGATGGAGAGATCGATGTCCAGCACAACCCCAAGGCACTGGCCTGTACCCCTGGCCGGATATAGACGAGATGGAGAGGTCGGGTGGGTTGGTTAGTAGACGAGTGAAAGACAAGAAGTTCGGTCGTAGAAAGATTAAGTTTCATGTTAGAGAGAGGATATGAAACTTAAAATTAAAACCATTAACGTATTCCTGACAGTGGCATAACAATCGCAGGGCGGGGCGAGGGTGTGCGACTGGAGATTGGAGGGGCCCCGATGCCATGACAGGCAAAGATAATACAGTGTATGCATTTAGACACGGGGTCGGTGTAGTATATGTATGCATTTTCAAGTGTAATGATTGAACGGGGCAGCAGAGTGATTTTAGTATATGGACCCCACTCCAAAGTTTCATTGGGCCCCAAGGTTTCTTGCTGCACCCAGTCCCCTGACAACCAAGGGAGATGAGGCTCAGACTGATGACTTTAGCACTCCAGTTCTTTGTGCGGATGGAAATGAAGGCACGTATTATCCCCCTTCTCCATTAAAGAAACCATGCATGCTCAGCTAAGCCAAGCATCGCATGATACTTAGAGGTTGAACCTCCATGAGGCTGACCCAGGAGGGTCCTCTGCAATGAGGAATAATATATGATATGGTGAGCTCTGTGCATCGCTGTGTAATCTGTGTCATATATAAATAAAGGAATTATTTATTATTAATTATCATGCTTGATTTTATGATTGATTCTTTAAGGTTACACCTCCCAGACTAGTTATGAGGGTGTAGTGGAGCATTTGCTCTGCGCAGTGTTAAGGGAGTCCACAGGCCCATAGAAGAGGGACAGAGGGGTAGAAGGACCGAGGAGACGAGCGGCGGAGGTCGGGGCCCCCCATCCCCACATCACCCCCCCCCTGCTTTCCCCCCACCCCCCTCCCCTCCTCCGCACCCCCCCCTCCCCTGACCCCCCATCCACCTTCACCCTCCTCTTGCACCCTCCCCCCCCCACCCCCCCCCCCCTATACCCATCCCCCCCCATCCCCACTCCCCCCACCCACCCCCCTATCCCCCCTTCCCCCCCCCCCCCCCTCCTTCATGTCACCCTCACAACCTACACCCTTCTGCTGTACTTTTCCCTCTTCCCACCCCCTTACCCCCATTATCCCTCCCGCTCTGAAGCTATCTACCCTTCCCTTACCCCTTCCACACCCCCCCCCCCCCCTCACCCTCCCCTCTTTCCCCCCCCCCCCCATCCCCCGGGGCCGGACCACTGTGTGCAGCAGAGGACAACGTATATGGGACTGCTGGGCCTTGTAGTGCTTCAGCATCCAGCCATCAGATGTGATTTCCTCTGCTTGCTCGAACGCTCATTAGTAAAACCGAGTGGGAAATTAGTGTCACGGTGTGGAGAGGGTCTGTGCGGCTAGGAACTGGATCTTCATTATTAGTGTTATAGCACAATAAATCCTGGATGTTTTATTCGGATATTGTGTATTGGCAGGATGGGCAGTCATCTCTTATGATGTAATGACAGTCCTGTGCTGGATGTACTCGACAGTCCCCGCTCATCCCTAGCTTAGTGAGGACTTACTCGTGTCCCCATAAAGGGGTTCGTCCAGATTTATAGGTCATAAAATTGTCTATTATGAATGGTTTTCATTGTCTTACCTTCGTGGTCATGACAGAGACGCAAAAACTCCTCTAGATTATATTTATTTACAACTCCCCCCCCCCCCCCCCTCTATTGTTTAACTAACTTTTCTATATAGGAGCTGTCCTGTAATATGGTGTCTAAAGCAATGAGGTCCGGCTTGACTTTGGGGGATTAGAACTATACTTTCTTGGTTATGGATCATCCACTTATGTATCCATGTAGCACCACCCGCAGGGTAAGGGACCCAGGTAGGTACCAACAAGCCAGTCTAAATATCCCATGGAAGCAGCTGGGTGAGGTCTAGATATCTGCAGGAAGGAGACTATAGAAGAAGCCAAATGGGCTACAGATATTCAGGCCCATCAACGTCAGAGACAGTGTCAGCCGGGGCTAGTTTTAGGCACCAGGTACAATTATCCTAGGGGGTCCATACCCCAACAAACTCTAGAACCATAGACCCTAGTAGAATTCAAAGTTGTGCGCCTAAGATTCAGATTGGGTTAGAGCATGGTTCCTCAGAGATGCTGTGGTACTCTGATGGGCCAACCACGCTGCAAGTGAGAAGGGCCACAGGGCCTGGTCGGGTCTAATAGGGTCAGGAGAAGATGGAGAGCACAGGGACATATGTATGTATGTGCAGTGCCCATATAAACACAGTGTGGCAGCTTTGGGTTGGGCCTTAAGGACAGGATTGTATCTGCATCAGGTATTTGTGCCTCCATTTATGGACAATTGTAAGTTTAAAGTAAAGTGACCTATGAGCGTGGACTAAAATGGGATTGTTTTTTTGTTTTTTCTTTTTTTTTTTTGCCGCTCCTCCTCCCGGTCCTTATTTCTACCAACCTCAAGGGCACAGCAATTCACCATTGTGTGCCCGGAGATTACAAGAGGGTGTTTGCCCCAGGCGTCCAGCACCCAACCCCCGTCGTTACTGTAGTTAGCCCCCCTATGGCACCAGATTAAATCATGCGGAAGCCCCACTGCAGGGGTAGGTGGCTGATCTTTGTGAATCCCACCCGGATCTCTGCCACTACACTAGAAATGAATTGAACGCTGTGACTAGTTCCACAGTGACAAAGGACACACATTCTCGTGAATGTCGATTCCCACCAATCCAAAACTTATCCTCTATCCTGGAAAGAGGATCAAGTTGTGTTGGTGATAAACCCCTTTAATATTAAAAATTCTACCCCAATGTTTTGTCTGTACCTTTACGGACAGTCTAAGGGTTACAAGGAAAACCTGCAGATGATATAGTAACCCACGCCCTCCTATAAGGAGAAATTCCGGTTTTGGACGCTATCCGATACACAATGCAGACTTGTCACAGCGATTTATCTGGAGACAAAAAGGCAGAAAGCGAGGTTAGTGGAGAGCGAGATGTGTTTAAGGAGACAGCCGGGGAGGGGGGCTAGAAAAGAGTAAAGAAGTGCGATGACTCTACAGGAATCAGCAGTGCAAGTAATGATGGTAAATTGAGGCGTTGCTTTCATGTGACTGCAGCAATATCCCGGCCGACCGCTGTGAAGCGAAAGGGGCTTTCTCTAAAATTCAAAGCACTCACCCTGATTAATCCACAGACTTCCTGCTGTGGACTGAATTCATTGCGCTGGCTTTTTGGGCTTATGTGATATATATTTGATTTTCTTTGAAACCCCCTGAAGTGAAGTGATAGAGAGAGCCGGGGACAGGTTTGGAAGGTTGGAATAACTAGGACACGGACACAGTCCCCTATTGTGGTCACAGGAGTTTTACGTCGTGGCATCCACAAGGGCACAAAATAATCTGGTAATTAAAATCTCTCTCGGCTTCTTGGAATGAAAAAAAAAAATAATTTCCAATCTTTAGAAAATATAGTAACTATATTAAAGCTGTAATTGGGTGTTGCCACGGTGGGGATGTATGGGACATATGATTTCTATGTATTGTATACCGTTTATAGATTTTTTAGGATGATCATAAAATGTCTAATGTGTGGCAGCCAACAGAATGTATGTCAACCTCTAATGTTCTTAGGCTCTGTGAGGGCCAGTAAAATGTACCCAAAAGTCTCACTTAAATTAGGGGGAACTGCCTAAATAGCAGTCCCCCCCCCCCCCCCCACAGGGGATCAATAAAGTTGTATTATTTTTTTGTCCCCTTTTCCGTTGTAGTAAAGTTTCGGCCCGTCATCCCAGATTTCTCCACATAAGCCTGTACCAGTTGCAAGTTGTTCCTATATTCGCCAACATGGGTTTGAAGGAAATCCCTCATCATGTGTGGATGATCCCTTGTACTGTGAATCACTGTGGTATCTCCATGTATGTGACATTTCCCCCCCAACTTGTGTGTATTATCCTGTACGTCGACAGCACTGTGTGTATTATCCCTTGTACTGTCATCACTGTGTGTCTTATCTCTGTACTGTGACATCAATGTGTGGATTAGCCCTTGTGACTTGTTGTGACATCACTGTGTATTATCTCTGTACTGTGACACACTGTTGTGTATTATCCCTGTGACTGTGATATCACGTGTGTATTATCCCTGTACTGTGACAGTACTGTGTGTATTTTCCCTGGTACCTGTGACTCCACTGTGTGTATTATCCCGTTATGTTTACTGTGAGACCACGGTTTGTGTGTATATCCCTGGTACTGTGAATCACTTGTGTTGTAGTATCCGTAATGTGACATCGTTGTTGATTATCTCTGTAGGTACTGTTGACATTCACTGCGTTGTAGTATCCTTTGTACTGTGACATCACTGTGTGTATTAGCCCTTGTACTGTGACCTACTGTGGTATTATCCCTTTGTACTGTGAAGTAATGTGTGTAGTATCTCTGTACGTGGACACACTTGTGTGTTTGTATTTCCCGTTGGGTTGTACTGTGACATCACTTTCGTGTATTATCCCTGTAACTGTGAAATCACTGTGTGTATTATCTATGTACTGTGACATCACTGGTGTATGATCCGGTACTGTGACATCACTTGTGGGAGTATCCCTGTTGTACTGTGAATCGTGTGGATTATCCCTGTACTCGTGGCGTCACTGTGTGTATTATCCTTTGTACTGTGACATCACTGTGTGTATTATCCCTGTTTAATGGGAATCATGCGGTATTATACTTGTACGGCAATCACTGTGTTTTATCCTGTTACTGTGACAGTCAACTGTGTGTATTTCCATGTACTGCGACATCCTTGTGTATTATATACGTACTGGACACACTGGGTATTATCTCTGTACTGTGACATCGCTGGGTGATTATCCCATGTCCTGTGCATCACGTGTGATAGTGTATCCCTGACTGTGACATCACTGCTGTGTCATTATTCCCTGTGTACGTGGACATCACTTTGTGTCATTATACCGTTGTACTGGACATTCAATGTGTGTATTCCCGGGTGTGTGACTGTGACATCATTGTTGTGTATTATCCCCGGTATGTGACCAATCACGATGTGTATTATCCTGTGCTGTGAAATTCACTGTGGGCATTAGCCTGTACTGGGACATCCAATGTGTGTTGTATTATCCCTGTACTTGACATCTCTTGTGTGGTCATTATCCCTGTTACGTGTGTGACATAACTGTGTGTATATCCGTCAGGTGGACAACACTGTGTGTATTATCCCTGTTACTGTGGCTAAATGTGTATTTCCCTCATGTACTGTGAACATCACTGTATTATCCCGTGTACTGTGTGACATCCACTATGGTAGTATCCCTGTACGTTGTGACATCACTGTGTGTATTATCTCCGTACTGTGACATCACTGGTGTATTATCTCCGTTAATGTTGACCAAATTCACTGTGTGATTATCCCTGTACTGTTGTGACATCTCACTGTGTGCATTATTCCCGTTACTGTGAAACTCACTCAGGGTATTATCACGGTACCGTGACTCACTGTGTGTATATCCCGTACTGTGCACATCACTGTTGTTGATCTATATTCGGACTGCTGAACCATCACGTGTGTATGATCCCTGTACTGTGACATCACTGGGTAGTATCTCTGTACTGTTGAGATCGCACTGTGTGTCTATCCCTGTACTGATGACATCGCTTGTGGTATTATCCCTTGGTAACCTGTGAATCGTTTGTGGTGGTATATAACTGTACTGGTGAAATCACTGTGGTATTAGCACTTTTTAACATGGAATCACTGTGTGTATTATCCTGTGTACGTGCCATCACTGTGTTGTATAATCCCGTACCCGTAATAATCACTGCGTGTATTATCTCCTGTACTGTGAATCGCTTTTGTGATTATCCCTTACTGTGACATCGCTGTGTGTATTATTACCATGTACTGTGACATCGCTGTGTGTAATCCCTGTACGGGTGACATCGCTGGGTGTATTTATCCCTTGTGACTGTGACATCACTGTGTGTATTATCCCTGTACCTTAATATCACTGTGGTTGTTGTATTATCCCTGTACTGTGAAATCCACTGTGTGTATTTCCCTGTACTGTGATATCCCTGTGGTATTACCTGTACTGTGAAGCCACTGTTGTATTATCCCGTGCTGTGACCATCACGGTTGTATTCTACATGGTACTGTGACACACTGTGTGTCTATCCCCGGGTACTGTTGACATCGCGGTGACTGTGTATATCCCTGTACTGTGAATTCACTGTGTGTTATCCCTTGTAGTGTGACATCACTGTGGGTATTATCCCGGTACGGGACAAAATGGGGGTAGTAGAAATTTGTCACTGGATAATTGTGGGACATAGCTTCGTGTGTGGTGGGGATTATACATGTACTGTGCATCGCCTGGTCTTTTGTGTGTATTATCCCTGTACTGTGATCGTGTGTTTTTCCTGACGGACATCCACTGGGTGTATTATTCCTGTCCTGTGACATCGCTGTGTATTATTCTGTTATGTGAAATCACTTTGTGTATTATCCCGCTTGTGACATCACTGTGTGTATATCCCTGTACTGTGGAATCACTGGTGTATATCTCGTACTGTGAAATCACTGTGTGTATTACCTGTACTTGACATCGTGTGTTGGATTATCTCTGTACTGTGACATCGACTGTGGTGGATTACTCTGCTACTGTGGGACATCGCGGGGTATTATTCTGTACTTGTGACATCAACTGGTGTATTATCTCAGGTAGTGACATACTGTGTTGTATTATCTCTGTATTGAAGCTGTGGTTATGAATACCTGTACTGGGACATGACTGTTGTATCACCCCGGTTACTGTGTGTATCACCGTGCACTGTGGTGTATCACCCCTGCACTTGTTGTATCACCCTGTACGCTGGTTATCACCCCTGCACTGTGTGTATCACCCCTGTGCCGTGTGTGTGAATTACTCCCTGTATGTGTAGGTCTCTCTGTGTATAGCGCAGGCGCGTTTACGCTGATCTGAGTAGAGATGACGTATATGTGTTTATATACAGCTGCGGTGCCTGGCAATGGTTTTGACTCCGGCGTTACGTCATAAGAATGCGACTGTATCTAGGGGCGGGGGAGATGCTTCTTGGTGGGGGTTGTTGTCAGGCTGGGAGATGACCCTCACGCGGTACAGTTGAGTTGGCGGCGGGAGGATTGAGCTGCGAGCCGGAGAAATAAAGGACCGTTGGCGACCGGGCTACCCGGAGAAGCCCAGCAGAAGTGTGGGACAGGTAATGCAGAGGAGGGGGGAAGGGTTTGTAAATGAAGAGGAGGGGGGAACTCTCGTGGGACGTGAATTGTCGTGTTGTAATGCAGAGGAGGGGGGACGTGTAATGAGAGAGGGAGGGACGTTGTGAAGCAGAGGAAGGGGGGGCGGAAGTGTATTGTAATGCAGAGGAGGGGGGGGACGTTTGTAATGTAATGAAGAGAGGATGGCCGGCGTCGCACGCGGGAGGCCCGGACACACCCCAGGGGAAGGAAGAGGAGGACGGATGGGGGGAGGGTCCGGAAGAGCCGTTGGAAGGTGCTAGGCAAGGAAGGAGGAGCCGCCGGGGGGACGGGCAAGCGGGCGCGCGAAGGGGCCAAAGGGCGAAGGCGGGGGAGGGAAGAAGATGAGGGGGCGGCAGCGGGGGAGAACGGTCTTAGGGCCGCAGGCGGGTCAGGTCGGGGGGGGGAAAGAAAGAGGATCGGGGCGATACACCGCCGTGCCCGTACCGGGGAAGGGGGAACGGCTAAACGAGTGGGGGGTGGAAGGACGGTAGGGGCCCGAGGAAGGCAAGAGGAGGGCCAGGGGTCCAGCGGGAACGCGCGGAAGGAACGAGAGAAGGGCGGGAAGGGGGGAAGCGGGGACTCTACGTGGACGGCGGAAAGGAAGACGCCCATGGGGACGGGGTGGGGATCAAGGAAGAGCGACCCGGGCGGGCAAGGCGGAAACGAAGCAGAGGAGGTCGCGGGGCGTGAAGCGAGGGCGGGAAGGAAGAGGGCCGGCGCGGGACAGTGCCGGCAAAGAAGAGGAGGGAGGGCGGCAGGGTAGGAAGGCCAGTAAGTCGAAGAGAGGGGGGTCGCTATCTCCTACCAACAGATAGGTAAGGAAAGACGGGGAGGTGGGAAGGCGGTGGAAGGAAAGGAGGGGGGCAAAAGGGGTTGGGGCGAAGGAAGAGGAGGGCGAAAATAGGGGAAGCGGCCAGAGGGCGGGGAACAAAGGGGGCGGGGGTGGAATGAAGACGGGGCGGAAAAAGGAGAAGGAAGAGGCCGGCCCGCGATTAGAGGCGGGCGAAATGGGGAATGAAGAGGGGGGGAAAAGCTGGACCTATGAAGAGCGGGGGAAACGGGGTGCAGAAGAAGAGGGGCGGAAGGGCGCAAGCGAAGAAGGGGCGGGGAAAGTTGTATAGGGGAAAGGCGAAGTCCGGAATGAAGAGGGGCCGCCGGACCCGGGGAAGGTTGTAAGGCAGAGGGGTGAGGGACGTGTTTGGAAGGTTAAGGAAGAGGGGGGGCGGGGAGGGGACGAAGTGTAATGCAGAGGGGGTGGACGTGATGGGGACGTTGTAATGCAGAGAGGGGGGGGACGGGGGGTGAAGTGTAAGCAGAGGGGGGGGACGGTGTAATACGAGAGGGGGGGGACGTTGGTAGGGGACGTTTGTTTTGTATGTTTGTAATACAGAGCGGGGGACGGTGTATAATGCAGAGAGGAAGCGGCGAAGGCGGTGGGAGGTGCGGGAAATTGAAGATGACGGGGGGGGAAGGGTCGGGGGTGTGTAGAACAGACGAGCGGGGCCGGATGGTGGTGGTAGAGGAACGAATAGCCACCGAGGGCGCGGGCGGACCACCCGGGGAGGCTCCCCCCCTCGGGTCCCACCTGATGGGTGAGGATTGGGGGGGCGGGCAGGGGGGAAGGGGGCTAAGAAAGAGGGAAAAGGGGGGAAGTGGTGGACAGTCAGTAATGAAGAGATCGGGGTGGAGGGGGGGAATGTAATTACAAAGGGGAAAATAGGGGGTGGATGTGGAATAAAAAGGGGAAAATGGGGCGGTGGATGTTAATACACAGGGGCAGGGGGTGGAGTGTGTAATACAGGGTACGCTGGGGGGGGTGCAATGTATAACAGCGTCTCCTCTTGCGCAGTTGTGGCAGCACCCGTCATGTGAATGTCTTTAAGTGGTTGCAGCTGGAGGATAGGAAGCGGCGAGCCAGGGAGGAGACGTCACGAGCCCTCATGGTAACACAGTCTCACATTGCACAGCAGTTTGTCTTTCGGCTTGTATCCCAACCTTACATGTGCTTCAGGTTCTCCCCATGCGGAGGGAGCGAGGCCCTGAAGTGCACTGTCTACAAGATTCGGGGTCCGCCCTGCAGGAAACTACATCCAGATCCCCAAACACCGTAGCCGAGCCTGGGGCTGAGGCCCGCCACCTCTAACCTGCCCTCATCAGGCCGCTGGCCCATTAAGACTTCGTTGTCACATGGGGGAGTGGGAAGACCAGAGGTGGAGGTAGGGGTGGTCTCTACCGTTGGAGGGGGGCGCAGAGGTGGGGGAGGGTGGTTCTCTTGTACAGGGGGTCGGAGGTGAGTGGGGAGGGTGGTCTGTTATATAACATATCCGGTTTTTTTCCTCCAGACGGACGGGACCATCCGCAAGATCTCCTTACTCAACCTCTTATAAGGAAGTTTAAGTCCAGCGCCACGTGCTGCCAAGTTCTTGTTCCCCTTTGTGTGCGGAGGGAAGGCTCGGTGTATTACAGCACACGCAGAGCGCCGCCCCCGCCATGGGAGAGCACGTGTGACCCCCTACACTCTTGATAGGGGTCTGACCCCCTTGACCTGCCTCCCTCCGCCTCCCAGGTCTGGTGGGTCCGGGCCCCTCAGGGTAACAGGTGGACGTGTCTGATGTTGATCTCCGACAGTCCTCTCTGTTGTAATCTGAACCGAGGGAGGATACAGCCACGTGCGGAGCGTTCAAGGCTGTGCGCCACCCTAATGGGGAAGAACCTGGTGACCAGTGACAACTCTTCACCACTGGTAAGAGCGGAGTGGCCCTTTAGTTGGCGAGGTTTAATCAGCTGTGACCCTGATTGAGATAACGCTAGAAGGCTGTTCTGACGTGCCACTTCCATTCAGTAACTCCAGTTTCGCTCATCATGTCCAGAGGTGAACGTGATTCGAGGCGACAAACGAGACCAGCATTTACGTATGTGAGATCGATACAGCCGATGCCTCTGAGAAGGGAATTCTCATTTCCATGCACCAAAGAGAGAGTGGCAGGAACCCTGTATGATACATAAGGGTGGGGAGGGACCCCTAGTACAACCAGGACTGGCGCCAGAGCCGCCAAGATCCAATACCTCGAAACCAGCGCGGATTTTCCGATTGTTTATAGTGTCATTCTGAACTGCACAAGAGGGGAGGAAGCAGGGGGTTCACCAGCTGAGACACCCCAGTAGATATTTATTGGTATGTCCTGTTTCTACTACCCATTGCTCACCCCCACGAAGGTTGTTTTATCATTGAGGTTGCATTATCTTTCTTTTAGATTTCCCTAGAATTCTTCCAAGCTGCCGTACGATTCCATCCATGAAAGGGGAGCTTTTTCTGCCGCCAACCAAGCTTGAGAGCTCACTTATGGAAAAACCATAGGTCAAGCAGCTCTATCGGGCCCAAAATATGTCCTGTCTAGAACTGACAGAGATGAACATCAGTGTTATGGGGGTCGTTGGGGGGTGGTTCAATAATGAGACGTAGGTAGTAGAATAGTGAGTGCGCTCTGGGGTTTATAATACAGATGTAAATCAGGGGATCAGTAAGAGAAGTAGTAAACTGTCCAGTATTTACACGGATTTTGACTGCACCAGCGCGAGAATAGTGATGTCAGTCTGGGGTATATAATCAGATGTAACTCAGGATCAGTACAGGATAGTAACGTTCCATCGCTGTACACAGTGACCTGCACCAGCAGAAGAAAAATAGTAAGTGCAGGCTCTGGGGTTTATAATACAGGTATGTAAATCAGTATCAGTTACAGGGATAAGTACATGTCATGTTGTACACAGAGGACTGCACCAGCAGCAAATAGTGAGTGCCAGCTCTGGGGTCATAATACATGATGTAAATCAGGATCAGTACTAGGATAATAATGTTCATTAGTACACAGTGACTGACACCAGCCACAGATAGTGAGGCAGCTCGGGGTATGAAATACAGGAATGTAACTTCGCAGGATCAGTACAGGATAAGTAATGTCATGTATGTACACAGTGACTGCACCAGCAGCAGAATAGTGAGTGCAGCTCTGGGGTATAATACAGCATGTAACTCAGGATCAGTACAGGATAAATAATGTCATGTATGTACACAGTGACTGCACCAGCTGCAGTATAGTGAGTGCTGCTCTGGAGCGTGTGTACAAGGGCTGTATCCGTATCCTCTGTGTCTTGCAGGTGCTCCCCCTTCTGGCAGTCCTGTACGGCTGCGCCCTCGCTCTGTCACCATCAGTAAACCAGTACAGGACAGGGTCTCCCTCATCCAGCAGATCACGACGCCCAAACAGGTGAGTCCCTCCTCCACTTCTCCTCACCTGCTGTTGTTTCGGTCTCCACTGATTGTCTTGTCTGTCTCTCAGCTTCCTCGCCGCTCTCTCCTACAAGCCGACTCCATCCCTGAGCGCTACCTGTCAGTACGTGGGAGACCTGCAGAGGGCGATGAGGGGGAGAGTGTCGCTGCAGTGGAGGATGACGGAGGGGTCCACGTGTATGCGCACAGGGGGAGGAGCCTCAGCATCTACAGACATAATGCGGGGACTGAGGAGGTGAGTGGGGGGTCAGTGATGACATCATCCTGTGAGATACATGGGGGTCAGTGATGACATCATCCTGTGAGATACATGGGGGTCAGTGCATGACATCATCCTGGTGAGATACCAATGGGAGGCGGCAGTGAGTGAGTACATCCATCCTGTGAGAGATACATGTGGGGGCGGTTAAGTGAGGACCAGAAGAATGGGGAGGATAAAGGAGGGCGTGGAGAACCAGATGTGCCGTAGAACACAAGTGTATGAAATAATACAGGGGTGGTATATCAGGGAGGGTGGTCAGTGATGACATCATACTGTGTGGTATATCAGGGGGGGGGCGGGGTAGTCAGTGATGAATAATCATGTGAGATCATGAGGGGGGTCCGTGATGACATCATCGGTGTGTGATACATGAGGTGGGGGCGGGACGCAGGATGACATAATATGTGTGAGACATGAGGAGGGGGGCAGTTCCAGGGATGAAAGAATGAAGGTGTGGGGCATAAAGGACGCCGCGGTGCCCCCCGGACATGTGAGGAAAAAGAAGAAAAGGGGTGAGAAACAGGAGCGGGTGGCAGGCCCGGCGAGGAACAGGGATGAAATAATGAAAGGCTGGGGCGATAAATGGAGGGGGGTAGGGCCTGATACACCAAGCGGGACAAAAAGCCACAAGGAGTTAGCAGTTGAGACAGGCCCTAGCAGGAAAGAAAAAATCGGTTGAGGGGTTGGATGTTTTGTGTGAGCTGCTGGGGAGTGATGCAATGAGTGATGAACAGGTTCCTAATTGACACTGCGATGTTGTATACGTGTCTGACGATTGATTGGGTGACTGTAGTGCGTCGGTCTAGCAAACCGGATGAGGGCGACCGAGGCTCCGAAATGGGCAACGAAGAACAGAATAGTGAGTGCAGCTCTGGGGTATAATACAGGATGTAACTCAGGATCAGTACAGGATAAGTAATGTCATGTATGTACACAGTGACTGCACCAGCAGCAGAATAGTGAGTGGAGCTCTGGGGTATAATACAGAATGTAACTCAGGATCAGTACAGGATAAGTAATGTCATGTATGTACACAGTGACTGCACCAGCAGAATATTGAGTGCAGCTCTGGAGTATAATGCAGGATAAGTAATGTCATGTATGTACACAGTCACTGCACCAGCAGCAGAATAGTGAGTGCAGCCCACAATTATCTTGGGGTGTGTTGCTGTGAGGCTGTGTCTTTGTGGTGTTTCTGTGCTCCAGTAAGATCTATGTCCCCCTAGGGCCTGCTCTCTTCTCCTTTTAGTTTAATGCAGGGGTGAACCAAGCCTTTCTGCTGCCCCCATATACGTAATATATCAGATACAGCGTAGAAAATTGATACAGCGTACCGCCATGTAGTGTAAAATAGATAGTGTTCCACCATGTAGTACAAAATGCATACAGAGTGCCACTATGTAGTATAAAATGCATACAGTGTGCCGCCATGTAGTATAAAATGCATACAGCGTGCCACCAAGTAGTATAAAATGCATACAACCTATGCATTGTAGTATAAAATGCATACAGTGTGTCGCCATGTAGTAAAAAATGCATACACCATGCCGCCATGTAGTATTAAATGCATACACAGTGCCACGATGTAGTATAAAATGCATACAGCCTGCCGCCATTTAATAAAAAATGCATACAACCTATGCCATGTAGTACAAAATGCATACAGAGTGCCACCCTGTAGTATAAAATGCATACAGTGTGCTGCAATGTAGTATAAAATGCGTAGTGTGCCACCATGTAGTATTAAATACATACAGAGTACCGCCATGTAGTTTAAGATTTTTACAGCGTGCCACCATGTAGTACAAAATGCATACAGGATACAGCCATGTAGTAAAAAATGCATACAGCGTACCGCCATGTAGTATAAAAAGGCATACAGCGTACCACCATGTAGTATAAAATGCATACAGAGTACCGCCATGTAGTATAAAATGCATACAGTGTGCCGCCATGTAGTATAAAATCATACAGCGTGCCGCCATGTAGTATAAAATGCATACAGCGTGCCGCCATGTAGTATAAAATGCATACAGCGTCCTGAGCCAGGAGTAGACCCCTCTCTTGATGTTTTGACCGAAGTGATTAGGGAAGAGGAAGTCAGCCTGGCGATTGAAGGGCTCGCCCTCAAGAAATCGCCGGGTCCGGATGGCTTACCATCCGAGTTTTATAAGACCTTTAAGGACGCCTTGGTTCCCCTCTTGACTGAGGTATTCAATGAGTGTCTTTCCTCGGGCGCTCTGCCGAAGTCAATGAGGAGGTCTGCCCTGATCATTCTGTCAAAGGGTAAGGACCGATCTCGTGTTGAGAACTGGCGGCCCATAGCGCTTCTCAATACGGACAGAAAGGTTTTGGCAAAGGTGCTGTTTAATCGGCTGGTGCAGTTTGCACCCCGGCTCCTTTCGGGGACCCAGCACTGCTCTGTTCCAGGCCGCAGTACATTTAGTGCTGTGCTGTGTGTCCGGGAGGCAGTGGAGCAGGGCAGGGCTGGTAACTGGAAGGGGTACTTGCTGTCCTTGGATCAGGCAAAAGCTTTTGATCGGGTTAACCACGAGTACCTCTGGTCTGTCCTTCTGAGGTATGGCCTGCCGGGTGGGTTTGTCAATTGGCTAAAGGTTTTGTACGCAGGGGCAGAGAGTTTCCCGCTTGTGAACGGTTGGATTGGCCGCTCTTTTGAGGTCGGGTCTGGTGTTCGCCAGGGTTGTCCTCTGAGCCCACTTTTATACGTGTTCGCGATTGACCCATTCCTTAGGAGGGTTGATCGTGGGCCGTTGGTGGGAGTCGGGATGGATCGGGCAGCACCGGAAGCCACTCTAAGGGTGGTAGCGTATGCTGATGATGTCACCGTTTTCGTGTCCTCGGGAGGGGAGGCGCAATGGGTGATGTCAGAGGTTGACCGCTACTCAGAGGTTTCTGGGTCCAAGATCAACCGGGATAAGTGTGAGAGTCTCTGGCTGGGAGAGGGGGATCCAGGCTTTGATCTCCCGGACACTCTTCCAGGGCCCCAGGACTCCGCCAAAGTTCTCGGCATCGAATTCGGCCAGGGGGATTACCCCATGCAAAACTGGGATGGCAGGCTTAAGATCGCCGCTCAGAAGGTGGACCAGTGGAAGGGTTGGTCTTTGACCCTCAGAGAAAGGGTTAATCTGATCAAAACTTACCTGCTCCCGTTACTGATTTATCTGGGCAGTGTGTGCATGTTGCCAGAACCCCTCTGGACTCGGGTCTACAGTCTGTTCTTCCAGCTGTTATGGGGGAATAGGCTGAACCTTATCAAGAGGGAGGTTACTTACCGCACGAGGAGACAAGGAGGGTTGTGTATGGTCAACCCTGTGGTGTTCCTAGTGAATACCTTTCTTAAGATCAATGTAGCAAACCTCTGGAAAGAGAGGGCTCCTCCGTGGGTATACTCCTGCAGGGGATGGTTTCGGCCTTTCTTCCAGGAATGGGAGACAGGAGGGCAAGTGAAGGATCTCCGTACACCGCATGGGCATCTTCCGGCTTACGCTACCCCGGTTCTGAAGGTGATTCGCCGGTGGGGTCTGGGAATGTGGGAGATCAGGACCATGTCGAAGAAAATCCTTGACCAAAGGGTTCTGTTGACCCATTTCCAGAAGCCTCTGGCCCTCAGGGATTGCCCAAGTCGGGATCTGAGGGTGGGTTTGAGTTTATTGAATTCCATCAGGATCCCCTTGAAGTTTTGGGACGTGACTTGGCGCTGCTTCCATGGAAAGCTGTGTGTGAGGGACAATCTGAAGTGTAGGAGCTCTGAGGAAAGGGGTTGTCCCCGGGAGGAGTGCGGTGGCCTGCTGGAGAGCATGGACCACTTCCTGCTTCAGTGCCCCTTTAACACAGAGGTGTACAACCGGGTGGGCGCTTCCATCCATTGGTCCGGGTTGGCCAGTCTCTCCTATGCGGAGTGGGCCTATGGAGCATTCAGAGGCCTGGGTGGCCGGGACCGCTGCACGTTATTCTTAGTTAGTCTAGTGGTCAGGTACCACACGTGGAACGCACGGTGTTTAGTGTCGACGCAGCGTAAAATCCTCCCGGTGGATGAGGTGGTTAGGAACATTCTGGGTGACCTGGTGAAGGTGCGCTCTCTGGAGTATGAGAGGCTGGGCACGGGGAGGGCCTCTCTCCTTTGGAGGGGGTTCTCCTTTAGTGTCCCTTAGTCTGTCATCTCCTCTCCTGGTGTTGGGCTGATGCTGCACTGTAGATTTTTGTTTTATATCTGGGCATGTAGTGATGTTGGGCTTGCAGGCGCCGAACCTGGGCTTTATGTGGTTTTGATTGATGTTGTTTAGACTTTATTTGTATTCTGTTTTCTTTATGTTATGTTGTAATTACTGTATATATTGTATATAGTTGGGTTTGGGACATAGTGTTAGGTTGGGAGGGGGGTGATAGTGGTGGACTTATGAACTGACCCTGGACACTGGTCTGGACTACTTAACGCAAACTTTGGACGTTAGACCAGTGTCTGGGGGGAAGGGGAGGGTGCGGGCGAGGGATTTAGTTTAGTGTAGTGTTGTGTGTATTCTGTATATTAAAAAAAATGGGTGTGGGATGTGATCTGTGTGGGGTGGTTTGTTATTAGAGGGTGTGGGGTGGGTTTATGTATATTTATGGTCATTTATGTTTATTTGTGGGTGTGGCTTGTGTTTGTTATTGGTTTGGTTTAGGATGTAATAATCGGTTGGGTGGGGGTTGTGGTAATTGGTGTTTATTCATTTTGGTGTATTGTAAGTTATTATTTTTGCTAGGTATGAATGGGGCTGGACCAGCAGGTAAGATATTGTATATAGTGTATATTATGTTTTGTTTGTGTTATGTTTTTTACTTTTATATAAAATAAAAGATCTACAGGATGTAACTCAGGATCAGTACAGGATAAGTAATGTCATGTATGTACACAGTGACTGCACCAGCAGCAGAATAGTGAGTTAGGAGATGGATAGATAGATAGATAGATAGATAGATAGATAGATAGAACATAGACGGCCCAGGTACCTGTGTTCTTTCCGGAGCGCGTCCACTATGATGAGCAGTTCGCTGATCTGGCCTCTGAGCTCCTCCACCTCGCTCTTTTTTCCATCCAGAACATCAAGCTTTGGTTTGGTGTCCACAATGATGGGGCTCAGGGGTGCGGGACTGGGTTTGGACACGATAGACACGGGTGTCAGTATAGGCGTGGAGGCTGCGATCACTGGCGGCTGAAAGAAAGGAACATTAGAGAAGGTACATTAGAAAACATGTGATGGGGTCTGCAGGAGGTGGCGCTGGTGCGCAGGGGGTGGAGTTATTGTAGCAGTCCCGGTGATCGCATGATCAGGTAGCTATGTTGTAGCTTCCTGCACCTTGTACACAGCATTGAGCATTGTCCTTACACACATCAGGACCAGAGTGCGGCTGATGTCTATAGTAACAGGCGGGGAGCAAGTATCACTCAATACCTTCTTCACTTCGGGCGTCAATGGTTTGGCACTTTCCTCCTCTTCCTCACGATGTACCTTTGGTTCCTCAGCCAAGTCTTTAGTTTGCTACAAGTAGTAAGAGGGCATCCATTAGCAATGGCCGACTACCATAGACATTACTGGGGTATTGTTAGACCCAATCCTTGAGAGGTGTAGCCACAGCGCTGGAAACGTACGGGTCAGCGGAAATGAACTGCTCTTTCCTTGCACCGCGCTTCCGGCATAGGGGAGGTCACATTAAAGGAACACTCCAGTCACAGCTCATTCATTGCTGGGCCAGCAGGAGGGAGGAGGAGCACCACACATTATACAATGGTTTAGCTGTGACTGGAGTGTTCCTTTAAGGCTTGCACAGGCAGTTTTACTCGTAGGAAAAAGAAAAGTCTTATGCATATAAAAACACATGAGACTTTTCTCCCGTCTCCCTCTGTCTGGGCTGCAACAAGCTCCTTCTCTGCTGCTTGTGGCACGGATACATGGTCATGTGAAGGGAGCTGTAAGTACAGGTCACCAATGCTCCGGTCACATGACCTGTTACTGAACGCAGTACCATCAGGGGGACCAGGCAATCATACCAACAGCCTGATCCTGCAACAAGGGGCCTATATACCCAGTCCCCTGTCACAGCAGTGACCAAATCGAGAGTTTATAGTGAGCCCAGTGCTTGCAGGGGGGATCCTGCATCATCACTGATGTCACAGGGATTTCCTGAGCAGATGGAGGTGAGAGGCATGCTGGGAAGAGGTCGCGTGCTGCTTCTTGACATGTCTGAATACAGGTCACAATGAGGTGTTACCACAGTTTTATGTGATCTGTGTGACATAACCAGGGTACTTACAGTATGCACACCGTTGAAGCGTCCTGGTGGTCTCTTTCCGGCCATCTTTGGTCTGCTGGCAGTGGGGTGGGACAGGTTTTCTGAGGTAGGGAGCACATCGTCAAAACTGTTTTCGGAGTGAGCTGCAAACATAAGCGGAGCACAGAGATTACCCCCTCTGTGGTGAGAAGCTGCATGATGGGGGGTTTTGTGGCCCCAAAACTGAATGGCCTAAGGGCAACGATTACAATTCTTAAAAGGGAAAATTTTAAAGTTTTTTTGTTCAGGAGAAAGAGGTGTAATAGCTGTAATGCCGATACAGGTAGTCACCCAGCTCTCCAAGAATCAGATGTATAAAGTGTAAGAAAAACACCATGAGGGCGCAGCTATGCAGAGAGGATGTGAAAGTAGAAAAGACAAATGCAAACTTTAAGTCATTTTGTACACAGAACTTTTTTGGAGTCCAAATAGTGTTCCAGTTTTATACTCCCATGAAAAGATGGGGTAGAGGTAGGACCCCACTAGTAGTAACATGAGAGTAGATTCCAGTGAAGTAATGGGACAGGGTTGAGCTGCAGTACCAGTCACAGCCAGTGGACCAGAGTGGCGCTGCTCCCGAATTAATAATTTTACCCATCCCCTTAAATATTGGGTACATTGCCTATAGAGCAGCGCTCTTCTCTACCACCTAAAGCAAGCGTGCGCCTTCCCAGCAGCTACAGCCAAGCATCAGCGCAAGCGAGAGTCAACGTCTGCACTAGGGCGGCCATGCTAACAGCTTGCCAAGGAGAATTACAGAGGAGGGGAGGAAGGTGGGAAGGGATAAGGGGTGCGGGATCTGTGTCTAGTAACAACCCCAATCACCATAGACAAAGGCTTGTGGTGCGCTGCTCCAAAAGTACTGGCAATGGCCGGGGGTGTGCACTCGTGGACCGGCCGCTGATACCAACTAAGGTATAGGTGAAGGCATTACTAAACCACCACTAGACACTACACAGTCATAGGGTAAATATTCGCTGTGTCAACCATATTGACCGTGCAGACTGCAGCCACTGTGAGGTGAGATGTATTGCCCTCACACTGCTGTGCTCTGAGCTCTCTGTAGGCAGCATGGTCTCTGGATATATATATTCATATCTTTGTATGCATCAACATCTTAGCATTTCTGTCTATAAAAGGATTTGGTTCTGCCCCGGTAGCCCTATAGCTAGTGATTAAAATGCCAGTCATTGCCAATGCATTCCGAAGGGAATGCTTCCTGTCCTCTTAATTCATGGGGGTACCCCATGTCAAGCACTTACCCTTAATGGGAACCTGTCACCAGGTTGTTCCTCAGTAAAATACGAGTGTCCTCAGAGGATGGAAGTTCCTTTCAAGTCATTCCCTCCTTTTTGTGAAATATCCCCCAAAGTCTGGCAAATATGACTCCTCTCAAGCCCATTTTCACGAAATGAGTCAAGTGCACAGGGGTAGCGTCACTTCAAAAGCCCCCTGTTCTTCTGTTCTATAGCACCTAGAAACATGCTACTCATGCCATGTTAAAGATCAGATTCTTGTCTTTCAGAACACATCTTGTGGTTCTATAAGCTACAGAACTGGTGATACAGGCAGTTAAACGGCATCTACCACCAGGATGAAAGACTATGCAGCTCACATTTTAGGCTATGCCCTTAGCTCCCTCCATCTCTGGGTCTGTAGATAAAGTCACAAGTGTGAGGAGACCTGTAATATTTCATGACACCAGAAGCAAGTTTTTAGGTGCTATAGAACAAAAGATGGGGGCTTCTGAAGTGACACTCCCTCTGCAGCCTCTAAACTTGACTCATCTCAGGAAAAATATGACTCTTTACCTAGCTTTAAGATTTAAAAAAAAATAAATCTTCCCTAAAGTCATGGTGGAGATTGGGAAAATAAGCAAATGGGTGAGATTTTACATAAAAGAAGGAATTCTAGAAAGAACATATCATCCTCTACCCGAGGCGGCTGGTAAAATCTGGTGACATGTGCCCATCAGCTATCCTGGCAACAGGCCCAATTCCTGGTACATCCCAGTTATCAGTGACCATTCTATGGTGACCCTCGGGATCACAGACACATCCCGCAGCAATGACCCTCTAATTCATCTAAGCAAACGGAGGACTCCGGCGAGAGAACGTGATCTTACCAAGATGGAGGAGAAGGGTAGGGGAAGTTCCTGATACGAAAGAAGGGATACATGGCAAACAGGAGAGGAAACAAAATCTGGAAAGAAAAGTCAAGGAGAGGAATGTCTAGAACAAAGATCGTGAAACCAAAAAAATTACTTGGCAAAGCAAAAAAACATCAGAAGAAAAGAAGAATCTGGACATGCAGGACGCAGGCGGATGGATGAGGACTTATCCCCCCTGGAGCCGCGCTGTCATGTGATCTAGGATCTCTACAAGCTCCGCCTCCTGTGTGGCTGCAAGACAACCAGCTGTAGCAGCAGCCTGCCCCCTCATCTTCTGAGGCTCCCTCTGCAGTTTCTCCATAATTCAAACCTCTGCTTGTATCTACTTCCTGTTCTCAACAGACAGGAAGTGACCACTCAGCCAATCACTGGCTGCAGCAGTAATGGGCAGGCACTTCCTGTGCGCTCAAACGGGAGCAGGAAGTTAAGACCAGCAGAGACGGGTGAAGCCACGGCAGTGACAACGGGGGTGGTTACAAGGAAAGCACAGATTTTTATATTGTTTTATTTATCAGTGTTTTTTAGGTTATCACCCTAGACAATTTTTAATCCCTCCCACCCGTAGAGATGGTAACCAAACTCCTGACACCTGACTTCCCCAATAAATTAGATGCTAAGGCCTGAGAAGGGCAAATCGACCACCCTATATTTGAGGCCTTATCTTGTAATGGACTCGCCAGCGCCCTCTGTAGGACAACTGATAAAATGTTATTTAATAGACACCACACAAAATCCATCTGCCACGCATTGCGTTGGGTCCTACCCCATCTCAGAAGGTGACAACCTACTATATAAGTGTAACCTACCTGCGGCTCCAGGTGAAAATGCTCATAGTGAGTGTGCATGCATGCCAAAAACCTTAGCAAGAAGAGACAGATGAGGCGCATGCTCTCCTCCATGTGCGAGCCACGGTCACATGAAGCATGCAGACAGAAATAAGAACCCGGAGGAGTCAAGCAACGGGTGTCATGGATGAGGGTAAGATCACTGGGGCAGTACGGGGCTGGGCTATCTGTAATCCTCACACAACAGAGGGTGTGGCATGATGGGAGCGGTGATGGTGAACACGTCCACTCCGCACACAATGGTCATGCACAAGGAGACGGGCGTCCTCCAAGCCTCCACATGAAGACATCCACCATATCTCCACCTACATACCCTGCTCTCTCGGGCTTTTCACTGCACTTGGTTCCAGCTCTGCAGATTTCGGTCGACTCAGAATATATTCCAGATCCATTTTTGTTTTACCGAAAGGCTCAGGTTCAGGCTTTGGTCGACTGAGAGGGGAATCTCCATTAGGCCTAAAAATAAAGTATATTGTCATGTATGTACACAGTAACTGCACCAGCAGCAGAATAGTGAGTGCAGCTCTGGGGTATAATACAGGATGTAACTCAGGATCAGTACAGGATAAGTAATGTCATGTATGTACACAGTGACTGCACCAGTAGCAGAATAGTGAGTGCAGCTCTGGGGTATAATACAGGATGTAACTCAGGATCAGTACAGGAGAAGAAATGTCATGTATGTACACAGTGACTGCACCAGCAGAATAGTGAGTGCAGCTCTGGAGTATAATACAGGATGTAACTCAGGATCAGTACAGGATAAGTAATGTCATGTATGTACACAGTGACTGCACCAGCAGCAGAATAGTGAGTGCAGTTCTGGGGTATAATACAGGATGTAACTCAGGATCAGTACAGGATAAGTAATGTCATGTATGTACACAGTGACTGCTCCAGCAGAATACTGAGTGCAGCTCCGGATCTGCACCATACATTCATGACACATTGCGTAACAGGTTAAGATTTGTTACAATGTATCAGTAATAGAAGAAGTGAGTGCATATAGGTTGTCATACACTTATACATTGCAGCACAATCTCAGCTGTGAGAATGATTTTGAGATTGGGACACTTGTAACCACTTACTTGGATGGCGGGGTAGAGAAGGCTGGCTTTTCGGGCCGTTTTGGTGGGATACAGGCGGGCTTGGATAGGCTATTGGACTTGTTTACAAGGATGGGTTTCTTGGGAGGTACCTGAGGAGCTGCTGGTTTGGAAGGCTTAGCCTCCAGGGATGGCTTCTCATCTGTAACGACAGGAGGAAAACATAGGAGAAACTCCAGGAGACGCATGGAACCCGTCAGACTGGAGCCGGTCCACAATCCAGGATTTATATCTCGGGATATTTTAGACTTGATCAGCAAGTTAGTCCATACCCACAGGATAGGGAGTAACTTGTTGGGTGGGAAAACCCCTTTAATGGAGAGAGCATAGTACAGCAGTGTGAGGACACAGCCCCCATACATTGACTTCAGCTACAATCCTGGAATAATAATCCACATGTCACCTCTGCTACAAAATTTAAGAGCAAAACGGTATCCACATAGCCTTAACTAGCACAGCCTGAAGATTTGTTAAAAGATAATCTGATGGTTTCCCCAAGTCACCACTAGAGGGACCTGCTGTTTGTCAATTTACTTCAATGTATAAATGTCTACATGGAGCGCCCTCTGGTGGTGACAGTAGGGAAGCAGGAATTTATGTTTGAAGAGCTCCAGGTCTCCAGTATAATATATAACTGTCTACAGGGAGCGCCCCCTGGTGGTGACAGCAGGTAGCAAGAGATTTTGTGTTTATACAGGAGACCTGGAGTTCTGCATCAGATTACGTGGATAGGGGAATACTTATCGATTGGTGACGGTCCGACAAATCATTCTAATGGGGTGACAAAGGGGGAGCATGTACACTGAAGCACTACTCATCCTCTAAGAGACTACTAGAGATATAGTACAGCACCGGGTCATCCCCGACACTGTCTCAGACAGTTAATAGAGCGCCTCTGAGCGTGCTGGTCCTGCCATACCAATTACATGGGGGAGTGGGACACCCCATGACAGGTTGGGGGTTCCTAGTCAGAACTTCACTGATCAACCAGTTATCCCCAGCAGATAACAGCAGAATAAGGGCCAACCCCTTAAATCATTGAGGATATATTTAAAATGTAAAAGCAATTCTAGAATCCCTGACATAACATGTATCACACCCGGCGACTACCATCTGATTATTATCATTAGGACTGGAGTTACCGCACTGGGAGGTGATCCAGGACTCTCCAAAATACCAAGTCCTGAGCAGACACAGGGGTCTTTAATTAGGAATAATTACACAGAACATGCGGATTACATCCCACATCATCCACCGCTGCTCCCACTCCTCACCCTTCTCTTCTGGCTTTGTTGGAGTGAACCTCTTCTCTCCGAGATGAAGCTCCGGTTTTGGCACTAGTGGAACAAGGAAATAAAATTGTGACAAAGCCACAGACTAGGAACATTACTGTAATACACGGGTTATATCACTGCCCCCTGGTGGGGAGAGAATAATATCTTATAACTTTTCCTTTAGGTATAGATAGTGCTGTCTCCCTGTTTCTCCTAGTTATATACAGGCACATTTAGTACTCCCTGCCTGTTTCTCCATGTGCATAATTTAGGCATAGATAGTGCTGCCTTCCTGTATTTTTAAGTACAGGCGGTCCCCTACTTAAGGACACTCAATTTACAGACGACCCCCAGATAGTAATAAATAATAACACTGTAATATTACACAACAAAAGGTCACATCCATATATTATAAATAAAATACAAGTGTTACATACCCGGACTTTTCACAGGAGGCGGCGGCTTCTTTGGCTTCTGTAAGAATGGAGATCTTAATTAATTATCCAGTATTAGAGAGGTGTAACATGTGATGCACGAATACAATAGAGCCAATAGAAAATATTGAAAAGTGACATCAATATCACACACAGAGCACTGGAAGGAGAGATTTGGACACATAGGCGACAAAGCTAGGCCGCCCCACCTCCCAGAGCGCGGCGCGCTAGGCCGCTCCACCACCAGCAGCAGAATAGTGAGTGCAGCTCTGGGGTATAATACAGGATGTAACTCAGGATCAGTACAGGATAAGTAATGTCATGTATGTACACAGTGACTGCTCCTGCAGAATAGTGAGTGCAGCTCTGGAGTATAATACAGGATGTAACTCAGCTCTGGAGTATACTGCAGTATATAAGTCTCTCTCATAGACTCTCTTGCATGGACACTAGGTGGGGTCAGGATGGCAGTAGATTGCCCATCATGGTGGCTGGGGGAGGGGAGGATTACGTGATTATGTAGAGTGGTAATGTCGCTCTGCTGTTCCGGCAGCAGCACATCGCGTGTCTTGAGGAGGAGAAGGTCCTGGGGGACATGGTGAAGTATGTACAGCAATCAGTGAGAACATGGAGTTTGGAGATTCCCATGTAAATAAATATATGTAACCTAGAAACTGAAATCCAGTGATCCGACATCTCCAGCGCCTCCAATACCTCCAGGTCCCAGGTTTCTGTCCTGATTTAGTAAAGTTTCTCCCTAGCAGTGTAGGTAACCTACAACCCTAGATGTCCTGATAATGCTTCTAGAAATGTATTACGGGCAATCAGATGGATACATATATGAGATAAAGGACTGAGCACAATATAGCAGATTTCCAGGAGGTCACGGGGTCATGTGTCATGGGAGGAAACTGAGATGAGACAAAGTACAAATCTATTATCGCTCCAGATAAAGATCCTACTACCTGTCATATATTATATATCTCCTATCTATATCTATCTATTAATGCTCAGATCACATTATTCCATCTGCAACACCCCTGCCAATGCACGGGCAAGGTGGTAGTTGTGAATAGCGCCCTCTCCGGGTCAGGAGCTGTTAGGGAGGTTGATGATCTCTCTAGGATGTTTCTAGAACTTGGAATATTGAGTGATTGCCACTGTAGCTACTGCCTGGTAAGGCAACAGTTAACCTTGTGATATGTGACTGTCCAGTGATGTTCCGGTAACACAAGCTTGAAGGTGATTGGCTAGTGCTACCACCTGACCAGGGAGTATATAAATCCCGTACATGGTCTTAGCTCTTTGGTCCAGTCTGCAGAGTCAAGCCAGATAGCAGCAGATGTGAGTGCTACCTCAGCCAGTTTCCAGGAACTTCAGGTGCCTCAGGACTACTGCCTAGCACCCAGGGCAAGTGCGAGGACTTAAACCCAGAACTGAGCTCCACCACCCGGCTCTATTTCTACCAGCCCAGCCTGAACCTAGAAACAGGCTGTGTGTAACCTTCTTGTGGACCGGCTCTACATGACTCTTCCAGCTTGAGAATCTGCTGTTATAATTTGGCCGTTGCCTGCCGTTCAGTAGAGAACCATGAGTTGATTTTCACAACGTTGTCTCTGTCTGATCCCTGGATATGGCTGTTACCACCACAGACACCCCCATTATTACCCAGGGACATATCGTAGAGACACTCGGGGGTTGCCCCAGGGAGAACCAGCACATCAGCCTCTCCCTCCATATTTCTTGCACACACCACCTGCTGGAGAGCTGCCAGGCTGTAGGACAGCCCTCCGCTCCCCATACCAAGCACCATGACCACAGCGTGCCCAAGGCCGCAATCACCGGTCACTCTGGTATCCCGGGCCCCGGCTGTCTCCAGGTCCCAAGAAAAGGCCCCGGTGGGGGATGTTGCACATCTGAAATACATCTATTTATCCATCTCATATATATCTTATCATCCATTCATCCTCTATCTATCTATCTCTATATCTATCTATCTATCTCTATATCTATCTATCTCCTATTTATCTCTCTCTCTCTCTCTCTATCTATCTCATATCTATCTATCTATCTATCTATCTATCTCTCTCTCTCATATCTATCTATCTATCTCCTATCTATCTAATATCTATCTATCTATCTATCTATCTATCTATCTATCTCCTATCTATCTAATATCTATCTATCTATCTATCTATCATATCTATCTATCTATCTATCTATCTATCTCATATCTATGTATCTCATATCTATCTCATATCTATCTATCTCATATCTATCTGTCTATCTATCTGTCTATGATTCCATGGGCCACATTTATCACTTTTGTGCGCCTAAGTGTAGTAGTTGCGCCTAAATTCGGGCGCACTGTTTTGCCAGAATTATCACAAGCTACAACCATCTGTGATAAGTATATTTTCTGCCTCTTATTAATCACTTTACTTTAACACAGTTTAGGCGCAGTTTAGGCGCAATGTTAGATTCGGGCACTTACATGTGATCCTGCTACAAGCTCCTCTCTGCTTCTCCCACAGCCCAGCATGAAGATAACACTCACAGCAGCACCCAGGTGTGTGACACCCAGCACCCAGTGACCTCCTCAGCAGGGGCTTCTCCTGGAGGGGATCCCCCAGTGCTGGTCTCCTGCTGCACCCCTGTAATTCTGCACAGTATCCCCCTCAGACACTGTGCAGAATTACATGGGGGACACTTGTATGTCGTATCTGCAAGCTTCTTCAAACTTGTGCAAACTTCTCTTGCTCTTGCTGTGAGCTCAGCGTTTTGCAGAATATTTAGTAAATAGAAGGTGATGAACTGTAAATAGAGTCTGCAGCTCCTGTCTGCAATGTATCTAATGTATCTATTATATGTACTAGTGTCTGCAGTGTATCTAATGTATCTATTATCTGTTCCAGTGCTGGCTGAGCTTTGCTGCTAGAAATGAGCTCTTCTGCAAAGGGGCTCAGTGCTTTCTTCTCAGTTAACGCCACCTTCGGGCTGGAGTGTTTTTGCGCCCGTTTTTGCGCCTAAATGCAAAAGTCGCACGTGATGAATATCATTAGGCGCAGCAAAACATCTGCAGAATCTGCAGATGCCGAGCCGGCATGAAGACTGAAGAGGCACGGCCACGGAGCTGCGGCATGAAGATGAAGATGGAGAGGAGCTGTCGGGGCTGTCGGAATGGTGAGTAGTAAGTTTATTATTTTTTTTACCAGCAACAGGGGGCTGGCAGGCATTAAAAACAAAGGGGCTGGCAGGCTATATAGAGGAAGGGGCTGGCAGGCTATATAGAGAAAGGGGCTGGCAGGCTATATAGAGAAAGGGGCTGGCAGGCTATATAGAGAAAGTGGCTGGCAGGCTATATAGAGGAAGGGGCTGGCAGGCTATATAGAGGAAGAGGCTGGCAGGCTATGAGAGGAAGGGGCTGTCAGGCTATATAGAGAAAGGGGCTGGTAGGCTATATAGAGAAAGGGGCTGGCAGGCTATATAGAGAAAGGGGCTGGCAGGCTATATAGAGGTAGGGGCTGGCAGGCTATATAGAGAAAGGGGCTGGCAGGCTATATAGAGGAAGGGGCTGGCAGGCTATTCTATCTATCTATCTCCTATCTATCTATCTATCTCATATCTATCTATCTCATATCTATCTATCTATCTATCTATCTATCTATCTCCTATCTATCTATCTATCTCATATCTATCTATCTATCTTCTATCTATCTATCTATCTATCTCCTATCTATCTATCTATCTATCTTCTATCTATCTATCTCATATCTATCTATCTATCTATCTATCTCATATCTATCTATCTATCTCATATCTATCTATCTATCTAATATCTATCTATCTATCTATCTATCTATCTATCTATCTCCTATCTATCTATCTATCTCCTATCTATCTATCTATCTATCTATCTGTCTATGATTCTATGTATTTCTTATGAGTTATACATCCGGGGCAGGTTTTTTCCTCCCGGTTCCATCATTATGATCATACATAATAATATCAGCAGCAGATATGAATATCACATGATGCTCTTGTGTTATTCCCTGTGGTTGCTGAATTCGGAACATTCTGGAATGTGATGAACATGAACCTTCCTCTCACCTTCTGGTGTCTGTAGCCAGGGATGGAATCTCGGAGGAGACCCCTAGAGCGCCGGCAGCGCACCTTGTCCCCATCAAAGGCAGATTTCCATCTACAGCAGGAGGTGACTGCATTCCTACTTACATCCATGTCATTATATCCGCCGTATCTAGATATAATGTTGTGTGACATCACTGATCTATGTATCATTTATACTCCAGTCACATCCAAGTCGCATTCAGAATTCATTCTGCTGCTTGAAATCTCAGTCCTCCACAGAAACACTTCTATAACCAAACTGCTAGAATGTGAGGATTGTTGTATACTCTAGTCACATCCAGAGCTGCAATTAGAATTCAAGCAACCTCTTCACTACGACACTGAATTAGGAAACAAACCCTAATGATCCACCTGAGGGATTCCATCAGCAACATCTTAGATGAATATCTTCTATTATATGAACCGTCCAAGACTTCTCCTGAGCTGCACCAGATCTCTGGGATGCACTATCCAGGGAATATAGATTTATACTGTGTTTTTAGTCACTTTTTATTACATTCACTCATCCAACTCTTCTATATTTACTCTCCCTAAACTAATATTTCCCTAATTTCTACATTTTCCACAAGCACCTTCGGCTTCTACATGGATATAGCAGAGCTGGTAAATACATTATTACATAATTTTTTTTATATTAAATGTTAAAAGGAAATAAAATGAACAAATCAAAAAAATTATATAGAGAATATCTATATATATATATATATATATATATATATATATATCTATATATATATAATATCTATATACACTCTTTATTTATAAATAATACTAACTCCCCAAAATGCCCACTAACCACCACTATAGCACCTTAACATGAAAATGGAGAAAAGAAAATGAAGATGAAATATAATAAAAAAAAAAATCTACAAAATTATGCAAAAAAAAAAATGAATACTGTAAGTAAAGTATAAATCAAAAGAAGATGACTAAAAGAACATGTATAAATTTCTGCAAATATTTAAAATTGTTGGAAAGGATTTTAAAAACCATCACAAAGGTCAATAAAATAGAAATTAAAGATCCAATTACTAAAAGACGAAAATCACACAATTTACAGGAATAGTTGAGAAAAACTAAAATTAGATTGTTGAAACAAAAATATAAAATTAAAATGAAAAAAGCACATACATTAAAATGTAATATAAGTGGAGATTAAGGGACCCCAAGTTTACATTTGGGTTTGGGGATGGGGTGTCCCGCTGACCAATTAAAGCCACTGCTGGTAACTAGAGGCTTCGATTTGCCGGTTCGGCCAGCAATCCGGTAATATGTCCGGGGCGTGCGACACACAACTGTACGAAGAATTCAGGTCCGCTCATCTATAAATATAAGTATAAAATTGGCAAAAAATAATAATTTAAAGGGTTTGTCCACTTTCAGCAAATATTTGTGTAAGGAAAAGTTACGCAATTTTCCAATATACTTTCTGCATCAATTCCTCACAGTTTTCTAGATCTCTGCTTGCTGTACTTCTATAGAAAGCTTCTATGTATACTTCCAGTGGACAGAAATCTGACCATGGTCACACAGGTGCACAGGTTGTAATCAGAGCCGTGTGATACTAACAGCTCATGCACCTGTGTGACGTCACATGACCAGGCACAGGTTTCTGTTCACTGGAAATAAACATAGAAACCTTCTATAGAATGACAGGGAGCAGAGATCTAGAAAACCGTGAGGAATTGATACAGAAAGTAGACTGGAGAATTGGATACGTTTTGAGTACACAAACAATATCAATTATTTGAAAGTGGACGACCCCTTTAAGCAACAATGTTGCCCTTTTGCCAATGTTTTTTATATATGTCTGAATAGTTTTTATAGTGATGATTTCTCTATGTGCCCGCCGTGGATATTAGGGGTATAACCCCCATCATGTTTATCTGTTATCAGCCAGGATGTGACCTATGACCTGTCCCTGTTCTTAGGAGCAGTACTTCACATGAATGGCAGATCACAGCCTGAGATCCGGGGGCTCCGGTATTACACAGCGCTCTATGGGGAGTGGGGGATGTAGCGTGCGCTGCGCGAGGCGTAATCTAATAACCCTATATATATATATATACACACGCGGGGGTTGTCTATAGGTTCTGCAGTTCTGAGGAGGATGATCTCCTGCCCAGGGGGGCGGCGTGTGCCCTGTAAGCCTGACGCTGAAGGGTTCCCTTATGGGGTATGCTGGAGTTTCGAAAGGGTCGCAACAACATGACTGCCAACAGTTTTTGTTCCCAATTACATATTTTAGAGCAAATTAAGCTTAAATTATCTCCTATTCTGCCTACACTTACTGCAGCTTGTCTATTTCCGATTGGTTTCTGTGTGTAAGCAGCAGCCCACCAGAGGGAACCTGTCAGCAGGTTTTACCCCACTAAACTACCAGTACTCTCAGGGTATGAACACTAAGACTGTGAGACTCTGCCGCAGGAGGTTGTTATGGCGGATGCTTTGTACTTGTTCAACAGAGGCCTGGGTGCCTTTACTGAGAACAAAAATATCCCGGGTTACGGGGAAAAAAAAAAATTGTTTAATCTGATAGGTTGGACTTGAATCTTGTTTCCAAACGTATGTACTATGATACAATGAAATATCCTTTCTAGAATTCCCTCTTTTTTATGTTGAATTTCACATGTTTACCTATAAAAAAAAAGATCTCCTCCAAAGTCAGACAAAAATGACTGTTCTTATCCCATTTGCACATGAGATGAGTCAAGATTAGAGGCTGCAGGGGGCAGTGTCACATCAGAAGTCCAAATCTTCTTGTCTGTAGGACCTAAAATCATGCTGCTGGCGTCAAATTAAAGATAAGAATCTCATCTTTCAGAATGCATCAGGTTAATGGTTCTGAGTGACGGAACCAGAGATAGGGGCAGTTATAAAATAGGTGGCAATTGGGTCTTTATCTGCAGCATGCATTTCCTACTTTAATAATAATAATTCTTTATTTATATAGCGCACACAGATTATGTAGCGCAGCACAGAACTTGCCAAATCAGTCCCTGTCCCCTATGGGGCTCACAATCTAATCCACCTACCAGTAAGTTTTGGAGTGTGGGAGGAAACCGGAGGACCTGGAGGAAACCCACACAAACACCAAAAGAACATACAACTACTTTGCATTTAGCTGCCTCTATCTCTGGTTGTGTAGTTTACAAAGTAGTTTACAAAACCATTAGGCTTATAATAAAGCATACTTCTAAATGCTATAGAACAGATACTGCCCCTGCTACTAATAAACTTGACTCATCTCACGTGAAAATGGTGTGAGAAGAGTCATATTTGCCTGACTTTAGAGGGAAGAGACTTCACATTCCAAAATGGAATTCTAGAAAGGAAATTTCATACTTAGTGAATAGAACCTGGTGACGGGTAAAGCAAATGTAACCTACTTCTAAATAACGACAGTAAAGAGATGATGATGGAATATAATAAAAGCCTTAAGTTCTATATATAAAATGCATATATAATGTATATATCATATCCTAGGAAGATAATGCGGCAGATTTAATTACCCGGTCCATTCGCGATCCTGCGGCGCGTTCTCTGCGGTGGATTCGGGTCCGGACGGGATTCATTAAGGTAGTTCCTCCGCCGTCCACCAGGTGGCGCTGCTGCGCTGAAGAGCATCGGAACGCGCTGGAGTTCAAGCTCCGTGACAGATTTTTTATTTTAAATGCAGCGGTTTTTCCGAATCCGTCGGGTTTTAATTCGGCCACGCCCCCTCAATTTCCGTCGCGTGCATGCCAGCGCCGATGCGCCACAATCCGATCGCGTGCGGCAAAATCCCGGGGCAATTCAAGGGAAATCAGCGCAAATCGGAAATATATAGAGAAAGGGGCTGGCAGGCTATATAGAGGAAGGGGCTGGCAGGCTATATAGAGGAAGGGGCTGGCAGGTTATATAGAGAAAGGGGCTGGCAGGATATATACTGAAGGGGGCTGGTAGCTATATACTGGGAGGTTGTGACCAATGCATTTCCCACCCTCGGCTTATACTCGAGTCAATAGGTTTTTCCAGTTTTTGGTGGTAAAACTAGGTACCTCGGCTTATACTCGGGTCGGCTTATACTCGAGTATATACGGTAATAAATATGGAGGAAATAAAATGAACAAATAACAAAAAATGTATAATAATAATATTTTTATACTAATATATATATATAATAAAAAAAATACAATTAAAAAAATGTAAAACAATATATAAAAATAAATGAAAATTGAGAAAATATGTAAAATTATGTAAAAAAAATACTGTAAGTAAAGTATAAATCAAAAGAAGATGACTAGAAGAACGTGAATGAAATCTTGCAAATATTTAAAAATGTTGGAAAGGATTTTAAAAATGATCTCAAAGGTCAGCAAAATAGAAAATAAAGATCCAATTACTAAAAGACAAAAATCACACAATTTACAGGAATAGTTGAGAAAAATAAAAATTAGATTGTTGACATAGAAATGTAAAATTAAAAAAGCACATACATTAAAATGTAATATAAGTAGAGATTAAGGGACCCCAAGTTTACATTTGGGTTTGGGGATGGGGTGTCCCGCTAACCAATCAAAGCCCCTGCTGGTAACTAGAGGCTTCGATTTGCCGGTTCGGCCAGCAATCCGGCAATATGTCCCGGGCGTGCGACACACAACTGTACGGACAATTCAGGTCCCCTCATCTATAAATATAAGTATAAAATTAGCAAAAAATAATAATTTAAAGGATTTGTCCACTTTCAGCAAATATTTGTGTAAGGAAAAGTTACACAATTTTCAAATATATTTTCTGTATCAATTCCTCACGGTTTTCTAGATCTCTGCTTGCTGTCATCCTATAGAAAGCTTCTATGTTTACTTCCAGTGTATAGAAACCTGTCCATGGTCACACAGGTGCACAGGTACTCGGATGTATTAGGAGCTCATGCCCCTACGAGCACATGACCATGGGCAGGTTCCTGTTCACTGGATGTAAAGATAGAAGCTTCCTATAGAAGGACAGCAAGCAGAGATCTAGAAAACAGTGAGGAATTGATACAGAAAGTATATTGGAGAATTGGATACGTTTTCATCACACAAACCATATCAATTATTTCCTGAAAGTGGACGACCCCTTTAAGTTACAATGTTGCTCTTTTAGTCTTTTGTTTTTATATGTTTCTAAATACTTTTTCTATGCGCTGTGCAGGGTGACGGTTTCTCTATGTGCCCGCTCAGGATATTAGGGGTATAACCCCCCATCATGTTTTTCTGAGAACAAAAATATACCGGGTTATGGGGGAAAAAAAACATTTGTTTCATCCAATAAATTGGACTTGTGTCTTGTTTCCAAACTATATATACTATGATACAACGAAATATACTTTCTAGAATTCCAGCTTTTATTTGACATTTCACATGTTTACCTGTAAAAAAAGATCTCCTCTAAAGTCAGACAAATATGACTCTTCTCATCCCGGTTTCACATGAGATGAGTCAAGTTTAGAAACTGCAGGGTCAGTGTCACTTCAGAAGTCCAAATCTTCTTGTCTATAGGACCTAAAATCATGCCGCTGGTGTGATATTAAAGATAAGAATCTCATCTTTCAGATCCCATCAAATTTATGGTTCTGAGTGACGGAACCGGGTATAGGGGCAGTTACAAAATAGGCGGCAATTGGGTCTTTATCTGCAGTGTGCATTTCCTACTTTGCATTTAGCTGTATCTTTGGTTCTGTAGTTTACAAAACCATAAGGCTACATTCACACTGCCGGTGCCCGCCATACCGTAGTACGGCAGGCATACATCGCCGCTGGGGGGAGAGGAGGAAGGGAGAGAGCGCTGCTCACCCCCGCCCCACTCCATAGGAATATATGGCGCATGGAGCCATATTCCGGAGAAAAATAGGACATGTCCCAGACATGTGATGCACCGTACCGCTCCCGTAGTGCGCCGTGCGCCCATTGCCGTTTATGGGGGACGTATATCGGTCGTATATACGTCCCCCATACGGCAGAGTGAATGTAGCCTAAGACTTATTATAAAGCATATTTCTAGGTGCTATAGATCAGGAGATAGAGGCATGAGAAGTGACACTACCGCTGCTACCAATAAACTTGACTCATCTCATGTGAGAGGAGTCATATTTGCCTGATTTTAGAGGACGGGTGAGATTGCACATAAAATGGAATTCTAGAAAGGAAATTTCATGCTTAGTGACCTGGTGACGGCTAAAGCAAATGAAAACTACTTCTAAATAACAAGTAACTACAGTAAAGAGATGATGATGGAATATAATAAAAGACTCAAGTTCTATATGTAAAATGTACCTGTATATATCATATCCTAGGAAGACAATTAGAGGGAAAAGTATGGAGCTATGGTATAGGTTGACATCTGACCGGATAAGCCTCTTAAACCTTGACATAATTGGGCGTCAGCGTAAGGACCGTCTGCAGACGCCGCCATACGTGATGTAGGACGTGCGACCTTCACAGGGAAGTGTCAAGGTTTTTACCCACAATCCTTCACCGCTTCTTATTTCCTTCTCAATTATAAGACAAGATCACCGGCTGCAGCAGGTCCCCGGCGCATGAGTGAGGGGATAATTAAGTGGTAACGCGGTGAATAATGTGATGATCAGGCGCAGGGTCGGCTCCGATACCAGGCAATTACTCCTAAAAGCAAAACGGACAATGACGCTTCTTATTAATCAGTCATTTAGTCGCGTTCAATGGAAGCCGCACTGCGAGATTAGAAGCAGGAGAAGATCTGCTGAAGGTACAAACAGATAGAAGGAGGGGTGAAGACTTTACATTATCAACACCAAAAATCTGTCAAGTCGTAGAGCGACGATGATCACGCGTCCGAATTTACTAAATTGTCGCCATCCTACGACGTAGAGGCAAAATTACCAGGAGTGACAACGTCATAATGTTGCAGTGTATAATTTTATATATTGGTGGGGATCCCTGCGTCCTGCACCCGGCACAGGGTCAGCCCTATGCTGAATGTTTGCGTTCCCTCCTACATTTATAGTAACTTTATGTTTGTAAAATCCGGTGCTGCACCTCCCTAACACCTGGAAATACTCCCCTCTTAGGACCTTCACCATACTGCAATGATGGTACCAGTCTAAACATTTCTATACAGCTGCCTAAATAATACCGCCATACGCTGCAAAAATCATATACTGCACCTACCTAACAGTGTCACCATGGAGAAGCACTCACATACAGTACTCTAGTAAAACAACTATCAAACACCATATGATGCTCCGATAACACCACAATACAGCGCTTTAATAATACCATCATATGGGGGATATAACAACATCACAATATAGTGCTCTGATAAAATCACCATACAGTACTGTAATAACACCATCATAAAGTACTATAATAATGCCACTATATAGTACTCTAATAATACCAACATAAAGTACTCTAATAATACCACCATAAAGTACTCTAATAATACCACCATATAGAACTCTAATAATACCACCATATAGAACTCTAATAATACCACCATATAGTACTCTTATAATACCACCATATAGTACTCTAATAATACCCTGCACCAGCAGCAGAATAGTGAGTGCAGCTCTGGAGTATAATACAGGATGTAACTCAGGATCAGTACAGGATAAGTAATGTCATGTATGTACACAGTGACTGCACCAGCAGAATATTGAGTGTAGCTCTGGGGTATAATACAGGAGGTAACTCAGGATCAGTACAGGATAAGTAATGTCATGTATGTACACAGTCACTACACCAGCAGCAGAATAGTGAGTGCAGCTCTGGAGTATAATACAGGATGTAACTCAGGATCAGTACAGGATAAGTAATGTCATGTATGTACACAGTGACTGCACCAGCAGAATAGTGAGTGTAGCTCTGGGGTATAATACAGGAGGTAACGCAGGATCAGTACAGGATAAGTAATGTCATGTATGTACACGTGACGCCACCAGCAGCCGAATGTGAGTGCAGCTCTGGAGTATAATACAGGATGTTTTTGAACTCAGGACAGTTACAGATAAGTAATGTCAAACTTTTGGGTATGTACACAGTGACTGACTGACAGCAGAATGTGAGTGCAGTCTGCCGAGTATCTGCAAGTATATAAGTCTCTCTATAGACTCTCTTGCATGGACACTAGGTGGGGTCAGGATGGCAAGTAGATGGCCCATTATGGTGGGGGGAGGATTACGTGATTATGTAGAGTGGTAATGCTCGCTCTGCTGTCCGGCAGCAGCACATGCGTGTTCTTGAGGAGAGAGAAGGTCTGGGGGACAGGGTGAAGTATTGTACAGCATCAGTGTGAGAACATGGAGTTTGAGATCAATGTAAAATAAATTATGTAACCTCGAAACTGAAATCCAGTGATTCCGAATCTCCAGCCGCCTCCAATACCTCCAGGTCCCAGGGTTTCGGTCCTGATTTAGTAAAGTTTCTCCCTAATCATGTACCAGGTAGGTAACCTACACCCTACAGTCGGATAATGCTTCTAGAAATGTATACGGGCAATCAGATGGTATAAATATATGAGATAAAGGACAGAGCACATAAATAAGCCCCAATTAGAAGATTTCCAGGACGGGTCAAGGGGTACGGTCATGGGTCATGGGAGCGGAAAACTGACGATGACCACCAAAGTACAAATCTATTATCGCACTAGATAAAGATCCTTACAACTGTCATAATTATATATTCCTATCTAGATCTATCTATTAAAGCTCAGATATCACATTATTCCATCGGCAACACCCCTGCCAATGCCACTGACGAAGGTGGTAGTGTGAATAGCGCCCTCTCCAGGGTTCAGGAGCTGTTTGGGAGGTTGATGAATCGCTCTAGGATGTGTTTTTAGAACTTGGGAATATTGAGTGATTGCCATGTAGCTACTGCCTGGTAAGGGCAAACAGTTAACTTTGTGATATGTGACTGTCCAGTGATGTTCCGGTGGGAACACAAGCTGGAAGGGTGATTCGGCTAGTGCTACCACCGACCAGGGAAGTATATAAATCATGTAAATGTGGTCTTAGCTCTTGGTCCAGTCTGCAGAGTCAAGCCAGATAGCAGCAGAGGGAGTGCACACTCTAGCAGTTTCCAGGAACTTAGGTGCCTCAGGACTACTGCTAGCCCCACCAGGGCAAGTGCGAGGACTCTTTTAAACCCCAGAAATGAGCTCCACCACCCGGCTATTTCTACCAGCCAAGCCGAACCTAGAGAAACAGCTGAGTGGTAACCTTCTTGTGGATCGGATCCACAGACTCTATTCCAGCTTGAGAATATGCTGTTATAATTTGCCGTTGCCGGCGTTCATAGAGAACCAGGAGTTGATTTTCACAACGTTGTCTCTGTCTGATCCCTGGATAGGCTGTTACCACCACAGACCACCCCATTATTACCCAGGGACATATCGTAGAGACACTCGGGGGTTGCCCCAGGGGAAACCAGCACTCAGCCTCTCCCTCCATATTTCTTGCACACACCACCTGTGAGACATGCCCGGGGGGGCCTGTAGGGACGCCATCCGGTCCCCATACCAAGCACTGTGGCATTTCAGCGTGCCCAAGGCCGCAACCGCCAGCCCACTCCGGGAGCCCGGGCCCCGGCTGTCTCCAGGCTCCAAGAAAAGGCGAGGACCGGTGGGGGATGTTGCACATCTGAAATACATCAGTTTATCCCATCTTATAATATATTATCATCCATTCAGCCTCTATTATCTATCTTATCTATCTATCTATCTATCTCATATGCTATCTACTATCTATCGCATATCTATCTCATATCTATCTAGCCGGGCCGCTCTGCCATGAGGGAGATGAAATGAAAAAAAAAAAAATAACGCTTCAGGCGGCCAGAACTGGTGTCCCTGTAAAGGCGGCGAAAATTCGACCGCTCTAAAGTGGGCGATTCGTGGGCGTCCATTAACGCCGAAGCGCCCACCAGTAAATAAATCGCGCCGTCTCTTTTAAGACACAGGCGCGATTTATATGCGGGCGAAGCAGCGCCCTGTCCGGGACAGCTGCGTCGCCCCGTTCTAAGCGAGTGACACAGGCGCATGACGCATGGCACGGCGCCTGTGTCACTGTGCGGAGCCGCGTCTCACAGGGAGCCGCGTGAACACCGGAGCCGCGGCGAGGGAGCAGGCTGCCTGCAGGGGAGGGGTGAGATGTATGTTTTATTATTTTTCATGGATTTAATAATGTGGATAATAATTAATTACTGCGGGGGGGGGGGGCTATATATATCATATGGGCAAGAATATTTTTAAACGGGGGGGGGGGGGAGGTATCATGGGAATGATATTTTATTTGGGGGGGGGGCTATAATTATTTCTTATTACTGGGGGGAGGCAATATATATTATATTATGTTGGGGCTTATACCGGAATATTTTATATGGGGGGAGTGACTATATTATATATATTATGGGGCTATGATTGTTTATACTAGGGGGAGGGCTATTAGAGAATATATGGGGCAAGAATTTTTCACTAGGGGGGGGGTGCGCTGTATATTATTATATGGGGCCAGAATTATTTTATACTGGGGAGGGGGGGTGGGCGTTCTGTATATTTATTTGGGCGATTTGGAGCTATAATATTTATACTGGGGGGGGGGGGGGTGGTGATTTTGGTTTTTTGGATGCTATAGATTCATAGATATTATTTGGGGAATAATATTTATACTGGGGGGAGGGTGCTTAGATATTATTGGGGTCTGATAATTATTTTATACTGGGGGGGGATGATATAGATATTATTGGGGTCTATAATTATTTTATACTGGGGGGGGGGGTGATGCTATAGATATTATTTGGGATATATTATTTATATGGGGGGCTGATATATCTTAGATAGTATTTGGGTCTATAATTATTTTATACTGGGGAGGGGAGCTTTGGGGAATGCCTTATAGATTTATTTGGGCTATAATTATTTTATATGGGGGGGGGGTGATGAATATGATGGTGGGTGAGCTAAGATATTATTGGGGCTATAATTATTTTATACTGGGGGGGATGCAAGATAGTATTGGGGCTAGAATTATTTTATAATGGGGGGGGATGCTATAGATATATTTGGAGTATAATTATTTTATACTGGGGGGATGATATAGATATATTGGGCGATAATTATTTTATAATGGGGGGGGATGGGGGGATGCTATAGATATTAGTTGGGGCCTCAATTATTTTATACTGGGGGGATGCTTATAGATATTATTGGGGCTATAATTATTTCTACTGGGGGGGATTCAGTATATATTTCTATGGGGCCAGACTCATTTTATACTGGGGGGTGCGTGTAATATGATATATCCACTATATCATAAGCGGGGGGCTGTAATATATATATCACCTATATCACTAAGCTGGAGGATGTATATATTATATTCACTAAGCACTCTAAGCTGGGGGGTTGTTATGGGATACAGTATATTACTATGTGAGGGGGGGCTGTATATCGGGATACAGTATATACTTAGCTGAAGGGGCTGTATATGGGATACAGTATATTATATTATATTAGATTTTATCCCTATTATAATGAAGGGATGTGTATATGGGGCGGGTGGTAGCGTGCGGTCATTTGTGTGTGAGGGGTATATATTTTGAGAGCGCACAAGTGTTGTTATCCAGGAGACTTTATACGGGAAGTGACTGTGGTATTTTTAGGGGCGCAGGGTTTGGATGAGGAGATGCCTGCACGGAGCTGAAGTATCCTGCCGTGAACTCAGCCCGCGATAGTCATGGATTGGAGAACCCCGAATAAAGGTCTCCTGATTGAAAGAGTGTCATTATAAGGTACTAGATGCCACTAAGGACTCCCAGATCCTGTAGTCAGTCACACCCGTGTCAGGAGCTGTACTGTAGGATGTTACTTGTAGGAAAGTTTAAGAGTTAACTTAACAGGAGTGGTGGGGGGGAAGGGGGGGTCGGCACAGCATGTGTAATATTCGCCTCAGCAGCAAAGATGCTAGAACGGCCCTGTATCTAGCTGAGCGCCTAGCTAGTCTATCTATCTATAGCAAGCTATATCTATCTATCTATCTCGATCTAGCGAGCTAGCGAGCGCCGAGCGAGCGAGCGAATGGGGCGAGCGGCGAGGCGAGGCGAGGGTCAAGAGGCGAGGCGAGCGAGCGCAGAGCGAGCGAGCGCAGAGCGAGCGGAGGCAGTGAGAGCGGGGAGGATGCGCCAGCGAGCGAGCTAAGCCAGAGCGAGCTAGCGAGCGCGAGCGGCGAGCATCTAGAGCCGAGCGAGCGATAGAGCGAGCGGGTCTAGCGAGGAGCGCAGAGCGATCGAGCGAGCGATCGAGCGCAGAGCATGCGAGCTAGCTCATATCTATCTAGCTAGCGAATATCTAGCTATAGAGTATCCTATGATATGCGATCGAGCTCCTAGCGATCTAGCATCTATACTCTATCGAGCTATCGATCTTCCTATCTATCGATCTTATCTCCATCTATCTATATATCTATCTACTCTGCTATGATTCTATGTACCATTCTTATGAGTTATACATCCGCGGGCAGGTTTTCTCCCGAGTTCATCATGATGAATAAATAATAATATCAGCAGCAGAGATGAATATACATGAATGGCTCTTGTGTTTTCCTGTGTTGCTGAATTCGGAAATTTCTGGAATGTGATGAACATGAACTGCCTCTCACTTTGGTGTCTGTGCCAGGGATGGAATCTCGGGGAGACCCACTAGAGCGCCGGCCAGCGCACCTTGTCCCCATCAAAAGCAGATTTCCATCTCAGCAGGAGTTGAATGCATTCCTAACTACATCTAAATGTCATTATAATCCGCCCGTTATCTAGATATAATGTTGTGTGACATCACTGATCTATGATCATTTTACTCCAGTCACATTCCAAGGCATTCAGAATTCATTCTGCAGCTTGAATCTCGTCCTCCACAGAAAACACTTCTATAACCCAACTGCTAGAATGTGAGGATTGTGGATACTCGAGTCACATCCAGAGCCTTGTTGCAATTCGAAGAATTCAAGCAACCTCTTCACTACGACACTGAATTAGGAGGACAACAAAACCCTAATGATCCACCTGAGGGATTACATCAGCAAACTCTTAGATGAATATTTCTATGATATGAACCGTCCAAGACTTCTCATGAGCTGCACCAGATCTCTGGAGCCACTATCCAGGAATATAGATTTATACTGGTTTTTAGTCACTTTTTATTACATTCAATCAGCCAACTCTTCTATATTTACTCTCCTAAACTAATATTTCCCTAATGTCACATTTTCCACAAGCCACTTCGGCTCGACATGGATATAGCAGAGCTGGTAATCATTATACATAATTTTTTTTATATTAAATGTAGGAAATAAAAATGAAACAAATAACAAAAAAAATTATATAGAGAAATATATTTAAATATATATATATAGTATTATAATAATATAGTATATATAATATTTATATTATATATTATTTATTTATAAATAATAAAAAAATAAAAAAAATGAAAATAATAAAAAAACAATATAGAAAAATAAATGAAAATGAGAAAGAAAAGAAATATGAAGGGAAAAGGGGGAAAAAGATGAAATAATAAAAAAAAATCTTACAAAAATTATGCTAAAAAAAAAATGCATACGGTAAGTAAAAGTATAAATCAAAAGAAGATTGACCTCTAAAAGAACATGTATAATTTCTGCAAATATTTAAAATTGTTGGAAAGGATTTTAAAAACCATCAACAAAGCCGTCAATAAAATAGAAATTAAAGATCCAATATAAAAGACCGAAAATTCACACAATTTACAGCGATATAGTTGAGAAAAACTAAAATTAGATTGTTGTTGAAAACAAAACTATCAATTAAAATGAAAAAGCACATTACATTAAAATGTTAATATAAGTGGAGATTAAGGGACCCCAAGGTTAACATTGGGTTTGGGGATGGGGTGTCCCGCTGACAATTAAAGCACTGCTGGTAACTAGAGGCCTTCGATTTGCCGGTTCGGCCAGCAATCCGGTATATGTCGGGGCGTGCCGACACAAAACTGTACGAAGAATTCAGGTTACGCCTCCAGCTCATCTATAAATATAAGTATATATTAAAATTGGCAAAAATAATCATTTAAAGGTTTGTCCACTTTCAGAAATTATTTGTGAAGGAAAGTTACGCAATTTTCCCTCCAATCTATTTCGGCCATCAATTCTCACAGTTTTAGATTCTGCTTGCTGTAATTATATAGAAAGCCTTCTGTATACTTCCAGTGGAACAGAAATACGACCATGGTCCACACAGGTGCACAGGTTGTAATCAGAAGCGTGTGATACTAACCAGCTTCATGCCACTGTGTGACGCACATGACCAGGCACAGGGTTCTGTTCACTGGAAAATAAACATGAAACCTTATATAGAATGACAGGGAAGCAGAGATCTAGAAAACGTGAGGAATGATACAGAAGAAAGTAGACTGGGAGGAATTGGATAGTTTGATACACAAACAATATCAATTATTTGAAAGTGGAGACCCCTGTCTTTAAGGCCCAACAATGTTGCTTTGCCAAGGTTTTTATATATGTTCTGAATAGTTTTTATAGTGGATTCTATGTGCCGCCGGGGATTAGGGGTTATAACCCCATCATGTTTATCTGTTATCAGCCAGGATGTGACCTATGACCTTCCTGTCCCTGTTCTTAGGAGCGTAATTTCACATGGAATGGCCAGAGCACAGCTGAGATCCGGGGGCTCGGTATACACACGCCGCTCTATGGGGAGTGGAGGGATTGGCATGTAGCAGTGCGCTGCGCGAGGCGTAATCTAATAACCCGATATATATATATATACACACGGGTGTTTGTCTATAGGTTCTGCAGTTCTGAGGAGGATGATCTCCTGCCCAGGGGGGGCGGCCGTGTGCCCTGTAAGCTGACGAGGATGAAGGGTTCCTTATGGAAGGTATGATGGCGTTTCGAAAGGGTCGCAAACAACATGACTGCCAACAGTTTTTGTGCCCCAATACATAATTAGAGTAAATTAAGCTTTTAAATTAGCTCCTATTCTGCCTTACACTTACTGCAGTCTTGTCATTCCGATTGTTTTCTGTGTGTAAGCAGCAGCCCACCAGAGGGAACCTGTCAGCAGGTTTACCACGAAACTACCAGTACTCTCCTCAGGGTGATGAACACAGACTGTGAGACTCTGCCCGCAGGAGGTTGTTATGGCGGCTGCTTTGTACTTGTTCAACAAGAGGCCTGGTTTGCCTTTATGAGAACAAAAATTACCGGGTTACGGGGAAAAAAAAAAAATGGTTTAATGGCTGATAGGTTGGGACTTGAATCTTGTTTCCAAAAACGTAGTACGATGAGACAATGAAATTCTTTCTAGAATTCCCTCTTTTATGTTGAATTCAATGTTTCTAATAAAAAAAAGATCTCCCCAACGTCAGACAAAAAAGACTGTTCTTATCCATTTGCACATGAGAGAGTCAAGAGTAGATGCTTGAAGGGGCAGTGTCAACATCAGAAGTCCAAATCTTTCTGTCTGTAGGACCTCCTAAAAATCATGCGCTGGCGTCAAAGTAAAGATAAGAATCCATTCTTTCAGAAGCATCAGGTTAATGGTGCTGAGTGACGGAACCAGAGATAGGGCAGTTAAAAATAGGGTGGCAATTGGCGGTCTTTATCTGCGCATGCATTTTCCTACTTAATAATAATAAACTTTATTTATATAGCGCACACAGATTATGTAGCGCGCACAGAACTTGCCAAATCAGTCCTTGTCACCCTATGGGGCTTCACAACTAATCCACCTACCAGTAAGTTTGGAGTGTGGGAGGAGGAGGGGAAACCGGAGGGGGGAACCTGGAGCGAAGGAAACCCACACAAACACCAAAATGAAATAAAACTACTGTGCATTTAGGCGCCCTCTATCTCTGGTAGTGTTGTAGTTTACAAAGTAGTTTACAAAACACCATTAGGCTTATAATAAAAGACATACTTCTAAAGCTATAGAACAGATACTGCCCTTGCTACTAATAAACTTGATCATCTCACGTGAAAATGGTTGTGAGAAGAGTCATATTGCCTCCTGACTTTAGAGGAAGAGGACTTAATTCCAAAGCGAAATTCTAGAAAAGGAAAATGTCAACTTAGATGAAGGAACCTAGTGACGGTAAAGCAAATGTAACCTATTCAAAAATAAACGACAGTAAAGAGAGAGGATGGTGGAATATAAGTAAAAGCTTAAGTCTATATTAAAATGCATAAATGATATAATATCCTAGAAGATAATGCGCAGATGGCAGATTTAATGACCCGGGCCATTCGCGATCCTGCGGGCGTTCTATGACGGTTGGATGGATTCGGGGCGGACGGGGATTCAGAGGTAGTTCCTCCGCCGTCCACCAGGTGGCGCTGCCCTGCCGGCGGAAGAGATCGCGAACGCGAGGGAGTTCAATGCTCAGTGACAGATTTGTATTTAAATCAGCGTACGGGTTTTACGCATCCGAGGGTTTTATATCGGCCACCCCGCCCCCTCAATTTCCGTCGCGTGCATGCCAGCGCCGATGCCGCCCACAATCGATCGAGTATGGGGCAAACAAAATCCCGGGGAATTCAAGGGAAATCAGCGCAAAACGGAACTATTCGGGGTTAGCAGTCGGAGGAAAACCGCAATCGGGCCCTTAGTAAATGACACCCAAATGTGGCCACATTTACGAAACAGGTCCAGTCGCAATCCAGCGGCGCGTTCTCCGACGAGGATTCGGGTCTGCCGACATTCACTAAGATTGGGCGCCCTATATCCAGCAGGTGTCGCTGTCCGCCGGAGTTCAACTTCTTTGTCCCGGTGCATGTAAGTGTTGATCTTGCGACACAAATCGCTTTTTTTAAATTAGTGGGTTTTCCGAATCCGTTGGGTTTTCCGGCGGCCATGCCCCCCCGATTTCTGTCACGTGAAAGCCGGCGCCGTTGTGCCACAATCCGATCGCGTGCACCAAAATCCCGGGGCAATTCAGTGCAAATCGGAAATATTCGGGAAACCCGACGAAAGTGCACGATTCGGACCCTTAGTTAATGAGCCCCAATTAGTATGAAAAGTATAAAAAATACCGTATCCTCTGCGTCTCACCCTGAGCCTACGGTATAGGATGACATCTGACCGGATAAGCCTCTCAAACCTTGACATAATTGGGCGTCAGCGTAAGGACCGTCTGCAGACGCCGTCATACGTGATGTAGGACGTGCGAACTTCACAGGGAAGAGTGTCAAGGTTTTTACCCACAATCCTCACGCCTTATTATTTCCTTCTCAATTATAAGACCAAGATACCAGGCTGCAGCAGGGTCCCCGGCGCATGACGTAGAGGGGATAATTAAGTGGTAACCGCGTGAAAATGTGATGATCAGGCGGCAGGGGTCGGCTCCGATACCAGGCAATTACTCCTAAAGAAAAAGGACAATGACGCTTCTTATATTATTAATCAGTCAGTTAGTCGGTTAAATGGAAGCCGCCAGCTGCGGAGATCGAAGCAGGAGAAATCTGCTGAAGGTACACAGATAGAAGGAGGGGTGAAGACTTACATTATCAACACCAAAAATCTGTCAAGTCGTATTTAGGCGACGAGATCACGAGTCCGAAATTTACTAAATTGTCGCCATCCTACGACGGGAGGCCCAAAATAAGAAAAAGTGACGACGTGTCCCCTAAGGTTGGCCAGTGTTATAATCTTATAAGAGCGTTCCCCTACTAAGAACACCAGACGTACAGACGACCCCTAGTACAAACGGACGTCAGGATTATCAATGGATTGTCTGTAATAAGATTTATGTCAATCCTTGTTGCTGATGACACTAAACATTTTTAAATCCAAAAAAACATCTGTCTGGAGTTACAATTATGAAACATTGCAGTTCCGACTTGCATTAACAAATTAAACTTAGAAGAACCCTACAAAGAAACCGATCCTTGTACGTAACCCAGGGGACTTCCTGGGTTGGGATTCCCGGATCCTGACAAACGGCCAAAGTCAAAGGGTCTGCCCAATGCTGAATCATGCCCTTTCAGGATGTTTGCGCTCGCCCAGCAATATATAGTAACTGTATGTTTGTAAAATCTGGTGTTGCACATCCCTAACAACTAGAAACACCCTCCTCTTAGGGCCTTCACTATACTGCACCCTATATGATCTACCATTTCTATACAGCTGCCTAAATAATACCGCCATACTGCACCTACCTAATAGTGTTGCCATGGAGAAGCACTCACATACAGTGCTCTAGTAAAACAGCTCTCAAACACCATATGGTGCTCCGATAACACCATAATACAGTGCTTAAAAAAATACCATCATATGGGTGATATAACAACATCACCATATAGTGCTCTGATAAAATCACCATACAGTACTGTAATAACACCACCATATAGTACTCAAAATACTCCCACCATTAAAGTGCTTGTTACACCATCATAAAGACTATAATAATCCCACCATATAGTACTCTAATAAACATCACCAGAAAGTGCATAATAAGCACAACCTGTAGTATTCTTTTTTGGGGGAACATCACCATTACAGTACTCTAAAATACACCATATAATTATAGAGCACTGTGTAGATGTACCTTTCATTTTCCGGTGGAGCGTGCAGGCAGTTGCACACTTTCCTTGAAAATCACATCTGATTTTTTTTTTTTTTTAAAAGTGAATTCAGCTTGTCCGGGCCTCATATTCACCAATCTGTCAGGGTCGGAGAAAAGCTGAGTGGACAAACCATCTGCGTTAATAGCTGCGACACATAAGAGTCAGGGCTTGTATGTGAAGTTAGTAACATCTGGAAGAGGATCCCACTCCCTGCTGACTCGGATTATCTCTGTCCTTCATCCTTCCCCTGATGGAGATGATACCCCATCACCTGCTGACCTCTGCCAGGGCACACAATGGAGGCATCAGTCATGGTCCCTTCCCAATGATCCCTACAAGTGTCATGAAATACCTCACACAGTCACACCAGGAGTATACATGGAGGGGCCACATGTGCAAAATATCAAGTTCTTCGACCCACATCTGCACTATTGTTATACCGGGGGGCACAGATAAGTCATCGGAATAGTTGCCAGGTGTCATATCAGAGAAAGTTGTGACTTTGGGGGTGAAATGGAAAGAAATAAGGCTCTTAGGAATGTCACACATACATGTCCCCCCCAGCGACAGACATACAGTAGATGCCACCACCCCCCAAAAACCTGAGGCATCAGTACAGGATAAGTAATGCAGGTATTGTACACAGTTACTGCACCAGCAGCAGAATAGTGAGAGCAGCTTGGGGGTATATACAGGAGTAACTCAGGATCAGTACAGGATAAAGTAATGTCAGGTATTGGACACAGTGACTGCACCAGCAGCAGAATAGTGAGTACAGCTCTGGGTATAATACAGGAGGTAACTAGCATCAGTACAGGATAAGTAATGGTCAGTATTTACACAGTGACGGCCACCAGCAGCAGAATAGTGAGTGCAGACTCTGGAAGTATAATAAGGCAGTAACTCAGCATCAGTACAGGATAAGTAAGTCCGGTATGTACCAGGGACTGCCACCAGCAGCAGAATAGTGGAGCCAGCTCTGGGGTAAATACAGGATGTAACTCAGGATCAGACCAGGATAAGTATGTCATGGTACACAGATGCTGCTCCAGTCAGCCAGATAGTGGAGTGCAGCTCTGGGTATTAATACAGGATGTAACTCAGGATCAGTACAGGATAGTAATGTCATGTATGTACACAGGGACTGCACCCAGCAGCAGGATAGTGAGTGCAGCTTGGAAGTGTAATACAGGATGTAAATCAGGCAGTACAGGATAAGTAAATGCATGTATGTACCACAGTGACGCCCCAGGCAGCAGCAATCCAGAAAGTGAGGGCGCTCTGGGGTTAGAATACAGGATTAACTCATGTCAGTTACAGGATAAGTAATGTCAGGTATGGACACAGTGACTGCACCAGACCAGCAGAAGAGTTAGTGAGTGCACAGCTCTGGAGTATAATACAGGATGTAACTAAGGACAGTTTTTTACAGGATAGTAAGTCATGATGTAGGTACACAGTGACTGCCCAGCAGCATGACAGAATTAGTGAGTGCAGCTCTGGAGTAGTAAATACAGGGATGTAAACTCCAGGATCAGTACAGGATAAGTAATGTCATGGATGTACACAGGACTGACACCAGCAGCAGCATAGTGAGTGCAGCTTCTGGGATAATACAGGATGTAACTCAGGAGCAGTACAGGATAAGGTAAGGTCATGTAGTACTAGTGACCTGCAGCAGCGCAGAATAGTGACTGCAGCTCTTGGAGATCAACAGGATGTACCAGGATCAGGACAGGATAAGTAATGGCATGTATATGTACACAGTGACTGCACCAGCAGCAGAATAGTGAGTGCAGCTCTGGAGTATAATAATGGATGTAACTCAGGGATCAGTACAGATATAAGTAATGTCATGTATATACACAGAGACTGCACCAGCAGCAGAATAGTGAGTGCAGCTCTGGGGTTATAATACAGGATGGTTACTCAGGATCAGTACAGGATAGTAATGTCATGTATGTACACAGTGAACCGCACCAGACAGCAGAATGTGAGTTGCAGCTCTGGAGTATAACAGAGGATATAACTCAGGGGATCAGATACAGATAAGGTAAGCATGTATGTACCACAGTGACTGCACCAGACAGCAGATAGTGAGTGCAGCTCTGGGGTTAATACAGGAGGTAATAAGATCAGTACAGGATACGTAATGTCATGTATGTAACAGGACTGCACCAGCACAGCAGAATAGTGAGTGCAGCTCCGCGAGATAATACAGGATGTAATCGGATCAGTTCAGGAAAGTAATGTCATGTATGTACACAGTGACTGCACCAGCAGCCAGAAAGTGAGTGCCAGGGGTTCGGGAGTCATAATACAGGAGTGACTCAGGATCAGTTACAGGATAAGTAAGGTCATGTATGTTACACAGTGACGGCCCACCAGCAGCAGAATAGTGAGTGCCAGCCTCTGGGGATATACAGGATGATAACTCAGGATCAGTACAGGATAAGTAATGTCTGATGTCACAGGGACTGCACCAGCCAGACAGGACGAATAGTGAGGCCAGCTCCGGAAGTATTAATACAGGATGTAACTCAGATCAGTACAGCATAAGAATGTCATGTATGTACACGTGACTTGCACAGCAAGCCCCAGAATAGCTGAGTGCCAGACTCTGCGGCGTATGATAAAGCGCATGTAACTCAGCGTTCAGCCTACAGGATAAGTAATGTCATGTAGGTACACAGGGACTGCACCAGTAGCAGAATAGTGAGTGCAGCTCCGGAGTATAATACAGGATTGTAACTAAGGATTCAGTAAGCATAAGTAGTATGTCATGTATGTACACAGTGTGACTGCACCAGCAGCAGAATAGTGAGTGAAGCTCTGGGGTATTAATACAGCATGTAACTCAGGTCAGTACAGGGAAAGTCTAATGTCTGTATGTTACACAGGGACTGACACCAGCAGAATAGTGAGTGCAGCTCTGGAGTAAACACAGATGTAAATCAGGATTCAGTACAGGATAAGTAATGTCAGTATGTACACGTGAATGCAACACAGCAGAATAGTGAGTGCCAGCTTGGGGTATTATACAGGATTGTAACTCTAGGATCAGTACAGATTAAGTAATGTCATGTATGTACACAGTGACTGCAACCAGCAGAATATGTGAGTCAGTATGGAAGTATAACACAGGATTGTAACTCCAGGATCAGTACAGGATAAGTAATGTCATGTATGTAAACAGTGACTGCACCAGCCAGCAGATAGTGAGTGAGCTCTGGGGTATAATACAGGATGTAAATCAGGAATCAGTGACGGCTAAGTAATGTCATGTAGTACACAGGGACTGCACCAGCAGCAGAATAGTGAGTGAAGCTCTGGAGTATAATACAGGATGTAACTCGGATCAGTAAGGATAAGTATGTCAGGTATGTTACACAGTGACGGCACCAGCAGAATAGTGAGTGCAGCTCTGGGGTATAATACAGGATGTAACTCAGGATCAGTACAGGATAAGTAATGTCATGTATGTACACAGTGACTGCACCAGCAGAATAGTGAGTGCAGCTCTGGGGTATAATACAGGATGTAACTCAGGATCAGTACAGGATAAGTAATGTCATGTATGTACAGTGACTGCACCAGCAGAATAGTGAGTGCAGCTCTGGAGTATAACAGAGGATAAGTAATGTCAGGTATTTTGTAGACTATAGTAGTATGAGGAGTTGTATCTTAGAGGTCACATAATAAAAGCTCCTGGTGAGGATTTATATGAAGGATGTGAAGACTGAGGCTTCTGCCTTCTGCACTACAAAGACTTAGAGAAGATTCTCAGTTTTCGGCCTCTGTAGACCCCTGCCACCCCTAGTCTGGAGCTCGCACATCATGTGTCCTGACCCCTGTTATGTACAGAAGTGTTCTCTGTGCGGGGAGACCTGCAGCGCTCTGGGGAGCAGCCCGGCAGACACACGGATACAGTCCTATTGTATCCGTATCTCATATGTGTATATATATATATACACTGCGTATACAATGCGGAACCTCACCTTATACCGGGGGTCCCTCTGTTTTTTTTTTCCATAATAATAATAATAATAATAATTATCCTCTTACAATCTTTGAGCAGATGTTTAACCCAGGGGAATAATCCATTACTGCATTACATATCCTGTATAGGTAGTAACACAGAACTTATCTCATGTCTGCAACAAGGGATGTGCAACCTTATCTCATTCGTGAAGGGGGGTCACTCTGAGACCATCGAGTGCAGGAGGAGTCACCTCCCCAGAATCTACAAATACCCCCCAATACCAGAGCTAAGGATGTGATACGGCTCAGTGTATCTTTTCTGATCTTGGATACGACTCAAGGTAATCCTTGTACTATACACGCAGGGGCTACTCCTGGAATGTGTGGAGATCCCCCCCCCCACCAGATGCCGGAAGTGATCCCTCAGCTCCGCTACATCTGATCAGGGTCCTCCATAACTTCATTATCCTTTCCTTTATACACTGCTCAAAAAATAATGGGAACACTCAAATAACACATCCGAGATCTGAATGAATGAAATATTCTTGGTCGGTACAAAGTTGGATGTGCTGACAACAAAATAGAAAAAAAATCATCAATGGAAGTCTAATTTATTAACCAATGAAGGCCTGGATTTGGAGTCACCCACAAAATTAAATTGGAACAACACACAACAGGCTGACCCAAATTTGATGTAATGTCCTTAAGACAAGATGACAAAATGAGGCTCAGTATTGTGTGTGCTTTCCCCGTGCCTGTATGTCCCTACAACACCTCGGCATGCTTCTGATAAGTCTTAGTACTGTGTGTGGCCTCCACGTGCCTGTATGACCTCCCTACAATCCCTTGGCATGCTCCTGATGAGGCTCAGTACTGTGTGTGGCCTCCATGTGCCTGTATGACCTCCATACAACGCCTCGGCATGCTCCTGATGAGGCTCAGTATTGTGTGTGCTTTCCCCGTGCCTGTATGTCCCTACAACACCTCGGCATGCTTCTGATAAGTCTTAGTACTGTGTGTGGCCTCCACGTGCCTGTATGACCTCCCTACAATCCCTTGGCATGCTCCTGATGAGGCTCAGTACTGTGTGTGGCCTCCACGTGCCTGTATGACCTCCATACAATCCCTTGGCATGCTCCTGATGAGGCTCAGTACTGTGTGTGGCCTCCATGTGCCTGTATGACCTCCATACAATGCCTCGGCATGCTCCTGATGAGGCTCAGTATTGTGTACGGCCCCCCCTGCTGTATGCCTCCAGACAATGCCTGGCAGGCTCCTGATGAGGCTCAGATTGTGTATGGCACCCCCCCCGCTGCTGTATGACCTCCCTACAATGCCTCGGCATGCTCCTGATGAAGATCAGTATTGTGTATGGCCTCCCCGTGCCTGTATGACCTCCCTACAACACCTCGCAGCTCCTGATGAAGTTGTGGATGATCTCCTGAGGGATCTCCTCCCAGATCTTAACTAAAGCATCCGCCACCTCCTGGAGAGTCTGTGGTGCAATGTGACATTGGTGGATGGAGCGAGACATGATGTCCTAGAGGTGCTCAATCGAGTTAAAGTCTGGGGAACAAGTGGGCCAGTCCATAGCTCCAATGCCTTCATCTTGCAGGAACTGCTGACACACTCCAGGTCTAGCATTGTCCTGAATTAGGAGAAAAACAGGGCCAACCACACCAGCATATGGTCTCACCAGGGGTCTGAGGATCTCATCTTGGTACCTAATGGCAGTCCTCCAAAGAAAATGTCACCCCACACCATTACTGACCCAATGCCAAACCGGTCATGCTGAAGGACGTTGCAGGCAGCAGATCACTCTCCACGACGTCTCTAGACTCCAGTCATGTCAGTCACATGTGCTCCTTGTGAACCTGCTTTCATCTGTGAAGAGCACAGGACGCCAGTGGCCAATTTGCCAAACTTGGTGTTCTCTGGCAAATGACAAGCGTCCTGCACGGTGTTCAACTGTGAGTACAACCACCAGCTGTGGACGCCGGGCCCTCATACCATCCTCCTGGAGTCGGTTTCTAACCGTTTGTGCAGACACATGCACATTTCTGGCTGCTGGAGGTAATTTTGCAGGGCTCTGGCAGTGCTCCTCCTGTTCCTTCTTGCACTTCTTCTACTGGTAGCGCCTCCGCTGACAGACACAGCAAACCTTCTGGCCACAGCTCGCGTTGATGTCCCATCCTGGATAAGCAGCACCACCTGAGCCACTTGTGTGGGCTGTAGAGTCCGTCTCAGGCTACCACGTGTGTGAGAGCCCCACCAACATTCAAAATTGATCAAAACATCAGCCAGAAGCATTGGAACTAAGAAGTGGTCTGTGGTCCCCACCTGCAGAACCCCTCCTTTATTGAGCGTGTCTTACTAATTGCCTGTGAAATTGATCATCAATAAGTGTTGCTTCCTAAGTCGACAGTTTTATTTCCCTGAGGTTTAATTTGCGAGTTATATTGTGTTGTTTGTGTTCCCTTTATTTTTTGAGCAGTGTATATTCCTCCAGTTCAGGTCTGGATTAAGTGTTCTTGCTACTTAAATTCATTGGGGGTCATTTATCTTTATTTTCCTTCCTTTTTTTCTTTCTTTTTTGAGACTTTCTTTGGCACATTGCAATTTCTGCAACTTTTTGGGGACAAAAACGAGCCAAAACAAACAGATAAGATAAATGCCGCCCATTGAATTACAGCAATTCCGTCTACATTGGTCACCCCTGGGATCTCCACAATCCTCACTGTGTAACAGCTGAGTATGACAGTGTAGCTGTCAGCTATAACCCTTCTACTTCCCTAGTTTGCTACAATGTATCAGTACAGGTAAAACGTATCATCCCGATCTGCTAATTCAGAGATAACTGACTGTACCGAATGTAACTGTAACAAAACCTCAGCTGTGTGAAGCTCTCACTCTGCACTGGGTGTATTATTGTACTTCAATTGGTTAATATGTTTCAGAGGTGAGGGTTTGCTACACCTCTGTGTACACCTCTTTGTGTTTTTCACTGTCTTTTTGCTTTGCGTTATCATCCGTACAAGCGCAGACAGACAGATGGTTAATGCTGCTCCTGATTTCCTATGTGAGAGGTGCTGTCTATCTGGATTATCCACAGCCGGATGAAATTACCGCTTCCCCGGGAAGCCCCCTCCTCTGTGTGTCTGCAGCGGGTGGTGATAACGCGGCGCTGTGTGCAGGTCACAGGTAGACGTGAGCAGAACTCGATCCGACCACTCACCGCCCGCAGCAGGAATATGTCATCTTAAGAAAAACTTACCAGAACCGCGCCGGGTCCTTGGAGGGTTCTTGTCACACAGCCTTAACCTTAGGAAGAACGGAAGATGTTTTGGGGTTTTTTTTCTCTGAGAGAACATTCCTCGAGTTTTTCCCTTTTTAGCTGTTTCTCTGTTTATGGTAAAAACGATATGATAATGATCATGGCCGCACCCAGGGACTCCTCACTCACCAAGATTTCCTAGATGTCTGAGAGGTAAAAATATATCTCCAAAATGAATGGGTGTTGGTGGCCTTCACTCAGCTTTCCCAGACAAAGATCCTGCAGATTTTGGGTTGGGGACTGATCTGAGACACAAGTAATACATAGAATCCCGCATCCATCAACGGAAGCACTAGGAGCCCGAATGGCGCACACTGATTTGCAGTTCAATCTGCATCCTGATCACATCATTACCCCAGCTGTGTGCCTCCGTCAACGCACCTACAAGAAAGGCGGACCAGCAGCGAATGATTTCCCTTGATATCAATGTGATACGGCGTCAGAGCTGAACCTGGAAGTCGCCGGATCGCGCGACGCTAAATAGAAATCACCATCATTTGGAGTCTGGATCCTCAGATAGCTCGTCAAATCAGGACTTGACATCCAGCAACTCCCCCCGGATGTTTATACCGACGTTCCCAGCTAGCAGCTTCTGGCCAGTCCACAGGATATCCACCAAAGATCATCGCACACGCAGCAAAAGAATAAGGGGAAGAAGAATGGAGCCTGGGACAGCATGTGGGGTTCAGTACAAAGAAGTATCGAAAAAATAACACATACAGAGGTCAAATTTGGCGAATCATGAAAGTAGGATGAGAAGGATTTATGTGGTCGGAATAATAAAACCCTTAACCATTCCCGGGAGGAAAGAGAAAAATTTTTTTCCGCGAAACGGTTTATAACTTGAAGGGCGGTTTCAATTAAGCAGTTTTCAAGGGAATGGGATAGAGCTGACAGTGTTCGTACCAAAAGACGAACCCACTAAACAGTATGGCACTGTCACATAGTAATAAAGATAGGGACTGTCATTATACCACCATACTGGTGGTCTCGTCCATCAGTAGGCTATCCGAGAGGGGCCCAGGAATCCCCTGATGTAAGCTGCTACTAGTGCGAAGAGCACATAAACCCAATATTAGGTTGGGGGATGGGGAGGGATAGGTGTTTGGGTGGTGGTTCCTCAATGGATGAGCAGCCGTCTTGGAAATTACCGCCCGAACTATTAGCCATGCAATGATTGGACGGTGCCTGGCACAGACCTCCAGGATATCTCCGAAGGCTGGAGGAATGGCCTAAGCCACAAACCGAACCTACATTCGGATTGATGCTCGATCTCTACTGCTAACCTATCTGAGGCAATCGGCTCAGAGGCAGTGCCACTTGTGAGTAATCCGTCCCATCTGAAAGCTGCTGACCATGGGCCCCCACTCTATCCCCCTCCCCACATTCCCAGTTCCGAGACACATTTGTAATAGTTTGCCTCCACCCTCCGTGGTCTTGACTTCTATATCCGTTAACTCCGCACATTGCCGGCCACTAAGATTTTGCTCTATATTTCTTATCACCTTCCCCCGTTTGGGGCCCACTTCCTTATTTTTTTTGTATTTTAGCTGATATATGTCATCTTTAGTCTAAGTTCCACTCCCTCCTCTTACGGTGCTCCGAGTCTGGCAGGAATGTTCAGTCGTGTTTGACACACAATCTCTATGCCCCTCGGCCCCGGCCTCAAAGTCGATGTTACTACAGCACCAAGAAGAACCCTTAGAACGCGTCCTTCCCGCTGGCCCACGTTATAAAAGCCCGCCATAAAGGTTTTTCCCTGTCTTGAGGGGCGGACTCTCCAATGCCTGCCCTTATTCTTGTTGAGTAGACTTAAGTGAATGCGCCCCACCCCTGCTTACTTGGAATGCCCGCCCTGCTCATAGTCGCGCTATTCAGTCCCTCTCTGCGCCTCGTCCTGCCTTGACTCTATTTCGCTAGTTGGGGTGTTATTTCGAGGGCATGGCCTGGGGCCCTAAGATTGTGGCTATCTTTGCTGTGGCCGTGCTTGGACTATCTAAGATATAAAAGGATACCTCTTGTCTCAGGGCTGGACGGTCTTGATTATTGGGGTTGACCCCAAGGCGCAAAAGGCTGCTGAAAATAGTACTACACAGCCACTACACAGGAAGTCCCCTACTTACGGGCAAGGCCCACTCAAAAGCCGACCCTAGTTTTAGAGACGGGACCCCTTGCCCAATGTTGACCTCTGAGTTTGAGCTCTCTGGATGTGTACTAAGTCCCAGACGTTGGAACCGATCGATGTGAGGCCTTTTTACAAGTCCTTACTTCAAAGCAAGATAACGGCATGGAGCCAAAATGTCTGTCATGCGCTTATGTACTCCTGGGTTCCCCTTTCCGTAACTACTTATAGCCCCCCCCCCATTTGTTCCCCAGGAGACACATCTTTTTTGTCTGGCTCTACAACTTATTTAAAAATATACAAGGTTGACTGACAGCAAAATTCAAGTAAGAACCACACCCTCTGGCCCTTGTACGTTCAACCCACAGGGCTCGCCTGTGTCTACTGCTACACGGAGCCCAGTGTGGAGGCAGCAGTTGTTTTCCGGTCCAGGTCGGAGAATGACGTTAGGGTGTCCCCGCAGCTCGCTGCACGCCCAGTCCTTGCATCGGTCATTCCCCCTCAGCCCTCAGCGCCGTAGTTACCTCTTCGTAGCGTGCCTGTAAGTGCATCAATTCGTATAATGTTTATCCCCGTGCGCGTCCGATCCGTTGGATGTTTTCCACCGATGGCACACACCCCCCTCCCACCCGATTTGTGTCGCGTGGCGTATAGGCCTGCGGTGCCAAGGCGCCACAAAATCGTTTCAGTGCGCCAAAATTCCCCCTGTTAAATGCGCGCGCCATACCCGGGAGCGAAATCGCCGGGAAACTCTGCCTCCCTGTAAATGAGCCCCAAGTCCTTGTTGAAATCCTACTTGACCGAAGTTTCTATCCAAATAGGCGGAAAAAACTCCCCCTTGTTCTGGGTTATGAGCCCCCGTACACTCTTGCTCTCTGCCTTCAGAGTTGTCAGTGTTTGCTTTGGGGGCCGTCCCCTCTCAGTTCCGCCCTTGCTTAAAGTTTGAACGGCCCTTGTGTTTGGTAGGACCTGGCTGGCTGGTGTTATTTTCCTGTCTCCCCCTTCTCCTTTTCAGTGCTGCACGTCTATCGCCCAGTTTAAGCTCCGCTTTTCGCGTCTAGGAGATATACGCGACCCCCAGAACCCTTTCCTTCCGTTTACTGCCGCGGGCCCTCAGCGACTTGCGTCCAGTCGCTCCTCCCAGACATTAAATGAGTAGAGTAGTTCCGGAGTCCTCCTTCTCTGCCGGAAAATCTAGGCAGCTTCGTGGCTGGAGCTACAATCCCCGGGCGGGTTGCGGCTGAACTGGTTTTTAGAAGAAGATATAAAAGACAAGTCTTTAGAGTGTGCAACGGCCGAGCTCCCTTTTTTGAACTTCTTTGGCCATTTCTGTATACATAATAATGTGTGGGAACGCCCCCCCATTCCATGCAGCACTTGTGGATTGTTGGTCTGTCTGTCACCTGTAAAACCGTTACCTACAGACAATGCTTTGAAACACCCTTTCTGATCATTTCGAGGTGATACTTTGGTGCTTTCTTTTTTTCGCCATTAGTGAATTTTATTGTTATGCCAGGATTAACTGCCATAGGGCACTCTTGTGTCACTATCTGGTCACCTCAGTTAGAGCCACCAGTAGGAGGGGGGCACATGTGATCCCTTGTAACGTGGTTCCCCGGAGGTAGTGACGCAAACCTAAATAAGGGTTGGCGGGTAGTCACAGTTTTACCCCGCTGATCAAGCTACAAAGGTCAATGTCCCTCCCAATCATATACAAAAACAAACAACTAGCAAGACATTTAGTTGATACTTGGAAAGAGAGGAAGATGGAAAGTGGATGTAACATCGTTTACCCTTCGAGATCATGGTAGCTAGGACATATTGTATTTCAAGCAATTTCAGGACACTAGGATACATATTGAATGACCAAAATTGAATTTTGCATATTCCTAAACCGATAAACCGTAACTCTTAACCCCTAGTGTGCTTGAGGGCCCGCGTTTTTTTGTACGATGCAGTGTTTCTTTATTTTAACTCCCTACCACATGTACCGCCCTTTGTCCACTCTCCCGCATAACGTGTGTCCTTCTTGGGACTATCTACATTCTACCCCCTCTCCTGTGCCCCACCCACACAGGAGCCTGAACACATTTGTCCCACCCCATAGCCTCACCTGATTGGAACGTAGCCTAAGTCAATCCTAATTCCCTAAGCCGCGACAAATGCTAATGAAACCCTGGCTTGTCCGAATCCCTGATGTACTTTTAGTTATGGACCACTAGTGGCTGCCTGATTCGTCTTCTTATCGCTGCAATTAGGCTACTCCCCAATAGAGGCTGCTGCAATTCCCGATTAACTAAGCTTGTGGAGTGACTGCATTAATGGGGCATCTTGTTCCTGTTTGGGGGCATCTTGTTTTCCTTGTTGTGGGGGCCATCGCTGGTTTTTTTTTCACGCCCGTGTTTTGGGGGCCATGTGGTTGTCCTGTTTGCGGTTTGGGCCGCTATAGAAAACCCTGCGGGCATTCCTAAAATTGCTGAGTATTGTGACCTTGGTAGTTTTGTTTCAGTCTTACAGTGCCCCTGCCTTTTACCCGACGGTGTGCTGTACTACTTGTTGATAATTACTACCTGCATTATGGCTCCAGCATGGTGCCTGTCTCTCGCATGCGGCTTACTGGAAGTTCACCTTGTCGCTCCAGTATTTGTAAGCCCGATTTTAAGTTAGCCTTTTACGTATTTTTGCCTCCCCCTTCCTTATTTCCCCTTAAGTGACCGTTTTATAGTCCATCCAGCCACATAATTGCCCTCCTATTCTGATAGCTTCCCATTCTAATGCTCTCTGGTTCTGTTGACCCCTCACCATCCTGTTTTGCTTCCCAAGTGTATATAAGCAACAACATAAATCTCATTCTCACAGCAATTCCAGAGAACCATGATAACGACCACACCCTAACACTTGGATATGGTGGCGGCCGTGATTGATCACTGCGACTTACCTCTGCGCGAACCCGGGCAGTAGACGATTCCCTAACCGTTATTCGTTACCTCGGAGCGCCTGCCTGGCGCACTTCCGGGGGTGAGTCCTCAGACACTTCTTCCAATTGCTAAAACACAAAATGAACGCCCCCCTAACCGGCACTGGAGAGGAGTGCTAGGTATGTTCACGCTGCGTGGTCCCGTATACTAACCCAGAACATTGGAGGTGGAATAAGAGACTCGATGAGTTCAGTTGAGTCTTCCCATCGGTCTTGGTTTGTCAGGGGAGGTGACCTTACTTGGCCATTGTTTACTCTCCCCACTTCATGATGGGACAGCAGCCCGTGATGCTGGTATAGCCATTACCCTATCCCTTTTATTTCGTACAGAGATTTATGTTCTGCTGTCAGATTTTCTGGGAGATTTATGTTTGCAGAGAGTTTGGATCCTGTTCAGAGTTAATGCTGTGTGGCAAGCGCCTCGGAGGGGGGGTAGCGGGGAAGAGGTATTAGACCGTTTATATGAAAGTCGCCTCGGCACGGGCAGTAAGCGGGAGAAGTGGCTTGTGCTCATTTACGCCAGCCCTCCCCAGCAAGTACTCACATATTTTTATGTAGAGAATTGGCTCCTAAATTCAGATTTGAACATTTTTTTAGCTGAGACCTCACCGAAAGAGCTGAGGGCCCCGTTGAAAGGTACAGGGTCCAGGGAACTCTTTTGATTAAATTAACGTTTTAACGAACTCAGAAAAAAAGATGACTCGTACGTATTATTGTGCTGTGCTATAATTAGTCTCGAGACTGTCCATGTACATGTAGCATGGTATATTAGAGCGCCCTAACACCACAGCGGAAGGATATGGGAAACGTACCCCATGTTAGACTTGTCTAGGTTACGGGACTGTCATACTTGGGAGGACCGGGTATGAGACGTATGAGAGGAGCGGATGGGCGCCATATGTACAGTCATGGGGAGAAATAGAATGTAGTAACCAATCACAGCACAGCTTTCATGTTTTCCTTTTAAGAGCAGTAGTAACAAACTGATGATAAGGCTGCCATCTTTGTGATGGGTGCTGGCTTTGCCAGGCTAATTGTCTCTCTTGACTCCATAAATCGAGGTGGGCCATTAGACAAGGGGGGCAGAAGATCTCCGTTGTGTCCAGGAGCGATGTGGTAGTATGAATCAATGCTCCCCCTGACCTGTGACATGTCCCGAATGGCTGAGCGAGGCGATCCCTCTATCCTAGGAGGTAAATGCATGTGGATCAGTGCTGGGTGTCACTGGCGGGGAGGGGGAAGTGAGCCCAAGACACGGAACCAAACCGAACTGCTGGTTGAAGTTTCAGGCATGGCCCTGTTTATTGCCTCAGTCTATTTACCGCTGTGACTAAAGGGGTTGGCCATACGAACCAAGTAGTCATGTTCACAGGATAGGCCTATACTTGTATGGATCGTGAGGGGTCTCACGGTGATGGGATCTCCACCCACCATAGAACAAGGGGTATGAGGAGTCGACAGGCGTACGTCAGTCGGACCCTAGCCGCTTCAGGAGAGTAATGAGCAGTAGGCTGGCTCCAGTCCGCGCGGTTGCTCATTACATTTCAATGGAGCGAAGGAAATTGCCCAAGACTCATGGTCAACTGAGTACCGGCTGAGTTACGTGGGAACCCTATCGGACCTCTTGGTCTCGAGACCCCACCCCGGATATCAGTCCAGGTTAAGACCCCATCCTAGGATAGGGCCGAACTTGAGGTGAAAGAAACTCCCTTTTAATTTTACTGTTTAACAAGGCCTCCAGAGCTAAATGACAGAAGAAGAACGGGGTCCATTCCCCATAATAGTCAATAATACCTTTCATGATGTTTTATCCAAAAAACCCAAATAAATCTACACCTGGGGACTGTAGCAATAAGCACCAAGGCATCACCAAAGACCTCCACGACAACTTAATAAGTCACAGAGCATCGAGTGAAGGCTACGCAGTAAATTTTTGTTTGTTGGACTTGAACGATCTTTGGATAAATAATCAAACAAATATTTTCATGGTTGGTTAGAAATTCTCCACCGATGATCACTTCATGTCTGTATCTTTTACAAGGGAGGGCGATGCAGGCTTCTCTCGGCTCCGCCTGTATGATGGTGGATGTTGAAGCGTCTTCTCCGTGTAGGCCATGACATTCGGCAGTATATCTCACGTCTATCGTCAGGTGCTAACCAAACGTGATTGTGCAGGAGGCAAGTAAAGTCTGTCCCTGATGTCCTTGTACATGATCATTTCTCACTCACCAATTTCCTTGTCAACTTTTAGTGGGCACAGAACACAAGCAAGCTATTGGTGTGTTTTGGTAATCCATTGCGGTAAGGCTCATATAGTGTGTGTACCGCCCACAATCCCCCACGGGCAGCTTTATTTTCATGGCTCCCCCCCCTGTAATTCTAACTCTACAGTGCCTCCTTAATTCAACTCTCACACTCACACTATGGGTTCTTTGTCCAATTTTAATATAGTTCCTGTAATTTATAATACGAATTGACATAATATTACCATACAGTACCGAAGAGCAAGCATTGTACAGAAACAACAGACACCACCGCCAGGTATATAGGAACCCCAGTAGCAGACCAGAATGACAGCCTACCTTCCCAGATACTTAGGTAGCCCCCGCCACACTTGCGGCCGCCTCCATCCGCCAGCTTGATATAGGGAACCCCCAGCATGAAGCCAGCCCTACGCTTCCCCAGTCGTAGTGCCCCAGCACAATGCAGCCCCTCCTGCCCTCGTTTAGGGGCCCCAGCAACTGCGTCCTCCCCACCCCAAGTAGTATCAGGGGCCCCAGCCCACGCGGCTTCCTCACGACAGTATTGGTAGGGTCCCCAGCAACAAGCAGTCCTCCACCACAGTATAGAGGGAACCCAGCAGAAGGCCAAGCCACAATACCTTCCCCAGGTTATTAGGTAGCACCAGACACAATGCGGCCCCTCATCCGTCATGTATATAGGGAACAGGGTGCCCAGCAGAATGCAGCCCTACCATTGTCCCCAGGTATTAGGGCCCCAGCACAATTGCACTGCCATCATCCCACCGGATATAGGCAGCCGCCCGAAAAATGCAGCTCCTCAACCAACAGTATTAGGTAGCCCCAGCACAATTGCCAAGCCTCCACACCAGACGATGTAGGCCAGCCCCAGCACACTGCCATCCAACCCGCCATTATATAGGACTCCACACAATGCAGCCCCCCACCTCATATTATAGGTACCCCGGACAATGCAGTCCCCCCAGCAAGTGTATAGGCAGCTCCCGCTACGCCGCCACCCACCAGTATTATAGTAGACCCAGCACAATCCAGCCCCCTCCCCCAGTATATATGGAGCCGCAGCACAAGGCCAGCCCCAACTCCCAGTCTATCTGCAGCTATGCTTTACTGGGGCAGTGGGCGGGCCACCTCATTTGAGTTCGCACCAGGTTCGCCTGAGATCTGTGGGTGGTTGTTCTTGTGTAGATAGTCGTGTGGGGGCTGATTGATTGAAGGGTTTGTTTTCGGGGGGCAGGTTTGTGTGTAAATGTTCTGGGCGCTGTCGTCTAGGCTTGCTCGGTTTTGCAGTAGGATACAATATTGTCTTGTCATTTTGTTCTGTAGGTTGATGATTGGTTTGGGGACTGATCTGAGACACAAGTAATACATAGAATCCCGCATCCAAATGCAACTACAGAACAAAATTACAAGATCAAATATTGTATCCTACTGCAAACCAGCAATCCAGACTCACACCCCAGGAACATTACACACCCGAAAACATACCTTCAAATAAATACAGACCCCACAGACTTCTACACAAATAACAACCCCCACAGATCTACAGTCTAACCTGGTGGAAGAAATGAGGTGCACCAGCCCACTGCCCCCAGTAAAAGCAGTAGCTGCAGATATACTGGGAGGTGGGGGGCTGCATTGTGCTGCGGCTACCAATATACTGGGAGGAGGGGGGCTGGATTGTGCTGGGGCTACCTATATACTGGTGGGTGGGCGGCAGCTGGAGCTGCCTATACACTTGGGCTGGGGGGACTGCATTGTCCTGGGGCTACCTATAAATATGAGGGTGGGGGGGCTGCATTGTGGTGGAGATACCTATATTATGGGGGTTGGATGGCAGTGTGCTGGGGCTGCCTACATACTGGTGGTGGGAGGACTGCATTGTGCTGGGGCTACCTAATACTGGTTGGTGAGGGAGCTGCATTGTTCTGGGGCTGCCTATATACTGGGGGATGAGGGAGTGCATTGTGCTGGGGCTACCTAATACTGGGGAAGGTAGGGCTGCATTTTGGGGACTGATCTGAGACACAAGTAATACATAGAATCCCGCATCCAAATGCAACTACAGAACAAAATTACAAGATCAAATATTGTATCCTACTGCAAACCAGCAATCCAGACTCACACCCCAGGAACATTACACACCCGAAAACATACCTTCAAATAAATACAGACCCCACAGACTTCTACACAAATAACAACCCCCACAGATCTACAGTCTAACCTGGTGGAAGAAATGAGGTGCACCAGCCCACTGCCCCCAGTAAAAGCAGTAGCTGCAGATATACTGGGAGGTGGGGGGCTGCATTGTGCTGCGGCTACCAATATACTGGGAGGAGGGGGGCTGGATTGTGCTGGGGCTACCTATATACTGGTGGGTGGGCGGCAGCTGGAGCTGCCTATACACTTGGGCTGGGGGGACTGCATTGTCCTGGGGCTACCTATAAATATGAGGGTGGGGGGGCTGCATTGTGGTGGAGATACCTATATTATGGGGGTTGGATGGCAGTGTGCTGGGGCTGCCTACATACTGGTGGTGGGAGGACTGCATTGTGCTGGGGCTACCTAATACTGGTTGGTGAGGGAGCTGCATTGTTCTGGGGCTGCCTATATACTGGGGGATGAGGGAGTGCATTGTGCTGGGGCTACCTAATACTGGGGAAGGTAGGGCTGCATTCCCAGGCACATGCAGCCCCTCCTCCCCTAGTATATAGGTGCCCAGCACAATTGCAGTCCTCCAACCACCAGGATATAGGTAGCCCCAGCACAATGCGGCTTTCTCACCGACCAGTATTAGGTAGCCAGCCAATGCAGTCATCCACCAACAGTATATAGGGAACCCCTGCGAAGGCGCAGCGGGAAGGTAGGGCTGCATTCTGCTGGGGTTCCCTATATACTGGGGGATGAGGGGCCGCATTGTGCTGGGGCTACCTAGGCCGCATTGTGCTGGGGCTACCTAATACTGGGGAAGGTAGGGCTGCCTTCTGCTGGGGTTCCCTATATACTGTTGGTGGGAGGACTGCATTGTGCTGGGGCTACCTAACCTATATACTGTTGGTGGGAGGACTGCATTGTGCTGGGGCTACCTAATACTGGTCGGTGAGGAAGCCGCATTGTGCTGGGGCTACCTATATACTGGTGGTGGGAGGACTGCGCCGCATTGTGCTGGGGCTACCTATATACTGGTGGTGGGAGGACTGCATTGTGCTGGGGCCACCTATATACTAGGGGATGAGGGGCTGCATTGTGCTGGGGCTACCTAATACTGGGGAAGGTAGGGCTGCATTCTGCTGGGGTTCCCTATATACTGGGGGATGAGGGGCCGCATTGTGCTGGGGCTACCTAGGCCGCATTGTGCTGGGGCTACCTAATACTGGGGAAGGTAGGGCTGCCTTCTGCTGGGGTTCCCTATATACTGTTGGTGGGAGGACTGCATTGTGCTGGGGCTACCTAACCTATATACTGTTGGTGGGAGGACTGCATTGTGCTGGGGCTACCTAATACTGGTCGGTGAGGAAGCCGCATTGTGCTGGGGCTACCTATATACTGGTGGTGGGAGGACTGCGCCGCATTGTGCTGGGGCTACCTATATACTGGTGGTGGGAGGACTGCATTGTGCTGGGGCCACCTATATACTAGGGGATGAGGGGCTGCATTGTGCTGGGGCTACCTAATACTCGGGGGGGGTGACACAAGAGCTTACAGTCTATGAGGATGAGGGGGGACACAAGAGCTTACAATCTATGAGGATGAAGGGGTGACACAAGAGCTTACAGTCTATGAGGATGAGGGGGGACACAAGAGCTTACAGTCTATGAGGATGAGAGGGTGATACTTTTGCCTGGGGTCACCTTCCAGTTACCAGCCCTGCTCCACCACCGCCTCCAGGACAGTGATCTCACTGTGAAGATGTCCTCACGAGCAGAGATAACGTTATTGCCATTAGCGATGTTCCAGGGTTGTTCTTCCCAATCCCTATCACTGGGTCCACTACGGAGGGAAGTGAGACTCAGGGCAGCCCCGCAGCCGGCTCAGGGTGCACAGGGGTGGGGAACGTAAATGAGGCTCACATCCTCTCTAGGCACACCTCCCCCCATAGTGGAAGAGGGGAGTCTGATGGTAGAGCCACCTGCTCCGTAAGGGCCCGCAGTACGGGGTCTGCAGATCTTACTGCAGATTATCAGATGGACACAGCTCTAAGAGGATGAGGGGGTGACACAAGAGCTTACAGTCTATGAGGATGAGGGGGTGACACAAGAGCTTACAGTCTATGAGGAGGGGGTGACACAAGAGCTTACAGTCTATGAGGATGAGAGGGGACACAAGAGCTTACAGTCTATGAGAATGAGGGAGGTGACACAAGAGCTTACAGTGTATGAGGATGAGGGGGTGATACAAGAGGTAAAAGAGCTTGTATAATGGTCCAGCCATTCTTTATAAGGGAACAATTACAGTTTTAATGGATGGATTTAACAAAATCCAACACCAAGTTGATCAGTAGGAGAGTAGTAGTTATATGCAGGGCCAGATTAAGGTGGGTGGGGCCTCTGGGAGCAAAATCTTGTGGAGACCCCCAATGAATGTAGCATACATACACGTCCTCCTGCTCACTATCCACTATTTCCACGTAATATATCTGCATATAGCTGCCAACTGTCAAGTAATACATTAATATACAGCCGTGAACCTCCTCAGTAAAATCTAAGAATTACATCCCACAAAATTGTCTAGATAACGGGTCATGAACAAACAAGGGCAACATGAGAAGTCAACGATAAAAAAAAATCACATAAAGTGCCACATGCTATGATCAAATAGCATTGGTAGTCAGGCATAATCACAATCAGTCCAGGCCCAGGTGGTGTCAATCCCAAAAACCATATTGCATGCAAAATGAACTTGCCGGGCTCCGCTTGACCCATCTTGAAGGAGTGTATGCGTACTCTCGTGTACACATTGCATTGGCACTGCAAGCTAACTGACTATCAAGAAGGGATCCATATGCGCGGGCAGTTGGGACAGCAAGGCACCGCTGATGTATCCCTGACTGCTAGCTGACTGTCTTTGACTGAAAGCAATGCACTGCTGCACATTGCTCCCAGAGAGCGACAGTCAGCTCACAGCCATACATGCTGTACGTGGGGGCCATTGGCACGGGACCACCAATGTATCCAGGAGTACAGCTGATTACCCTTGACTAGGAGCGATGCCCTGCAGCACTGCCACTGAGCAGCTGACAGTGTGGAACAGTGAGCATTAGCACTGGTGCGCGGTGCTGGCACAAATTGAGCCATGGTAGAGGGGGACAAATTTATGTTGGCAGAAATTTTCATCTGGTGGGGGCCCTTCAGGGAGTAATAAGGTGGGGCTCGGCGCGAGCCCCAGGAGCCCCGCCAATAATCCGGCCCTGGTTAAATGAGACTGTAAAATCATATTTTTGCAAGTGTTGACAAGCAAGGTTGCAATTGGGGTGGGGGTGGTGGTTTACTGTATCTGCAGTCAGCACAGGCAGGACAGGAGGCAGAAAGTCAAAGAATCCCTACTGCAGTGCACAGTGCATGATGTTTTGATACTCATCATCTTCGGTACTGTGTTGGTTCCTGCAAGAGAATACATTTTGAGCAGATGTTGGGCAGAGAGAGAGAAATCCTTTGAGTAGAGCAGGGTGTCTACCTTTTGGAACATAAATAATTTAATAAATAAAAATGCTGCTGCTTGGACAAGCTATCAGCCTCCATCTTATATACAAAGCCCAAAATCAATGGGACTGCAGAGAAGCCTGGAGTTTGGTCCCTGGCATTTTCCAGATAACAGATGGGAGGAGAGCATGGAGACTAACTAAATGGGTTTTAAGAGCACATTTGAAGCTTTGGAGATTGGGTATTAGTCTGATAGTCTGGAAAAGGACATTCCAGAGAATAGGTGCAGCTCTGGAGAAGTCCTGGAGATGTGAGAGGGAGGTTCAAATTAAGGTAGAAATTGATTTAATATTACTAGTGGATCGAAGAGCACCGGTTGGACGATAGACTGAGATGAGAGAGGAGAGGTAGGGAGGTGTAGCACTGTGCAGAGCTTTGTGGATGAGGGTGATTAATTTAAACGGTAATTGGAAGGAGACGTGTAGCCAGTGCCTGGCTCAGACTGGAGGAATCCATGTAGTTTGGTCTGAAAGGCGAGCCTGGCTGCTGCGTTAAGAATAGAGTTTGCAAAAAAACATTCCTTTATTTTCTGTCAAACACAGGAATGTGGTGATTTTTCTGTGAATCTGAGCATGGGCAGACACCAGCTTACAGAAGGATTCCTGAAAACTGCATAACGTAGTTTTGAGTCCTGATCCCAGACCATACAAATCTCTCTAGATAAAGAATGACATTTAATGTGATACCCCGGGCCCGGCCCTCACACGTAATAGCGGCCGCAGCCCGTGAGCCGCTAAGCTGCAGACTCCAAACACAATTAAAATGTAATTGTCCCTCGGTCGGCGGATCATGTTCCCTGTACGAGTCCTGCAAGGCAGAGATTGTTTTTAACACTGTACTCATCTTTCCGACGTCCCCCATAGATCCTCTTCTGTATCAGACTGTCTCAGACAGAAGAGGACCTACAGGTGATGTCAGAAAGGTGAGTTTTGACTGTATTTTTTTAGTTGACTCGAGTATAAGCCGAGTTAGGGTTTTTGAGCACAAATTTTGTGTTGAAAAACTAGGCTTATACTCGAGTATATATGGTAATTATTATTGGATTGGTCGGGGTCAAACACCCAGCACCCTCACCCGTTTTTATGTCATAGTATTATAGTTTATATGGTAAACTATGCATCTAGCCCCTTCTTGAAGCTCTCTGCTGTCCCTTCCGTGACAGCGCCTGAGGCAGGCTATTCCACAGATTCACAGTTCTTATAGTAATAGATTCTGATGAAGAAACAAATGAACAGAAAGTCGACAGCGCCATCCTCTGCCAAGTTTTCATACCAGGTTACTGCATTTGAATGGGCAATTGGTTGTAGTGACACAGATTAGCCACAACAAAAAAACTGGAACCCTACCAATATGACCATGATGAATTGAGGGTAGTCATTAAAAGGGGTTTCTGGGGGGCCTATGGAAACAAAAAAATTACCGGTGAATTGAAGAGCACAGGTTGGATGATAGAATGAGAGGAGAGAGATAGGGAGGTGCAGCACTGTGCAGAGCTTTGTGGATGAGGGTGATTAATTTAAACTGTATTTGGAAGGAGATGTGTAGCCAGTGCAGTGACTGGCTCCTACGGCGCTCCTGTTCACCCGCGTCACCACCCAACAATTGCAGCGCGCCTACTACAGCATCCGTTTCAATGTGTAGCAAATGAGCAGTGGAGGTCAGGAGCGCCATCCTTTGTAAGCAAACAGAGCCCGGTAGGGACAGGTGGCACCGCAGGGGAACAGGAGGTAAATATTAGTATTATTTGTTTATATGTTTGTAAATGCTCTTAGTGACTTCTAAAAGCTTCTATTAATTTTCAAAACCTACAACAGCTTTTACTCAGAGCAAAGGAGTAGAACTCAGAAAAGGCTTAATTTAGGGATCCGTCAACACCAAAAATTTGTCACATTACTCATATGCATCCAACACATGTACAATAATAAAGTATACATTATCATCTGGTTACCATGATCTTTAGGACATACATATGCCCCCCTTGGCCACCCTATGACAGGTGCACACATAACACTACAGATCCGTTTTCTCAATTTACCAAAATTGGTGCAGAGAGCGTAGCGGGCAGGGGCCAGGCTGTTTGATGGGCCAGCATTGCGTGAACACCCACCTTGCTGCATTTACTATACTATAGCTCTACATCAACAACTTGATCTGAAAATTCAGTGCTTTTTCAAATGAAGTTATTGTTACATGGAGCTGGAGACTGTGACATCTGGCATGGGAGGGGGGTTTACAATGCAGAACTGGCGTAAGGAGGTAGGTCCAAGCGTTCAGTGGGTGATGGCTCCTTACGTAGGTTTTAATATCCCAGGAGTGATGTTACAAGTCATTCTCCGTATGAAATCTTACTTGTATCCAACACAGGCAGGTTTGTAGTGATGTTCCTGTACAAGGTAGCAGAGCCCCGGCCGGTGGCTTCTGCTCCGTTCACAGTTCTGGTACGGTCCGATGGGTGACGTCACCACGCTACGGGGACATGTAGATTTCCCTCCTACAGGCTTTATCACTCAGTATAATAGCCGGTGGCTGGAGACTAGCTGTTATACTGTCTCCCATATACTGCACACAGAAAGTAATTGAGAATCTGATTATTCTCACTCGCCCAGAACCATCAGTAGAGTCATAAAGCACATTATAGGGAAGTACTGACCTGTTCTAATGCCAGTAAAGCACTCAAGGTGAGATAGAAACTTACTATTAGCTCCAGCAGCCTCTGCTCTTGTCTGTGACTCCCCTTTCTCACTCAGTTTCTCATTCCTCCATATACTTTTATGCAATTTGATACTTCCGTGAGGCTATGCTCCCATATGGCATTTCAAACTGCAATTCAAACGCAATGGGGAGGGGCTTAGCCTCTGAACCGCATGAAATTGGGAACAAGTACTACATGTTTTACAATCTATGTGGTGCTTTTACCAGACCACAAGTTTTAAAACACAACGTGTGAATGTAACACCCCTGCCAATGCAATGTGTTACGAACTTAAACTCCTATTAGATGTAATGGGGCAGATTTACTTACCCGGTCCATTCGTGATCCAGTGGCGCGTTCTCTGTGGTGGATTCGGGTCTTCCGGCGATTCACTAAGGTAGTTCCACCGACGACACAATAAAGATCATTTTAACCCCTTACTTTACAATGTTACTCAGTTTTATTTCTGTTTTAGCTCCTATCACTTAGCGATGGTCAGTGTAAGATTCCAGAGTGTGGGGACTCTCTAAGCAGACACTTCATGATCCCTCTAGTGCTATCACATGCTGTGAGCTGACGATGTGGTTAGATTATCAGGGTACAGGTTTATATACACTTTCATTTACCTTCTGAACATTCAATAGTATCTTATACATAGAAAGAGAGATGGACAGATGAGATGATGAGATGCCTATTACACATTGTCAGCTCTGCTACTTATCCTGTGCCTGCCTCCCCCTCCCCAGATAACTTATCTGCCTGTAGCTTGCAGCTTCTCTCTCCTCACGATTTGTTGTCAGTAAGTGAGCGTCTGAGCTCCATTATGGACTGTAGGGGGCGAGGCTAAAGTGTAGGGAGCAAAGAGAGAGAAACTCAGCTTCACGGCTGTCACACACAAGTCCAAGATTGCTTCCCTGACCCTAAGTTAGAAGTTACAGGGTCGTGTCTAGAGGCAACTGAAATTGTGTACAACAGGACTGATAGACATGGGTTGGACTTATATCTGTGAAATGCTATATTTTTGTAAATAACAGTGAATTAGAGAATGTGTTATTTTGTTATCATGAGTACATTTAAGAAACTTGTCTTCATGGGGATACCCCTTTAAGGACTTGTCAATGGATTGTCACAGTCTTGGATACATCAGTGGTTGGATACAGTCTAGGACATCTCAGTGAGTGGATGCAGTCCGGGACACCTCAGTGGTTTCATATAGTCTAGGACATCTCATTGGTTGGATATAGTCTAGGACATCTCAGTGGTTGGATATAGTCTAGGACAGTGGTGGCGAACCTATGGCACAGGTGCCAGAGGTGGCACTCGGAGCCATTTCTGTGGGCACTCACCAGACAGGAACAAATCCACCAAATCCTCCTGCAGTCCCAGGCAAATTAAGAGATGCTGTTTTCAGCGCTATTTTAAAGCGACAATTCATTGACAGTTTAGAACTGTGGGAAAAGTGATGAGGTGTGGACAGAACTCCATTATCTTTGGAGGTCCTCCTGCTGGACCCACCAATCTTCCTCTACAGAGAGACCCTGAAGAGAAGCTACAATGATAGTCTGAATTTTCCCTCTTCCTTTCAACTGTATTTGTGGCCTCAGGTGCTGATACGATTGAGAGATGTGGAAGAACAGGTAGCAATAAGTTACTGCTTAAAATGCCATGTTGGCACTTCACGGTAAATAAGTGGATTTTGGTTGTAGTTTGGGCACTCGGTCTCTAAAAGGTTTCCCATCACTGGTCTAGGACATCTCAGTGGTTGGGTATAGTCTAGGACATCTCAGTAGATTGCCACAGCCCATGACACTTCATAGACATCATTTTAGTGCACAGCGAAAACTTTTTAAATTAAAATTATAATTATTGTGACTGAAGCAAAACCAAGGTCCAATGGTTTACATTTCAACACCAAATAAATCTCTTTCATCACCATTAATGAACTGTATTTAAAAAAGAAATTAAAAACTCTTAGAGACACCCAAAATTACATTGCGAAGTGGTCCTCTAGACGAGGATGGGCAGTTTTCACTATATGTATAACCATAAATTTTTCTTCTTTAAAATAATGGACATTGAACTTATTTTATTGACAGACTTTATTTGGTGAACATCACACACAAATCACAAATTATAAAACGTGATATTTGAAACTACAATAAATGAGAGATTAGTGATCATATATGTCCTGTGTCTGTAGTGCAGCCCCTTAAGATTGACTATGACTTCAGTCTTGACAACCAAACACCTGGAGATGTTCGGCCACCTCATGGAAGGCTTCACAGATGGTTCCATACCTAGGCTCCTGGCACTCTCTCTCATTTGGCCACCACTCGATCCAGGTATCGCTTCCAATCACGTAGGAATAGCTAGGAATGAAATAAGAAATAAAGATGTCACCCTAATGTCACATATTGGAGATACCAAGGTACTTAATTTTTGAAACATGGGTACAGTTAGTGGAGATGACAGTGGTATACATAAGGGGTGGTGGCTATCATAGAACTAAATGAAGTCCATTATAGGAACTGCTTGATAATACTATAAGTCAGTGCTGGCTCAAACACCATTAAATAGGGGGTTACAACTGGGTATGGGCCCCTTTTCTCAAAGAACCCTATGGTGGTTGTATGGGCTGCCCCTATGGTTAGAGTATACCAGTGCTGAAACGGTATCAAATTATGTAATCAGCATCACCTATCACAAGCCATGTATATCATGTAGTACGTATCTTCTTATGTAACAGAGAAGCTTTTGGTTCTTGTCAGCCCAATACACCTCTGGAAATCAGGCACATCTGGTTGACTAACAGAACCCCAAGTTCAACCTTCATTAGTATAAATTGGCAAGGGGGAAATAAGATCCCATTCAAATCAATGGCTTGGCCTTCCATACAACTTCAAGGATCTGGAGCTCTTCAAGCTATTGAAAAAGCTGAGGAAGCAACAAGCAGTGGAGGCCTGTTCTAAATTGTTGTGAGGTCCACCTTGTGGACTCTCCAATATCCAATTGTCATAGGTCTGATTTTGTTCTTTACTTGTGTCCACTTACCCATGTCCCTTGTATACCTATTCTCCTATGTGTTCACCTACCTTATCCCGTCATGCCAGAGATCCTTGATTTTTCCATATATGAGGTAATCGAGTCCTTCCTTCAGTTTCTCTTCAGAGACAATGTCATATTTCATACTCTGAAGTACAAAGCGTGAAAATGTCTTTTATGCTCGAAAGTCATTTCATCCACAGTGTTATAGCAAAACTAAACTCCTCTACAGATATCATTGTAGTCCATTAAAGAAGTATAATCACCAAGACAGAATATACTCAGGATAATAAAGTAACACATTCACTAATTCAATGTTATAACAAAAATACAACATTTTACATATATAATTCCAACCTGTCTATCAATCCTGGTGTTTAGAATTTAGTTGTCCCTGGATACGACCATAAACTCCTATGGTCAGGCATGGTCGGGAATGAATAGCTTCAATAGTACTGCCGGGGGAGGGGCAGGAAGCAGAGAGCTCTACAGACACGAGCACTTCCTGTTTGCTCTATAAACTCCACACATAAGAAAAGCTCTGGATCCTAGGGGAGGGGGTGACATAGCAGAGATGTCTGTGTGTTTTAATGATTAGGTGAGGTAGGAGAGCTGAGTGTGTAGTTGTGTCTTATATTTATCACATGACTCTGATCTGTCTCATTTGTCTTTTTCAATGTGTCAGATATTAGTAAAATATTTAGAATCTAAATGGAAGTGTATATAAATCCTGTACCCTGATAATCTAAGCACATGGTCAGCACACAGCATCTCATAGCACAGAGGAATCATGAAGTGTCTGCTTCGAGAGTCCCCGCCCACATTCTGGAATCTGACACTGACCATCACTGAGTGATAGGAGATAAAACAGCAATAACACTGAGAAAAATTGAGAACATTTTTTTCATGGGAAAACACCTGTAAGAACATTGAGGGAGATTTGTTGTGGGCCCTTGTATAACAGAGGCCACACCCACCCCCTTCCTGTGGGAAACATCAAGAGGCAGAAGTTATATTCTTGAACATAGGGGGCAGTATTATAGTGGTTATATTCTTGTACATAGGGGGCAGTATTATAGTAGTTATATTCCTGTACATAGGGGGCAGTGTTATAGTAGTTATATTCTTGTACATAGGGAGCAGTATTATAGTAGTTATATTCTTGTACATAGGGGGCAGTATTATAGTAGTTATATTCTTGTACATAGGG